>CM062813.1:736913897-737513897 GCA_031772625.1 Pinus tabuliformis
TGGTGAGTTGGGACAGGAGTGTAGGAATCCACCAGCTGGTGCAGGAATCCTACCTGCACTCATCCATTCTATCACAACGATTAATACATTTGTTTATCAAATACTTTAGGAAAGACAAATATTAGTTGCAAGGATAATTAAAGGTATAAAATCCATAAATAAATAATTAAGTCCATGATAAGCCTTTAAATATGAAAATACAAAGAGGGTGTTGGAATGTTCATGATTTTAGAAAAAGGTAAAGGAATGAATAGGTTCTTAAGTAAAAATAAAGGTTTAGGACATGTGTCTAGAGTAGGATAGATGTTAAAAAATAAAAAAATTTATCCTATCAACATCCTCCCAACCCTATTTTGTTGTGTGTCTTCAAACAACCTTTACTTACCGCAAAAAAACCAAAACAAGGGAACCTTCTTTCGATCCTGTATTTGAATGCTAATTCCTACTTTCACTGTCTTCCAATTCTTACCTTGAGCCTTCTTGAGTCGTTTGTTCACCTTTCTGAGATGACCGTAGCACTTTGATGCTCAGAATTTCCATATCTTCACTTGGCAATTTTGCTCCTTCACTTCTCCTTCCAACTCTATGTTCTTCTATTTCTGCACCATCCCTTATACTTTCAAATTCTGGTTGAGTACCTTCAACCCATAAATATGTTTCTTAAGCTCTTCTCTTAGACTATTCAAGTGGAGAGTGGGGTATTCCTTAAAAAATTCTTCTTGTGCAGGAGTTCTCTCGACAGATGACTCTAGACGAGTGCCAACATCACCGAGGTCGATATCATCCTCGTCATTAACCTCCTGCACTTCAATATCATGAAGGGTTTCATTACTCTACAATTCAACATCCATTGGATCCTCTTTCGGGCCTTTATCTGCACTTGCACTAGGTGTCGGTGTCATTTTGCTTTTCTTCATTTTTCCAAGCAAAACTGCCAAGGGTGTGATGTCTTCTTCATCAATATTCCCCTTGGTAATCACTCTATGGGCCACAGCATCCATAAGCACTGTAAGGTTGTTTGCGACTGGTGAAGGAGGCAGGGAGTAATCCAAATTGATTGGGGAAGTCCATTGAATGTTGGCTTCCTTCAAGGACACAATCCTCTTGACCAAGCTTCAGGTCCCCCTTTTTGAGGTAGATGGGGTTTTAATAATGAGCTCTCACTCATCTTCCTATACTAACTCTACTATGTTATTAGTCGTGGTACGGCACAGGGTTAGGGTTTCATGCTTCCCCTTATTTCTGGCACTCTTCTTGTTGTAGGATTTCCCTGCACCTTTTTCTTGTAACTCGCTCAAAAATACTTGTGAGGTCACATTCTTGACCTCTAATTCCTTCTTAACTAAAATTGCATTCAACCCATGATGGTATAACTTTCATGCGACTTAGCTCATCTTACCTTTCTAAACTCCTTTTGACATTTTCTTCAAGCTTCTTAGCAGAAAATAAGGGAAATTGATAAGCTTACTTGACTCAAAATGTAGCAACAACCGAATATGATACAAGAAGGTCAATGAGTAGTGACCCTCGTAGGTGAGGAACTTATGTAATATGTAGACCAGGTCTTTCCACATTCCTTGCATGGCACTGCGTGGCAGTCCTTTCTTCCAATCCACTTTTTGTTTTTTGTCGACCACAGACCCGCGCCACTTTTTCTTCTTTATATTCTCCTTTTTGAACCGCAACTCACCTTCTACTGGTAGTCTTGTTGCTTGTGATATAGAATTTTCCTTTACTTCAAATTCCAGTTTTCCAACCTTAGCTCAGCTCCAATAAAAGGTTCGACAAAACTCTAATGCCACGGCTAATTCAAAGCCATTAAATTTCAACAGAAATGGGAGGAACCTAGATTCCTGAAACAGTGGAAGACTACTCTAGTATTTAGCCATTTTCTCTAACTCTTTCATGGAACAAGGTTCAATTCTCACGAGCGCCATCCTTAATTCATTGAACTTTGTCTAAAACTTTTTAGAAAGATCACATAGTCAGGATTTAGGAGCTCTGTCCAAAGAAAACATTGTGATAATTGAGCTATCCAACCACCACTATATAGGCCACCTCCTAACGGTCGTGCTCCATCATTAAATGTATGCGTTGGGACAAATGCGATACAAATAGTTGTGGTACAAGCAGAGATGATCATTAGTGAAGGCGATGGTTAAGGTGCCATGATTAATATGACAATCATGTGTAGTATGGTATGAGGTCGGGTTGTCATTAACAGGTGACAAGATTTTTTTTCAAAAAGGTAAGCATGTGATGATGGGTTAAATCGTACACATCCCACAATCACTTCATTATTTCACACAAGGTGTACATGGTTCTTTAAAAAAAAAATAAGATTTCATAACTTAACTATCCATGTAATTAAAAGATTTCCTTCCTATTTTATCATATGATAAAACAAAGCTTAATCATAATAAAAAAATTATGAATTCTATCAATCTCAAAGTGGTCTAGTCATTCGGCCTGCACACGATTTTCATGAAACAATAATAATCTTTCCAGATGCGTAATCTTGCACCAGGTATTCCTACACCATATTACAATTTTTTTCACTAAAGACCATTGTTCCTACACCAGGACATGTACTTTTGTACTCGGAAGTGCTCAGCAGTGCAGATACCTGCACTAAACATTTCAGTACTCCAATAGTCCTGCACTGAACATTCCTGCACTAAACATTCTTGCAGTAAACACATATACTTGCACGAGGGATATTGTGGCCAAAAATTTCTGATAAAATTCATAGGTTGGATTCTGAAGGATTTGTTGAATCATAAAGGAGGTTTTATTCGTCAACATTTATATTTCAATACATGCCTTTTGATCTACTTCATAAGCTTGAATCAGATTTTGCAATATGATCCATGACGAAGAAAAGAAGTGGGAAAGGGGGTAAATTTTCAAAATGGGAAGGAAATTATGACAGGGAATTCAAGAGTGAGACTAGCAAGAGGAACATATCGAAAAAGGGATCTAGCAAAAAAAATTCAAGGAAAA
This sequence comes from Pinus tabuliformis, assembly GCA_031772625.1. Taxonomy (NCBI): domain Eukaryota; kingdom Viridiplantae; phylum Streptophyta; class Pinopsida; order Pinales; family Pinaceae; genus Pinus; species Pinus tabuliformis. The sequence continues at coordinate 736,916,901 of CM062813.1, forward strand.
AATAGGGAAGAAAAAAATCGGATAGGGAAAATTTTCATGTGAAGAAATGGGTGGTAAAATTTATGGGATAAAAGGAAGAAAAATAGAGAGAAATTTATGAAAGTGGAAATAGAAGAAGGGTAGAATTTACCTCAAAAATCTACCTGGATAATGTTAAACCAAAAGTAAATGAAGCGGTAATTGAGTGTTGCTTACATAAAAATTTCCATGTCAGTTGTCCCAAACTTGGATAAGGGCTCAGTTCTTTCACTTAAAAAATGACATTTTCCTCAATGACAGTTAGCACATATAAATATCAAGCAACATTCCCATTTTATTAAAATTTCGATCTTTCTACTAGCATGTTGGTTCTTAGTTTGATCCTTCTGTGACTATGTTAGCGAACTGATTTTCAAAATCACAAGAAAATATTTTTTTGTTTTATTTTTAGTTTTTGTCATTTTTTTTCTCTTTATGTTTTTTTTTTCTTGAAAAGAGAAAATAAAATCTGTTATAGGCTATCATGGTCACCTACCATATCTAGCTTGGGTTGATGTTGCACTTGCTAAATGAAGTCCTTCTTTGTGAGGGATTGAATATATACCTTGAATCTATGCCCATTAACAAGGAATACTGAATTTTTCCCATCAATAGTTTTGATCTCTACAACCCAATTCTCAAAATTTTTGACTACTTCATAAGGTCCCATCTAGTGTGCATGGAATTTTCCTGTGAAATGTTCAAATCTAGAGTCATAAAGAAGTACCCAATCGCCTCATTGGAACTGCTTCTTCTTGATAGAATTGTAATGCCACTTTTTGTGTTGCTTCTCTAATAACACGTTTGTTAAACAACATCTCTTTGAAATTCATCTAACTCATTTAACTGTAATAGATGTTGTTGTTGTGCTTCTAAGAGATCTAATCCCAACTAAACTACTATTCAAAAGGTTTTTATATGGAAATCTATCGGCAAAAGAATGTGTTTCCCGTATACCAGCTCATATGGTGTATGTCCTATGCGCCTAGCGGTTCGATAAGCCCATAAGGCTTCAGTTAACCAACTAGCCCAATTCTTCCTATGCAGATTTACTGTTTTGGTGAGGATGGATTTGATCACCTTGTTGGTAGACTCCACTTGGCTGTTTTCTTGTGGGTGATATAGAGTGGACTTTTTATGCCAAATTTTGTATTGATCCATGACTTCTTATACCAGATTAGAAATAAAATGTGGTCCATTCTCAATAGCAATCTCTCTAGGAACACCAAATCTAGTAAATATTTCAGTAAATAAAAATTCCAAAACAATTTTTCCTGTAGCAAAAAAAAATAGGTTTAGCCTCTACCCATTTTATAAATCAGTGCAAACCAATATATGCTTTTTACTCATAAATGTCGGATTTATTGGTCCCACAAAATCAATAGCACATTTTTCAAAGGGCACAACCATAACCTGAGGATATAAAGGCATTTAATTGCCTTGAACAGGTTGACACATTCGCTGACAATTATCACATCGCTTGACATACTGTTTGGAATCCTTTAACAAAGAAGGCCAAAAGTATCCAGCGTGTAAGATTTTCTATGCAATTCTCTTGTCAGTGAAGTCACCACCACAAGGTTCATCATGGGAATATTTTGTATATCAAACACTTCTTCCTCTTTTACACATCTACAAATGATAAGATCTGGTCCAGTGTAAAAGAGGTCTCCCTGGACCTAAGAATATGCAACACTTTTTAATATGATATTTTGCTTTTCAAGAGGAGATAAGTGAGGTGGTTTTTTTCCAATTACTAAATAGTTATCTATGTCAGCAAACCACGGATACTTTGTTGATATAGCAAAAATATGTTCATAAGGGAAATCATCATCAACAAGAATTACTTCATGAGGATAATTCAATCTACAAAGATAGTCAGCTACAACATTATATTTTCTTGGTTTATCAACAATAGAAACATTAAATTCTTGTAAGAAAAGTGACCACCTAATCACTTTACCACTAGTCAATGGTTTATTCATTAAATATTTTATCACAGAATGATTAGTATGCACAAATACCTCATATCTTGTGATGGAGTGTTTGAATTTATTGATAGCAAAAGTTATGGCCAAAAACCCTTTCTCGATCACTGTATAGTTCAATTCAGTGGGTGACAAATTTTTAATGATGAAGTAAATAGCATAGAATTGTTTGTTTTCTTCTTGTCCTAAAGTTGCGCCAATGGAAGTATCTGAGGCATCAAAGAAAATGTGGAATGGAAGGGACCAGTTGGGACCTCTCAAAACTGGTGTCTGCACTAATTTTTCCTTTAATGTCTCAAAATACTGTTGGAAAGCTGTGGACCAGAGAAACTCACTATCCTTAGCTAACAATCGGAAAAGGGGGGTAGTTATCCTAGAAAATTTCTCAATGAATCTCCTATAATAGCCCGCATGTCCCAGGAATCCTCTTACTTCCCTTTGTGTTTTGGGTGCAGGAAGACACAAGATAACTTCTATTTTGGTCGGGTCTACCTGGATACCTTTTTCAGAAACCAAATGTCCAAGGAATACTCTTGATTTTCACATTAATCTACACTTTTTATCACTCAAAGCAAGGTGAGCCTCTTGGCAACGTAAAAGCACTTTTTCTATGTTTTTGAGGGCTTCCTGAAATGAGTTACCAAACACTAAAAAATCATCCATATAGATCTCAACACACTCGAGATCAACAAAAATGGCCAGCACCACCCTTTGAAAGGTGGTTGGGGCATTACATAGTCCAAAGGGAAGCACTCGGTAAGAAAATGTACCCGATCGACATGTAAAGGTGGTCTTATCTTGATTTGCGTGTGCAATCTGAATTTGGTTGTACCCACTGAAGCCATCTCAAAATGAAAAGTACTTTTTACCAGTAAGGGTATCTAGCACTTGATCAATAAAAGGAAGGGGAAAGTGATCCTTGAGAGTAGCTTTATCAAGTTCTCGATAATCAATGCAGATGCAACATCTCCCATCCCTTTTCAGGACTATTACCAATTAGGAGACCCATCGGCTATTAGATATAGGATATATATAGTTAGCATCTATGAGTTTTTTTAGATCTTCTTTCACAACATCTCTTAGCGTAGGGTTCATGTGCCTTTGGGGTTGACGAATAGGTTGGGCTCCCTCCTGAATATAAATATGGTGAGTATAGGTTCTAGGAGGTATGCCATTCATGTACTCATAACTCCATGGGTTGTTTCTATTTTTATGGTTTAACTACCCTTCCCGATCTCAATTGAATCTCATGTATCCCAACCGGAAATGTTCGATGAATAGGAGAAGGGGGCAGTTTAATAAAACAGATTGATTGCACCACCTTACTATTAGGATTTGGTAACGATTGAGCAGGCAGTTGGGGTGGTCGAAAAGGTTGTGCTAAAGGTAATGGTGGCATCGGTTGACTTTGTTAAGGTAAGGGAGGAAAGGATGGTTGTGACATATGCTGAGGTGCATATGTAGGAGGATATGATGACATCTGTGCAGGATAGGACTGATGTGAATGGTTTGATGCTCTCCATCCTTGTTTCCAAGATTGATAGGGTTTTCCATATTGATAATCTTTCCCATGCTACCAAGGTTGAGAATTTTGTGTGTTATAATAGAATATGGATGTGCACTATGACAAAAAAAAATGTGGTGAAGGTTCAAGAACCATACTTGCACCTACTTGAGGATAGTTTCTCCATGCTCCCATAGCATGTAGTGGTTGAAGTTCAGAATTATCCCCTTTAAATATAGATTTTAATCCTACTATTGAGGGGAACTTATTAGTGGCATGGTTCTTTGCACAAATCACACATTTTAAATTAGTAGGAAATTCTCTTAAAATATGCTTTTTCCTACATTTAGGACAAAAAATAGACAAATACTCTTGTTCATCTACCATTTTTTGCTGAACTTTTAAAGAGTGTATTTGCTTGCTAACAGTATTGATTATCTCAATTTTCATATTGTCCAGTTTTTTCTCCAAACCAATAATCATAGCATCTGTAGATCCAATTTTACTAGTTTTGTTTTGATTTCCTCTATTTATTCTAGCTTGATTCCTTGAAAATTTCCTGCACAAGTAAAAAATTTGACAAAATCTTGAGAAATATCCCCTTGTCCTAATAAATTCAAATTATTCCTAGAATCTTCAGTAAGCCCACGTAAGAACAAGGTCCTGATAGTACTTATGTCAAATTTATGTTTCGACCTCTAGAGGATGTATAAAAATCTCTCTAAGTAATCCTCCAAGGTCTCATCATCACCTTGCACAATGGTAAAGATATCGTCTTACATTTCTCTAGTTTTACAATATTCCTGGTATTTAGTCAAAAACACCCTCTTCATTTGGTCCCAAGAAGTTATAGTTCTCCCTCTGAGTCCCATGAACCAGCACAAGGCTGAGTCCTTGAGAGTGGCAGGGAATAACTTTAATTTATTGGCATCTGAAGAGTAATTATAGCTTCTACATAGGATGTCAAACTCAAAAAGAAAAGACTTGGGATCTTCATGCACCTTACCATAGAAATGAGGGAGAGTCGACGACGGAATATTCTTCATTTGAGTAATTTTTTCAAGATCCACTATTGGAAATCCAAAGGTGGATTGTTCATCAATTACCCGATTCTCGCTAGTCCCCTCAGCATGATCCTCATGCTCTGCCATTTTTGTTCTCTTGATAAAATGACTCTCGTTAAAGTGAGAAGGTTGAATATGGCTCAAATTGGTCTCTAGAGAACCACTAGTTTCCTTCTTCCCCTTCTTGGGTTGTGTCACACTTGAATTGTTGTTTCCACAATCCAAGTTGATGTTGTTGCCTGATGAGTTTGTGTTTGTTTGGACTTTCTGCTTGCAAAAGATTGTCTAATATGAGAAAAAAATTTAGATTTATCAGTGTTCCCTTAGCCCTTATTGGGATTTGGTCCTCTACCCCTTTTAGGAATTCATCTTAAAATAAAATCCAAAAATGAAAAAACTCTTAAATTTATGAAAAAGAATCTTAAATCAAATGTTGCAAATGAATAAATAAATCAACACTACAAAATCTCTCAAAAATAGAAGAAAAATGTAGAAGAAATAAAAGCAAACTTACCCCTACTGCAAAGGAAAGAAAACAAGAAAGTTCTTACCAATCTTTAGAAACGCCTCCCTAACAACGGCGCCAAAATGTTGGGTGTAGGAATTGCAATTAAGCAAGCTCCTTTCAACACTTAATTTGTCAACTTGGGGTTTCATACACTTCCAAGCATAGCACAAGAAATTCCAAGAAACGATATGAACCTTGCCTAATTGTCTTCCTACTACTTAAATCACAAATTTACAGAATCGAAAGAAAATGATGATCAAGTGGAAATTGATACTCAAAGAAAGTCTGGTGTTAGAATAAATGAAAAGTACTTTTGCAGAAACTAAAATGGCTTCTTAATTCATTGTGAACAATATTAACTAATGAAATGACCCTTTATATTTACACTTAGTGAAATAGTGTAATAAATAAGTTATTCTGTGTATCTGTCTTCTTTAAAGATATTTTTTCCTACAGTAAATTATTATTCCTATACTACAACAACGTTCCTATACCAGAATGTTGTGCCTGCACTAGAATGAGGTTTAGATACTGAAAGGATGTCTTTTACTTGTACTGAAGTTCTGACCTTCGTGCAGGATTTCTAAGTCTCCGGGCTAGAACAATTTGTTCTTGTATTGGATGTGAAGTTCCTGCACCAGATAATCAATATTTTTGCACTTGGTTTCTAGATTACTTTCAAAAAATAAAAAAGTGTGTTAAGTGAAATAGAGTGCAAAGAAAACATAATTTGAAAGTAAATTATCACAAGCAGAAAGATGATTCAACCAAACTTATATTCTAGACAAGAAATGATTTTCAAAATTTAAAGTAAATATTTCTTTAAAACAGAAAACTCTATTATGTAATTACAGAAATTATCTGGTTGTGTAAACAAGATTTTCCTAGGATAGTTGTGCATATAATTTAGATCTTATTTTTTATGTTTTAATTGACAAGGTTCATTTAATAATTAATCATGGAATTCAATCCTTTCTTCCAAAGTGTTTAGTGTAAGCACAGACCTGTAAGTTACTACAACATTTATTCCATATTCATCACAACACAATTAAATCTTAAGTGAAACCTCAGATATTAATAATGCCCTTAGTTTGGAAAAAAACATCAATCTGGGAGGAAGGAATACAAAGCTCTTATGAAAGGAAAGGAGTAAAATACTTGCAAAATTGAACCAATGAAATCAACTTGCAGAACTAGAAAGGCACTTGTATAGGAAACGTGCTTGTACCGATCTTGTAGAAATGAAATCAAACATTAAAAGGAAATCTTATGGAAATTGAAATCAAATACTTCTAAGCCTGCATGCTACAGATCCATAACACAATAAATGTAAATCAAATCAAATCTGTACATTGTGAGGAAAATCAAAGTAAATAACAAAATCATGCCTGCACTTTAAGTTAAATTAACACTCCTTTAAAGAAAGGGAGAACGATCTGGGTTGGCTGGGCCTGGGCCAACTAGCTCATTTCCCTGTAAATAAATTGAGAAAAATAGTTGGTGAAAGATTCATCACAACACCAATGAAAAATGAAACGGTGTATTGCCTCATTCCTTTATATTAGTTTCAGAAGAAAAAATACATCTTGAATCTATGATCCAGCCGAGAGAGGCGATATTAGAAAAATTTTACCATATCATCGCTCTCTAATTCCTATCATAGTTTTACATTATATACAAAACTTCAGGCCTATGGCCATAACGAAATCGTAATAGTAGCTTAACTAAGCCTATCGACTGTTTACAAAATGCTAATCTAAGATATCTGCTTGAGGTCATGATCTTCAATCCATTGATTTCTCTCCCACTTCGAGGCCAACTCGAGGTCAAATCATACTTTACCAAATATACACATCGATTGGTGAGTTGTCACGGGAATGTAGGAATCTGTCAGTTGGTGCAGGGATCCTACCAATGCGTAGTCATGGGAGTGCAGTAATCTGTGAGATGGTGCAGGAATTATACCTACACTCAACCATTCTATCACAACGATTAATACATTTGTTTCTCAAATACTTTAGGAAAGACAAATATTAGTTGCAAGGATAATTAAAGGTATAAAATCCATAAATAAGTAATTAAGTCCATGATAAGCCTTTAAATATGAAAATATAAAGAGGGTGCAGGAATGTGCATGATTTTATAAAAAGGTACAGGAATGGGTAGGTTCTTAGGTTAAAATAGAGGTTTAGGTCATGTGTCTATAGTAGGATAGAGGTTAAAAAATAGGACAATTTAGCCTACCAACAAGGGGATTGATCTTGTTACTCTGCCCGTGCGTGTATGTCTGATCTACGACTGTCCCCATAGGTAAAATTTTTGTATTTGGTGAACTTAGTGACTATAATTCTAGGGCTCTACCTAAAGTGATGATAGAGGGAAGGTCATGTTGTACCTAGAATAGACATTGACTAGACTCATTTGGACTTTTTGGAGGGTAATCTTTGCTCGAGATGGCTAAGCGAAGTTACTTGCACCTGACTCTTTCATTATGTATGTTGTCAGGGTAACACTCATATCCATAAAAAAAAAATCACTTTTATCTCTGCAACATTGGATTTCATCACCAGCTAGTCAATATTGATCTCTCCGAAAGGTGAATTTGTATGGTTTGAATTCCTAGATTTCTTAGTGTGTGTTACATTTTTTTCTTTTAATTTTTACAAGACCTTAGGTGTGGATTGCAAATATTATTTAATTCTAATTGCAATAAAATTATTTGGATTGAATATAATGGCTACCCATCTCAAAGTTATTGACCAAGGAAATCCCATTAACGAGAATCCTAGTCCTTTTCCCAATCTTGGAAATGTCGGTCCTGTTTATATGGCTACATTTTCACTCCTCGGATTCATGATAGATTTACCTGTATGGCTGTCCTCAACTTATTTAATTCCAAATACTCCAATTGTACCAGCTCAACCAATGTTTTCACCTCAACCGAGTTCGCCATCTCAACATCACCAACCTACTATTGACCCTTTACCTTCTACACCCAACATGTCTTCCTCCCCTTCTTCTTCTTTGCTTGGTAAAAGCCTTGATGCTAGTAACTAAGTGACTAAGAAGAAGAAGAAAGGGACAAAGAAGAAGAAGCTAGTTAATAAAATATTCGACCAACCAACCATGGCCGTAAGTATTGGTAATATTGACAGAACTTCTAGAATGCATTGTAAGACAAAATATTGTTGCAAGCTTTGTAAGGGTGACCACTTCGTTATCAATTGTCATGGTATTCCCAAGGTATTGAAAGTTTCTTCCAATAACTCTCATCAACTTATTGTTGATTCATCAACCAACGATTCTCATATTCTAGGGGAAATGATTAAGGTTAGGTTTCCTTGTAGGTTATGTAAAGGGACTCATCATAGTCACCTTTTCCCTCACATGGATGAAGCCCAAAAATTATTGGAATAGCCTATTGTTTCACATCAACAACTTCCAACTAATTACCATGAAGCTTATCCCCATCTACCGTCAATTAATGAAGTGATTGATCTAAATCCAAGTACAGTCAATCCCAATCTTCCATTGGAGGCTGAAACATGTATGACTCAGGTTGATGGACTATTTGTTGATCAAGTGGTCAGATCTATTCCATCTTTAGTTGATCACACTTTCCCTTTAGAGAGTGAACTTCATACATCTCAGGTTTTTCATGTTACCTCAGATTCTTCTACACATGGGGGCATTTTATATGTTGCTTTTGAACCCCATCCAAGTAATGAGGTTATTTCTTTTTATTGGAGTAGACTGAAAAATCCTCGTCTTCCTTCTTGCACCCATTTCCAAATCATTGTGAAGGCTTATGGTAAGAATATGGATCGCACTAATCTAGATGAGGGTAATTCTATCAATATTTTATCCTCAACTGCTTGGGAAGCTTTGGGTTCTCCTCAACTTGTGCTTGTTACACAAAATCTGTTAGCTTTTAACAAAACCATTATTGAACCTTTATGGATCCTTCCTAAGTTACCTATTACTCTCGAAGGTAAAACTATTTGTATTGATATTATAGTAGTCCAAGGTCCCTTAGATTGAAATTTTCTCCTTGGATGAGACTATGTTCATGTCATGAAAGTTATCGTATCAACACTCTTTCATGTGATGTCCTTCCCTCAAAATGGAAACATTGTGACAGTTGATCATCTTTCATATGTTGATCTTGCTTCGAATACTAGTCATGTGATATCCATGAATGTTCCCTATATGGAAGTGGTATCTACCCCTCGACGGCTTAATTATGTGGCAACCTATCCCATGTTTTCATTTACCAATGCAAGCGGGCCTCTCACTGTCTGCTCAACTTCTTTTGACTTAGATCTGGTAACTAACGTGGTTAAAAGTTCAATGGGGGAGTTTGAATACGGTTTTTTTCTCCCTATTGATCCCCATGACATGTGTTCCTTTTAGGGAATTGTTCTTCCATCTGTTGAAGACCTTTTGGAAGTCATGATCAAGGGGTGTCACTTGACATGTGTTTCTTCCAAATGGAAGGCATAATCCAAGGGTTTTATGAGGATGATTCTTTTACTATGTCAACCTCATTAAAAAATGAAACAAGTGTATGAGCATAGTTCCTTTTCTTGTGTCAAGCTCATTAATAAATGAAACAAGGTTCCACGAGGAAAGTTCTTTTCCTATTTCAACCTCATTAAAAAATGAAACAATACTCATGAGCATAATTCCTTATCTTGGGTCAATCTCGTTAAAAAATGAAACAACATTCCATGAGAATGGTTATTTTACTATGTCAACGTCGTTAAAAAATGAAATAGGTCTCATGAGGATAGTTCTTTTCCTGTGTCAACCTCATTGACAAATGAAATAGGCATATTGAGGATATTTATTTTACTATGTCAACCTCATTAAAAAATGAAACAGGTCATTTGAGCATAGTTCTTTTCCTGTGTCAACCTCGTTAAAAAAATGAAGCAAATCCTCCCCCATTTGAGTTGAGTCTTTAACTAGATATCATAAATGTTAATTTGAGTCTTCTGGATCTCATAAATAGGCCTTCATTTCATCCTCATATTAGTAACATGTAGTCTACTCAGGTGAATGAAATGAAGTTTGGAGGGCATGTGCCTTTGCAGTCATTATGGTGGAGCATGAAAACTTATCTCAAGCACAATTTTCTTTGTTTCAAGCCTGTGTAAAAATGAAACCACCCTCAAACAAAATTTTTCTTTGTTTCAAGGTTGTGTAAAAATGAAACTTATCTTGATTCCATTTTGGTTATTATTTTCAAGACTCATTAAACTCATGAAAATCGTGAGATTATTTTGCTATATTTTCATGCTTGTAAAACACATATGAAAACGTTGAGTTCTTTCTGTCTTTTCCTGCTCATTAATTAAATTGAAATTCCATAAGATGGGTATATTTTTATCAGTTTTTCGAACTCCTTAAAACATATGAAAACATGAAACCATAGAGTCCTCTTTTAAGCCCTTTTTAGACTCTTAAAACCTGAAAATATTGCCAAGTACTTGTTTGTTCGAACTCATAAAAGTAAATGAACAACTGTCCACTCTGTATAAGTTTACCCCTTTAATGGACACAGTTAGGACTATTTACAAAAAAAGTTATATGTTGACCAAACATGCTCAATAGAGTTATCTCTTGTATTATTTTATCCTTTTTTGAATCTGAGGGACTAAAACTTACAAAAAAGAACTTGATGGAGTCTACTTATGTTTTTCTTTTGACCCCCTAAAACTGAAAAATGTTAAGCTTTAATTTCTCCAGGCTCGTTAAAATTTTACGGTAAAAGGATTGAATGAGTTTACTTTTTGTGTCTTTTCAAACTCTTTAAAATAAAACAACATCGAGTTACCCCTTTACTTAGGACTCATAAAAATTAAATAGTATAGGACTTGTTAAAAATAACAAGACCAAACCATTCCTTCTTAGGGTTTGTTAAAAATAGTAGGATGGACTCATCTAAAGGATCAGCTTACAGGACAAGGATATGTTATCCTCTGCAAGCTTGTACAAAAATAAAGAGGTACTTGCCCATAATGGTGGGGGAGAATTGAGAAAGAAAAGTTCTCTTCACATATTTCCAGTAGTATGTCGCTCTTGAACATGATACTCCATCATATATCTATTCAGGTTGGGGAATCCATTTCCCTCACAATTAATCAAACCTTATTGAAAGTCTTCAGTTGGTTTTGGGTATTATCGTTGAGTCAAATATTTCCAAGTCATTTTGTTGTGTCGCCAATATGTTCAAGAGAAGTCTAAACCTCAGTTCAAATTACCTTGCAAATTGTAGCCTTTAGTCATGTCATCCATCCCTGAGTTAGTCCTTACAACTGTTCTTCAAAACTTGACATGAGTTTCGTGTCGTAGGCCCTCCTACAATGGATCACTTCCTATCGACTTTAACTCATTATCTAGGAAGTTGATCTAGAAACCTTCAGTACCTAGAGGCTTGCATGCCTTAAGGACAGGTTCTCATTATTGGCCTTTAATCGAACGATTCTATGAGTGTTCGACTTCAGATCACCTATTCACACTTCATAGATTGTACTAGGAGTACCTTGAGAGCCATTGTCATTATTGGTGGTTTCTCTCACACTTGTTAACGGTTTGCATCATTGACCGATAATCAAGTGGTTTCTACCATGTTCGACTTCAAGACATTGACTCACATGGTTAGATTCGTACTATGGATCGAGAGATGGAGATCAAGACCCTAGATCTAGTTTCATCCATCTAGGTTGCGAGGAGTTTTTTATTCATGATTCTACATAAGAGTTTTATTTTTGATGGCTACACCCATCCTATATCTACATTGACATGAAGTATTTCCATATTGTGCTTTGAGACTTTTTATGCTCTAAGTAAGGGAATGCCTACCTCATTGTTGCTTATTATATTGCATTGTAATCCTTGATTGATTGTTGCAAGTTTCCAATAATGATCTCTGATCCAATCCTTGATATGATAAAGTAATTTAGTCCTCAAAATTTTCTGACTTCGCGCTTTAGGGGGCAATCTGTTACACTTCATTTTTTCGCCATGATAAATAAATCATCAAAATTGGATCTCTCACCATCCATCTAAGTGTCATGAAGCATGCCCTTGCAAGTCAACAACTTATATACCTTGAATAAAGTGGAATTTATGGATCTCTTGGTACAAAACCTTGCTTTTCAGCATTTGTGCCATTTTTTTGAACAAAAACCACACATGAGTAGTTTCTTCCACTGTAAACTATGCAAAATTGTGCTCTGTTTCTGAACAAAAACTACGCTGGCCAATCAATAAAAAGTAAGAATAAAAAGTGAGATATAGAAGCATTGTTGGGAAAATCATTCCCAACAAAAGGATTCAAACTCATGTTTATTCAAGCATAATCTCATTTTTTATGGAACTAATTCCCATTCTTTAAGGAGCCTCCTCCCTCTTTTAGTGTATCTCATCCTTGGACTAAGGATCTAAAACTACTTTGTTTTGGCTATTAATCAAGCCATGGGTGTAGGAATTGAGGGAGGCTACTAAGAGTAAGTTTATGTTGGAGTAATCAGGTTGGAGAGCTTATCATTCTTGGAGAGTATTGAGATCAATGGGATGAGCATCACAACATCAAGGCACAGGTTTTGTCGCTCCTTTATGTTTATGAAATTAATACAAACAATCATTTCTTCACACTTCATTGTCTAATGGATTAATTGATAAATTGCATGGATGGTTTATGTTATTAATATTTTCCCATTGGAATGATGTTATTTATATTTTTCCACTGGAATGATGTTTGTTACTAGTATCCTTGATCAAAAGTTTAAATTATTGAATAATTTATGCTTCATATGCCTTTGATCCTTTGTTGTTTCCATGTGTGTAAGTCTATATTCAAACATGGAGGAGCTGCATTGAAGCACAAAGAGGGATCTTCATCAAGCATGTCGTAATAAGGTATGAATTTTCTTTTCTCACCTTTTTAGCTTATGTTTCAAGAAAAGATAGATTCAGAGAAGGAATTATCTTAATTGTCTGTTTGTTTCTAGTTTCCTTTTAGGATCTAGGGAGATTTCTCTTGTCAACAAGAGGAATTTATCGCCTAACACTTGCAAGCTATAAAACTCATTTAGAGATCTGCAATTTCAGAATCAAACCTTTGCAGTAACACAAGACTTCAAACATACCCAGATCTAAGCATACACAGAAAAATCATGCGTCAAGACACTATCAACATAGATAAAATCATGTCATAATCAAAATTGTCATCTTATATCTATTGGATTTGATGCATCATTAAATTCCTAGGTCCATGCTTAGTTTTAGATCAAGAAAAACATTAATAGCCCATTACATGTATATTTTCTTCAGATCAAATTATTCACAAAACATTCATCACTTTCACACACTTACCACTTTGATATCCATCTCCTTATATAGCTTAGCCCTTATCCAATACTGCAGGTCAAAACCATACTCTAGTTGATGGTTTTATTAGATGGGATCAAAAACTCTATTACTAGGCTCAATACTAGAGGGAAATACCATGGTAATGACCCTTGGTATTTATAATACCATGGAATAGAAACTTGACGTGCCTTTGATGCTTCATACCCACATGTATACGCAAATGTTCTTAACACAACTCACATATACTTCTTGAAATGTCAACTTTGTCATTCTTTTGCATTTGAACTGCTATGCCTTTGATTAAATTACCGTCACATCTATAGAATCATCCTATTGACATCTGTATCAAGTTGGTTTCCATCAAAGGAAAACTCATCAAGTAGGTTTCCATCAAGGACAACACATAATTCATAATGCTGACAATCTCCTCCTTTGGACTTGATGACAACCACTTTGGTGTTTGGTCACCAAAACCTGTAGATACATATAAAACACATCACACCAAGAAATAAGCTTTTCAAAAACCAAGTTACTCTCCCCCTTTGACATCAAGCAAAAAGGGATGACCAATATTGAATGAGGGCTTCTCTCTTGAGCATTGTAGATCTGAACTGTTGAGTATGAACACTGAATACTGAACATGCTTCCCCTAAGCATGTGCTAAAATTTATGAATGATTTACAATGAAGTACATGACTCTATAACTCATATGACTTGTCTTATCACCAAGGACTCAAGATTACATCAATCACCCAATCATAGTGGTTTTACATATTTGACATCATTATTACATTAACCTCCCAATCACGGTGGGGTTACAAATTACATCACATGTCGAAAATACTTGACCAAAATGGTCCATACATGACTAAATTTTAGAATGAGTACATCATAGGTCTTTACAAGATCTTTACATCAAATGATAGATATGACATTTATAACCAAGACAAAGAACCTCAATAATACCATGATAGTCATTAGCAACTACCATACACCATATATGATCTGCACCATGAGCATCTGTCAACAACACTAACAAAAAAAACCTATACATTTCAATCATCAATTCAGATGATAAGACCATTCAGTTTCAATACCATTAACCTGTGACTAGGTATGTAGCAACAACATACGTGAGGACTAAGAATATTATCAAAAAGTAAGATATGGCAGTGTAACATCATTCTTCATCATCATAAAAAATGTCATGTTTCCAATTATCAACCAACAGATGTAGCAGGAGCATATCAATAACCATGTCTTAGCAACATAATTCTTCATACCAAGAATAATTATCACACCAACACCACTTCATCAAGGAAAATCAAGCAGATATCACAATCAAGAACATAAGAAGCATCACAAACATAATGCCAACAATATATTATTACAAGCATAGAAAATTCTCCCCCTGAACCTGTGCCAACTGTTCACTGTCATATATGATCATATCATCTCATATATTAGTAAGAATCATCAAATTATCTTCATCAACCAGTCATCCATCAAGGTATCAACAACTTATAAAGACCAAAATAACTTCTAAATAGCATCAACAGACTGTAATATTCCATCATCAGAATCATGAAAGCCAAACAATAATTGACTAAATCATATCAGACCGTTTTCCTAAATATATCCAACTATTTCTTCATCATACCAAGATATACGTGATTGTTCAATTCATAACTTGCTTATACACACAACTTGTCTTCATAAGATCTATGTACAGAAAGTGAAATACTAAAATTTCACACCTTCAGCTCCCCCTGAATTTGTTATGTCTATACATGTTTATTATTACTACACTAGAGGCATTGTCAGTAGTATAAGTTGCATGAAAATTAAAAAACAACCATGGGAATCATCATCAAGATAAACATGTATTACTCCTCTTAAAATAACACATCATTGATCTCGAGGACCTAATTTGTTATATTCCTTTCAATGTTACAATACATATATACATGTTGAACATCCATAAACCCAAATCCATTAACCTCGTATTAGAACATACTTGTAGTTCCCTTAATCGGATCTACAAAATAACATGGGCAGAAAACCATCATGCCCAAAACCATGCTCGAAAACCACGCACAAAACCATATGTAGGTCTGCCCACCTAATATAGGGTCCAAAAAAAATTCCTCGGGGCACTGCCCCAGACCGCATAGAGGGGGGGCTACCACCTCCGTCAAATTCCCCAACAGGGGGGGCTTCCACCCCCCTTGCTATGCCCGACGCGTGGGGCTAGTCGTGGAAGGAAAATAACACACACCCAACATTCTCCCACTTGTTATTTTCTTTCCATAGGGGGCCACAGGGGAGCTTAGTCATTGGTCCAACCCTGTAATGCCCATTGTTTCTGTACACCAACAGAACTTCTCAGTTCTCACATACTTTGTCAATGCATCTACAATATTCTTCAAAGTGTCCACCTTTTCTAGCAACACCTTTTCGTTCTCAACCATATACCTTACAAAGTGATACTGAACATCAATGTGATTTATCTTTGAATTATAAGTAGGGTTCTTTGCCAAAAAAATTTCACTTTGGACAGTGACATTCGATTGTTATATCTCATTGTAATAACTCCATACTTGAACAAAATATTTGGAACCAAATTGCGTCCTTGCTTGCATCAATGGCTACCATGTATTCTGCCTCTATAGTTGAAAGTGCCAATGCAAACTCTCTCTTGATGATCCAACTAACTGCACCTCCAAATAAGTTAAACACATACCCACTTGTAGATCTTCTATGATCCAGATCTCTAGCCCAGTCCGCATCAACAAAGCCACATATGTCCAAAACTCTATCTAATCCTAGTCTTCCCTGGTAGCACATACCATAATCACTAGTGTCACGCAAATACCTAAAAACCCGCTTCACTGTTGTCCAATGCTCCTTCCATGATTTTGACATAAACCTTCTCAATAATTCCACTGCATGTTCAATGTTTGGTCTAGTACAGACCATTGCATACACTAGGCTATTGATTGCACTTGTGTATGGAACACAAGATGTGTCCACATCCTCTTCTTGTCTCTTGGGACACTGTTAAACATATAAATTTACACTGACAGGAATAGGAACCTTCACCAATTTACCATCATGCATATTAAACCTCTGCAATATTGTCTCGACATGCTTCCTCTAGTTTAACCAGAGCTTCCTTTTTTCTTGAACTCATTTAATTTGCATGACGAAAATATAGTTTAGAACACCAAGATATTTTATGTCAAATTTGGAGGACAATTGGGTCTTCAATTCCTGGATAATGTCTTTTTTATTTCCAATCACCAACATATATCCACATACAAGACCAAATAAATAACATGATCACCAATTAATTTAAAATACACACAATTATCTTCTTTTCTTCTAGTGAGGTCAACTCCCTGTAGATATGTATCAAATTTCTAATACCACATCCTTGGTGACTATTTTAACCAACATACTAGTTATTTCTTACACTTCACCACAAAGCCTTCAGGTTTCTTCATGTAGGTCACTTCTTCCAGATCCCATGAAGAAATGTTGTCTTCACATCCATTTGTTCTACCTCAAAATCAAAAGAAGTAGCAACAGATAAAAGTAATCTAATAGAAGCTACCTTGGAAATAGGAGAAAAAATATCACCAAAATCATTTCCCGACACCTAGGAATAACCTTTTATTACCAATCGAGATTTGTATTTCTCCACCTTTCCTTTTGCATTTATCTTCTTCTTGAACACCCATTTTCTATTAATGGGATTCCTTCCAGCCGAAAACTCCACCAAATCCCAAGCCTCATTTTTATGCAAAGATGCCATTTCACCAACCATGGCCTCTTTCCAGAGTTTTCCATCCTTTGAATCTAATGCTTCCTTCATGGTTCTAGGATCATCATTAGTAATAGATAAAGAAAAAATTAAACAAAAAGCAGATGGGCTACACCTTCCTAGCCGCCTTCTTTCTTGAACTGATCATCTCACAGTTGGAGTTTGTGGCTCTTCATCTTCTGATTCCTCTTTTGTTGTAGAGCCTAATTCCTCCTCCTTCAACTCAAAATCTATCTTCTCAGGCTCCTTTGGTAGGACTTCATGTTTAGTAACATATTTCACCTCTCTAAAAACCACATTGTGGTTGTACACAACCTTCCTTGTTTTTGGGTTTCAAAGCTTATAACCTTTTAAACCATCCTTATACCCAATAAATATGCACATTAAGGATTTACTATCCAACTTGTTATTTTCTACTTTGGAACATGTACATATGCATCACATCCAAATACCCATAGATGTGAAAGAGAGGGTTTATTACTAGTCCATACCTCTTGAGGAGTATTATCCTCCAATGTTGATGAAGGTGATTTGTTAACCAGGTAACATGCAGTCTCCATCGCCTTTTCCCAGAATTCCTGTCCTAACCCAGCACCACTAGGTATGCTTCTTTCCTTTTCCATCAATGTCCTATTCATTCTTTCTACAACTCAATTTTGTTGAGGTATGTATGGAATAGTCTTCTTCCATGCTATACCACACTGCTTACAAAACTCTTCAAAATCCTTCTCGAAAAACTCTCCACCATTATCTATCCTCAACACCTTTATCTTCTTCTTTGTCTAGTTTTCCACCAAAGCCTCAAATTCTTTAGACCTATCATAGACTTCAGATTTCTTCCTAAGGAAATATATCCATGTATTCTTTAAGAAGTAATCTATAAATGATACATAGTACACAGACTTACCCAGTGATGGAACTGGCACAGGTCGAAACACATCATTGTGCACAAGCTATAATATTCATTTCGCCCTCTTAGCACCAGAGGGGAAACTCACCCGATTATGCTTCCCATATACACAATTTCCATAGAAATAAAAATCCAAAGAGAAATTAGAGATACCTTCTATCATACCATTACCATGAAGTATTTGAAGTCCCTTCTCTCCAATATGTCCAAGCCTTTGATGCCAAGAAAGACCCCTAATTTTATGCTCCACTTTTTGGAACCACATAACTATTGCACCCATCAATAACATTGTTACCTTGAATCGTGTACAAAGTTACAATCCAATCTCCCCACATCAATACCAGTACTCCTCAAAGCATCTTACATGTATCTTTCTTGAACACCGTTTTTACACATGCATCATTCAGTTTGCTTACAAAAACCATATTTTTGGTCAATGCAGGAATATGCAGAACACACGAAAGTGTTCTAATCCTTCCACCTTGAAACTTAAACTTGACTTTTCTGTGACCATTGATTTTAGCCTCCATATCATCCATTAAGAAAAAATCACCAGGTCCATCATATTTATCATTCTCGCAGAACCAACCCTTGTGGGGAGTGAAGTGAAAGGATGAACTTGAGTGAATTAACCATGCCTCATGATCTACATGTGTACTTGATGAAGAAGCCAATTACACATCCCCAACTTCATCTGAGGTGGTTTTCGCCTCTGTAGAAGGAGCATCATTAGATCTGTTTCCTTTCTTAGGAGCTTTAGATCTACATATTTTTTTCAAGTTACCTTCCTTTCCTCCTTTCCAGCACACCTTTACAGGTTTTCCTGGAGATTTAGATGTCCTTCTAGATTTAGATATCCCACTAGAGGATTTATTTTTGTTTTTGTTTTGGGACCATCCTCATACAGACAAGGCATCACCATTATGGCCCCCTGTATTTTTCCATCTCATTTCCTCTGACAATAAGGATGTGACTATTTCATCAAACTGCAAGGAAATCACATTGCTACCAATTGCAACAACCAGACTATTGCACAAATCTGGTAGAGAACACAACAAATTTATGCACTTATCTTAATTTGAAATTTTTATATCAACATATAACAACTAGCTTACAAAAGTATTAAATGCATTCATATGCTCTTTCACCGAGTCTACATCCTTCATCCTCAAGTTATACATCATTTTCCATAGGAATATTTTAGAGACTTAGATTGGTAGAAAGTCCATAGCTTGTCCCACAAATCCTTCGCCGAAGCTTCCCCTGATACATTCAAAAATATTGAATCTCCGATACACAACCATATTGTGCTTTTTGCCTTTTGATCTAACTTCTCCTTGTCTTCATAGGACATTTTTGTTGGTTTCGTACCTAGATCTACTGCGATCCACTAATATTTATCCACCAACAGATACTCCATATTGAGTTTGCACAACTCAAAACTCTGACCATTATATTTCTTGATCTCTACATTTCCACTGCTTGCCATCTTATTTCACCACAAGAATCGATCCCACAGATCGCCCACTGAATAGGGTCTACCATAGGCCCTAGAAAAACCCCTCAACAAAAAGGCAATCCCTTCAAGCCAAAACAACTCTGGTACCAAATGAAGAAAATTAAACCAGAGACAATCGACTATTTACAGAGAGGAAAATTAAAAATAACCACGACAACAATAATAACACATACACATAATGCACAAAGTATTTTCCCTAAGAAAACCCAAACTCCAGGGAAAAACCCATCCTAATTAAATTTCATTATCCATGGTAAAAACCCTGGCCAACTCGACCAAGTGAGCCTTCACTGCTCACATCCCTAGCCCTCCTTACAATGGATTCTTCCTAGCCTTTTACAGGCAACATTACATGAGACACCATGGGCATAAAACCATGGGTACATAATACCTTGTGCCCAAAAAACCACCATTGTTAGACTTGGTCAATTTTTACTCTATCTCCGAGTCAAGTTTATCTAACACTAATAATCATCTTCTGTTCTCATGAGGTCAAGTACTTCATACCACTTCTGCAATCACTGATAGAAATATTTATTTAAGAATAAGGGACTACAATAGGAACCATCTTCTTTTACTCTATGTCTGAATCCTTCTCATATTTATGAGCATTTTGTTCTTCAAATACATATAATTTGTCTGGATTTGTATATACTCTTGTTATCGCTTTTCCAGTTAATTCATTCATAAGCTTGCACAAACACAATTATATTTCCCTTATCTTCCATTTCACCTACACTTAGAATATACTGCTTTAGTCCTTGAACTAATAAAGCATTAGTTTCTCCTCTATTTTTATTAATTTTGTATTTATCTCATTCTAGAACTTTTGCTGAAACATTAGTTCCAAGAATAACATTACTGTGTTTCTTTTTCCGAGAGACTCCATTTTACTCTTATCTCTAGTCACGTGATGAGAGCATCCACTATCTATCTACCATTCATCTTCATCTTTAAATGAGAATAGAGAAAGACCACACCTTATCTGTTCTTCTTCTTTCTTCTTATTATGAGAAATGTTGGTGGATCCATTAATGTTCTTATCTAGTTACTTACCATGTTGTTTGCGATGATCCATAGACTTGTTCTTGCATTCTATTGCAATCAATGGCTTTGTGACCAAACATATTACAAGTAAAACAATATCCATTAAAGTACCTGGAAGCTGATGATCTTTCTGTGAGACGGTTACTAGCTTGAAACATTCTACTTCTACAATTGGATGCAACATGTCGATAATTATGACATATAGGACATTCAAAATTATTAATCAAAGGGGAAAATTGATTAACACTTCTATAGTTAGGAGAAAATGATTTCCTTTGAAGATTTTATTTCCTTGATTGTTGATGAGGTTGACTTCTTATCTCTTTATTCAGCATTTCAGATTTTGCTTTAGAATTCTCTGCCTGAGTATCTGAACTAGATCCTCCTTCAACAGTTTCATGAAAACCAAGACCAAATTTGATGGCAAGAGACTTTTGACTACTAAGAATATTATCCAAAACCTTAGTACTATCTTAAAATTGCAAATGTTTATCATTTTCTTCTAATTTACCTTTTAGGATATTTACCTCAACCTGATATTTCTTTCCTTTTGTAGATACTTCTTCTTGATTATTTCTACAGCCTTTCTTCCTTCCTCCATTTTCTATTTTAATTTGAGAACACCTTTCATCTAATTTTCTTGCTCTTCAAATTCTTGAAGTAGTTCTTCATTCCGCTTATCTAATTTTTCAAGATATTCTCTTAGAGAGACAACCTCAACTTCAAGACCTTCACAATATTGATTATATACAATAACAACATGATCCTTGTTATCATAAGGCTATAACTTATCTCCAATATTAACAATATTTTTCAAAGAAAGATTAAGTTTTGTTCTACGATAAAAAAATTCTTCTAGCTCATCTTCTTTTGAATCAACTCCATCTGTCATTTTGGACACATTGTTAGACATAATATTACTTGAGAAATCTTTCTTTAGGACTTCTTAATGTATTGCTTGTAGATTTTCCAACACTTGCTTTACAGTAGTATAATGCATAACCTTACACAATATTGAATCAGATATGCTACAAAATATGTTACTAAAAGGCTTACTGTAATTTTGCACTTCATTGTCTGTTGGAGGAACTTGGTGTAACCATTGCACACTAGATGCCAGACATCGAGATTCATTAGGTTATATTTCCTATTTTTTTTCCATTGTTGATAATTATCTTTGCTTAGCATAGTCACATATGCATTTTCTATTGATTCTAACATTCCTTGATATGTTTCTTTTAGACGCATCATTTGTGAATATGTTTTCTCTTTAGAGTGCTTAATTTCACTTTTACCCATAAGTGAAAGTTTAGTCATTTCAATATCATAATCACTATCATTATTGCATAGACAAGGAAATGGATCAAATTTTGAACAAAAATACATACCTAATAGTGATTTGTCTTCTTTATTCTTTATCAATAGAAAGCATCTTTCTCCCAAACTTCAATATTTGCTGAGATATGTAATTGTTACTGCATTTGATATATTCGTGTCAAAGTTTTCAATAAAAGTACCATTTTCTTCTAGGCCACCAAACTCATTACTACTTTTATCTTCAAATGCCATAAGTAAGTGACAATATTGATCAGAATCACCTTCTTCACCATTTGAAAGACCATCATTGTCTTCATGTTTATAAAAACTTCTCTTGTTTTCAAACCTCTTCCTATTCATTTTTGCAACTTCTTTTCCTTTCTCCTGATTCCAGTACCCACTTGGAGTTTCTTTACAAAATTTGCCTCTTCTTCTTATGATACATAACCTAATTCTTCCCTTTCTTTTCCTTTTGCAGTAGCTTTGAAGGCTACTTCTCTCATTTCTGAAGGGCCACCTTTCCTCATCTCAAACACTATCAATATTCCATGGAGTTAATCAAGTGTGAGAATTTTTAGATACTGCATTTCTTTAATAGCAGAGACTTTGGAGTCGAACTTCGGAGTCAGAGATCTGAAAATATTTTTAACAATAGTATCATCATTTATTTATTCACCAAGATTTCTCATGGAATTAACAATTTCATCTACTCTAAGAAAAAATGATACAATGCTTTCATCATCATGCATTTTTAATCTCTCATACTGTATTTTGAATGTTTGAAGTTTAGCACTTCTTACCTTGTTGTCACCATCATAACTATGGATAATCTTATCCCACATTCCCTTTGTTGTGTTCATTTGCATTACCTTCACAAACTTAGACTCGGCTAGATACAACTTTTGCATTGGTTTCATACTGTTTCTTTCCTATAGTGTTTGAAGGAATAGAGGTTGTATATTGATATCCACTTTCAATGATTTCCCATACATGAGCTCCTAGCGCCTGTAAGTATTCTCTCATCCTAACTTTCTAAAAGACAAAGTTAGTTCCACTAAATATAGGAGGTCTGATAGAAAATACTCATTCATGATTACTCATCTTGAGAGATCTTCTTCAAGCAATCAAGCTTCATCCAAAGGACCTACTCTGATACCAATTTTTGGAAAAATATTGAGAGGGGTGAGGGGGTGAACCAATATTTTAAATCATTAAACATTTCAAATTTATATCCTAATTTCTGTATGAAAATTTACTGAAAGGAACCCGTGTATGTACGCAACTTTTATTTAGACAACTAGCATATATATAATAAACTTACTTTTCAGTTAATTCATCTTCTCTTTACCTTAAGCGAGCACATTAGTACTTCATTCAACATTTTATAAACACTAACCATGTGTAGTAAGAAAAAAATAAACCATCACACATAATCAACACACATGAACACCAAGATTTAATGTGGAAACCCAATGTGGGAAAAAACCACCGTTGTTTTCATCTCTGTCTTCTTTTTAATATAAAGAAAATATTTTTACAATCTTTTACTAGCACAAACTCATACTAGTATGCATGCAACCACCTGTAGAAAGCTATAACCTTCGCTCATTGTCCAACACCTACTAGAAAGGAGCCCCAACCCCCTAATCTCGTTTATTGGCACCCTCTAGAAGGAGCTCCAACCCCTTGATATGATTTACCAGCTACCACTGGAAGGAAGCTTCAACTTGCTCATTGAAGGCTCTACCCGTTAATACCTCCAGGGACCACATTTCATAAATTTTCGTACTAGATCCACCTGCTACAACAGTCACAACTTGTAGGCCAAGTTTCATCAAATTTTCAGACTTTACCCACTACCAACATTTAAGCCAAAAATCAAACATCAAAACTAAAACTTATAACCGTAACTCAACCCTTGAATCTATGACCCAACTGAATCAAGCATCAACTGAAACCCAATCACTGAATCAACTGAAACTCAAATCAATCAACTTAAAGAACTAGATCAGTGAGGTCATTGTCACTAGAATATGAATCAACGCGATGCACATCACAACAACTAGATTATGTTATTGCAAACCCTTATCAACCATATATCAAAATATATACGCTACTTTACAGTTGAAAACCTGTGTGTTTACACTCTTTCCATGAAGCATACCCACATATAGATCTTAAACCACTGAATCCTGAAAGTGAACCACTGTCATCTTGAACTAGACATTGTGTCATATAGAGTACCACTGCATCATTATGAAATAATCATAGAACCTTCATTGAACTTCAATCACAAAAAACAAGTGTCATCATCATTCTTCAATCAATCAATTATTAATCAAAAAATCATTGTTTAAGCCCAGATCATTAAGAAGACTTCATTGATAGACAATAGAAACACAACAAGACTGATTAAACTAATCAACCATCATTTTCATCAAAACCCTAGTTTTTGTATGCGCTTCCCTTAAAGTATATATGTGTGCATATGCTCTTTTTAGGAAACAAAATCGCATGTACACAACTTACCAATATCACACTCGCATGTGTACGTGCCTTCCAAGCTATAAAACCCACATACATATGTCAAATTTCATAATCAAACCATCGTTGCAACACAAAACTTCAGACATACCCAGATCTCGGCATACACAAAAAAATCACACATCAAGACATTATCAACATAGATAAAATCATCTCATAATCAATATTGTAATATTAGATCTATTAGAATTGATCCATCATTAAATTTTTGGGTGCATACTTAGTTTTAGATGAAGAAAAACATTAACAACCCATTACATGTATATTTTCCTCAGATTTAATTATTCATGAAACATTCATCATTTTCACACACTTAACACTTTGATCTTTATCTCCTTATATAGCTTAGCCCTTATCCAATACCATAGGTCAAAACCATACTCCAGCTGATGGTTTTCTTAGACGAATCAAAACGTTTGTTACCGGGCTCAATACCATAGGGAAATACCATGGTAAGGACCCTTGGTATTTAGAATACCATGGTGCAGAAATTTTAGGTGCCTTTGCTTCTTCATACTCACATGTGTATGTGGATTTTCTTAATAGAACCTACATATACTTCTTGAAATTTCAACTTTGTCAGTCCTCTGCCTTTGAACTACTATGAATTTGATCAAATTCTCTATCACATTTGTACACACATCCTATTGACATTTGTGTCAAGTTTGTTTCTATCAAAGGACAATTCATCAAGTAGGTTTTCATCAAGAACAACACATAATTCATAATGTCAACACTAACAATGTATTCTACCCATCAAACGAAGATCATATGCCAAAGTTATGACCCCAAGAAGTTGATGTACCAATTTACCCCAATAGGGCCCACACAGTTTTGTTGTTTGGTCTCCTAGGATTGGATTTTTGGATGTTTAGGGTTTTCTATTGTTTCTCAATAATAAATATGCCTTCAAGCCTCATTGTAACATAGTTTAAAAGGCATGTAGCCACCACATCTCTTCTCAGAGATAAGCTACAATTGTCTCAGCTAGTTTATTTCCATTCTACATGTAAACAATTTTTAGTACTTTGTTATTAAGGAATTCAAGTTCCGTTCTCACTATATCTCTTTGTTTTTGTTCATACCTATTTTTCATTTCATTCCTACATAAATCCGTATCAGTGGTATCAGAGCGGTATACTCTTTCTCTATTTTTCTATGCATTTCCTCAACAAGGTTGGAGTATAAGGAGTTAGGACTTGAATTGGTTGAACCCTTGCAAGATCGTCCCCATCAACACTAAAAATAACAGATATTTTTTATTTTTTATTTTTTAATCCAACGTCACTGAGAATAAGATGTAGTGATCATAGTAAATAACTCATTTTTAATATAATTAAAAACTATTATTTTTCACTTTATAAAGTTTAACTTTAATTTTTTTTTTTATTACAAGGATATCTCATACTTTGTAAATTGAATTTAATTATTAACCTATTAAAGCATAGTTTTTAATATATATTAATGTTAGTAATTATTAAAGAGGCATTTTAAAATTTACTATAAGAAAGATGTTATTGTGAAGCATTGTATTGAAATGTTAAATCGAATAATAATAATAATAATAATAAAACATAATATTGAATCAATTTTAAAAAGTAATAAAAAGTAAAAGGTATTGTTTTGAGGCTTCTACGATTTATATTGTGTGTAGAGTTTTCTCCTAGATCACCCTCTCCTGACATATCCCATCCCCTCTTTTCACTAGACCTTTGACCTCCATTCCTAACCTTACTTTTCTACCTCTACACATCACATTCCAAATTATCACTAACCCTAATCTGAATTTTTAATTCAGATTTCAACTGAAGTTTCTTCTTTAACCTCCTAAATTGCCCTCTATTGACATATCCCCTCCCCTCTTTTCATAGGACCTTTCACCTCCATTCCTAACATTACTTTTCTACCTCTACACCTCAAATTCTAAATTATCACTAACCCTATTCTGAATTTTTAATTCAAATCTCAACTGAAATTCTACTTTAACCTCCTAGATCACCCTCTCTTGACATCTCCCCTCCCCTCTTTTCACTGGACCTTTCACCTCCATTCCTAACCTTATTTTTCTACCTCTACACCTCAAATTCTAAATTATAACTAACCCTAATCTGAATTTTTAATTCATATTTCAACTGAAATTCCTGTGTTAACCTCCTAGATCGCCCTCTGCTGACATATCCCCTCCCATCGTTTCATTGGTCCTTTAACCTCCATTCTTAAACTTAATTTTCTACCTCTACACCTCACATTATAAATTATCACTAACCCTAATCTAAATTTCTAATTGAGATTTCAACTGAAATTCCTTCTTTAAACTCCTAGATCAACCTCTCGTGACATATCCCCTCCCCTCTTTCCACTGGACCTTTCACCTCCATTCATAACCTTAATTTTTTAACTCTACACCTCACATTCTAAATTATCACTAACCCTAATATGAATTTTTAATTCAAATTTCAACTGAAATTCCTACTTTAACCTCCTAGATCACCCTCTCTTGACATCTCCCCTCCGCTCTTTTCACTAGTCCTTTCACCTCCATTCACAAGCTTACTTTTGTCCCTCTACACCTCACATTCTAAATTATCACTAACCTTGATCTGAATTTTTAATTCATATTTCAATTGAAATTCCTCCTTTAACGTCTTAGATCACCCTCTCCTGACATCTCCCCTCCCCTCTTTTCATTGGACCTTTCACCTTCATTCCTAACCTTACTTTTCTACCTCTACAACTCACATTCTATATTATCACTAACCCTAGTCTGAATTTCTAATTCAGATTTCAACTGAAATTCCTGCTTTAACCTCCAAGACCACCCTCTCCTGACATCTCAGCTCCCCTCTTTTCACTGGAACTTTCACCTCCATTCCTAACCTTACTTTTCTACCCCTACACCAAACATTCTAAATTATCACTAACCCTAATTTGAATTTTTAATTCAGATTTCAACTGAAATTCCTGCTTTAACCTCCTAGATCACCCTCTCCTAACATATTCGCTCCCCTCTTTCCACTGGACCTTTCACATACATTCATAACCTTACTTTTCTACCTCTACACCTCACATTCTAAATTATCACTTACCCTAATCTTAACTTTTAATTCAAATTTCAACTGAAATTCCTGCTTTAACCTCCTAGATAGCCCTCTCCTGAGATCTCCCCTCCCCTCTTTTCACTGGACCTTTCACCTCCATTCTTCGCCTTACTTTTCTACCTATACACCTCACATTCAAATTGCAACTGGAATTCTTGCTTTAATCTCCTAAATCGCCCTCTCCTAACATCTCCCCTCCCCTCTTTTCACTAGACCATTCACCTCCATTCCTAATATTACTTTTCTACCTCTACAACACACATTATAAATTATCACTAACCCTAATTTGAATTTTTAATTCACATTTCAACTCAAATTCATGCTTTAACATCCTAGATCGCCCTATCCTAACATCTTCCCTCCCCTCGTTTCATAGGACCTTCAACGTCCATTCCAAACCTTACTTTTCTACCTCTACACCTCACATTCTAAATTATCACTAAGCTTAATATGAATTTTTA
The DNA here is from genome assembly GCA_031772625.1 of Pinus tabuliformis. Classification (NCBI taxonomy): domain Eukaryota; kingdom Viridiplantae; phylum Streptophyta; class Pinopsida; order Pinales; family Pinaceae; genus Pinus; species Pinus tabuliformis. Next base: position 736,945,084 of record CM062813.1, read on the forward strand.
ATTCAGATTTGAACTAAAATTCCTTCTTTAACCTCCTAGACTACCCTCTCCTGACATCTCCCCTCCCCTCTTTTCACTGGACCTTTCACCTCCATTCCTAACCTTACTTTTCTACCTCTACACCTCACATTCTAAATTATCACTAACCCTAATCTAAATTTTTAATTCAGATTTCAACTGAAATCCCTACTTTAACCTCCTAGATCATCGTCTGCTAACATCTCCCCTCTCCTCTTTTCAATGGACCTATCACCTCCATTCCCAACCTTACTTTTCTACCTCCACACCTCACATTCTAAATTATCACTAACCCCAGTCTAAATTTTTAATTCAGGTTTCAAATGAATATCCTGCTTTAACCTCCTAGATTTCCCTCTCTTGACATCTACCCTCCCCTCTTTTCATTGGACCTTTCACCTCCATTCCTAACCTTACTTTTCTACCTCTACACCTCACATTCTAAATTATCACTAACCCCAATCTGAATTTTTAATTCAGATTTCAATTCAAATTCTTGCTTTAACCTCCTAGATCACCCCTCCTAAAATCTCCCCTCCCCTCTTTACACTGGACCTTTCACCTCCATTCCTAACCTTACTTTTATATCTCTACACCTCACATTCTAAATTATCATTAACCCTAATCTGAATTTTTAATTCAGATTTCAACTGAAATTCCTACTTCAACCTCCTAGGTCACCCTCTCCTGACATCTCCCCTTCCCTATTTTCATTGGACCTTTCCCCTCAATTCCTAACCTTACTTTTCTACCTCTATAGCTCACATTCCAAATTATCACTAACCCTACTTTGAATTTTTAATTCAGATGTCAAATAAAATTCCTGGTTTAACCTCCTAAATTTCCCTCTCCTAACATCTCCCCTCCCCTTTCTTCACTGGACCTTTCACCTCCATTCCTAATCTTACTTTTCTACCTCTACACCTCACTTTCTAAATTATCACTAACCCTAATCTGAATTTTTAATTCAGATTTCAACTGAAATTCCTACTTTAACCTCCTACATGGCCCTCTCCTGATATCTCCCCTCCCCTCTTTTCACTGGACCTTTCACCTCCATTCCTAAACTTACTTTTCTACCTATACACCTCACGTTCAAAATTATCACTAACCCTAATTTGAATTTTTAATTTAGATTTCAACTGAAATTCCTGCTTTAACCTCCTAGACCACCCTCTCCTGACATCTCTCCTCCACTCTTTTCACTGGACCTTTCACCTCCATTCCTAACCTTACGTTTCTACCTCTACAACTCACATTCTAAATTATTACTAACACTAATCTGAATTGTTAATTCAGGTTTCAACTGAAATTCCTACTTTAACCTCCTAGACTGCCCTCTCCTGACATCTCCCCTCCCCTCTTTTCAATGGACCTTTCACCTCCATTCCTAACCTTAATTCTCTAACTCTACACCTCACATTCTAAATTATCACAAACCCTAATCTGAATTTTTAATTCAGATTTCAACTAAAATTCCTGCTTTAACCACCTAGATCGCCCTCTTCTAAAATATCCCTTCCCCTCTTTTCACTAGACCTTTCACATACATTCCTAACCTTACTTTTCTACCTCTACACCTCACATTCTAAGTTCTCACTAACCCTAACATTAATTTTTAATTCAGATTTCAACTAAAATTCCTGTTTTAACCTCCTAGATTACCCTCTCCTAACATCTCCCCTCCCCTCTTTTCACTGAACCTTTCACCTCCATTCCTAACCTTACTTTTGTACCTATACACCTCAAATTTAGATTTCAACTGGAATTCCTTCTTTAACCTCCTATATTGCCCTTTCCTAACATCTCCCCTCCCCTCTTTTCACTGGACCTTTCACCTCCATTCCTAACCTAACTTTTCTACCTCTACACCTCACATTCTAAATTATCACTAACCCTAATCTGAATTTTTAATTTAGATTTCAACTGAAATTCCTGCTTTAATCTCCTAGATCACTCTCTCTTGACATCTCCCTCTCATCTTTTCACTGGACCTTTCACCTCCATTCCTAACCTTACTTTTCTACCTCTACACATCACATTCCAAATTATCACTAACCCTAATCTAAATTTTTAATTCATATTTCAACTGGAATTCCTGCTTTAACCTCCTAGATCACCCTCTCTTGACATCTCCCCTCCCCTCTTTTAACTTGATCTTTCACCTCCATTCCTAACCTTACTTTTATACCTCTACACCTCACATTCCAAATTATCACTAACCCTAATTTGAAGTTTTAGTTCTGATTTCAACTGAAATTCTTTCTTTAACCTCCTAGATCGCCCTCTCCTGACATCTCCCTGCCCCTCTTTTCACTAGACCTTTCACCTCCATTCATAACCTCACATTTTTACCTCTACACCACATATTCTAAATTATCACTAACCCTAATCTGAATTTCTATTTCAGATTTCAATTGAAATTCCTGCTTTAACCTCCTAGATCTCCCTCTCTTGACATCTCCCCTCCCCTCTTTTCACTAGACCTTTTACCTACATTCCTAACCTTACTTTTCTACATCTACACCTCACATTCTAAATTATCACTAAGCCTAATCTGAATTTTTAATTTATATTTCAACTGAAATTCCTCTTTTCACTTCCTAGGTCATCCTCTCCTGACATCTCCCCTCCCCTCTTTTCACTTGACCTTTCACCTCCATTCCTAACCTCACTTTTCTAACTCTACACCTCACATTCTAAATTATCACTAACCCTAATATGAATTTTAATTTTGATTTCAACTGAAATTCCTGCTTTAACCTCCTAGATCTCCCTCTCCTGACATCTCCCCTTCCATGTTTTCATTGGACCTTTCACCTCCATTCCTAACCTTACCTTTCTACCTCTACACCTCACATTCTAAATTATCACTAACCCTAATCTGAATTTTTAATTTAGATTTCAATTGAAATTCCTACTTTAACCTCCTAGATCACCCTCTCGTGACATGACCCCTCCACTCTTTTCCCTAGACCTTTCATCTCCATTCCTAACCTTACTTTTCTACCTCTACACCTCACATTCTAAATTATCACTAACCCTAATCTGAATTTTTATTCAGATTTCAACTAAAATTCCTGCTTTAACCTCCTAGATCGCCCTCTCCTCACAATTCCCCTTCGCACTTTTCACGAGACCTTTCACCTCCATTCTTAACCTTACTTTTCTACCTCTACACTTCACATTCTAAATTTTCACTAACCCTAATTTGAATTTTTAATTCAAATTTCAGCTGAAAATATAAGGTTTTATAATTTAAAAATTAAAGATTCTGAATGAAAATTAAGTAAAATTATTTTTAACTAAACAATTTCAAAATTTGGATTAATATTAATATCAATATTATTAGTAATTAATATTATTATTAAACATTAATTCTTAATCATTCATTCTAAAATAAAATTAAAATCAATCATTTCTAAAGTTAAATCAATTCTAAATTTAAAATTTATTCTAAATTAAGATTTTACATTAATTAACTAAATTAGAATTAGTTAAGATGATTTTTTCTTTCATCTTAATCAAAATTTAAATTAATATTAATATTAACATTAGCAATAATTTTTAAAAGGGCTTATTAATATTCCAAAATAAAAATTAAATAAAATTATTTATAATTAAAAATAATAAATGGATAAATTAATTAAAATAATGGAAAATATTTACATTTGGATTAATAGTAAATATCAAGATTATTAATGATTGATATTAATATTAACATGAATCTTGAATAATTTATTATAAAGCAAGATTAAAATTATATGAATTATTTAGTCTAGAATAAAATTAATTCTAAATTAAAATAATTTATTTTATATCAAAAATAATTAAAATGATTACTTGAATCATAATCAAAAGTTTAAATTATATGAATATGAATATTAACATTACTAATAATTTAGTTAAAAGAAAATTAATAACATTCTTAATAAAATTCTAAAATTAAATTAATTAAATACAAAAATAATAAATTGAAAAAATTAATTAAAATTATTATTATAAATAAAGGCATGGTCGGCTAACAACATTCCCATTCTATATAGCTCATTCTTATATTTATTCTTTCCTATGAGATCTATCTTACACACTTATTGATCTATTCTGATGATGAGCCAGGGTGGATGGCTCGAAACATTAATTCTAACAACTATGGATGTGATGATTTTGGAAGAAAACTCTACACAAAGTAAAAGGTAATATAAATAACAAGTTCTTTCAATTCAATTTATAATTTATCAATTTTGCTTTTATTAATTTCTTCGAAAATAATTTGATATATATATATATATATATATATATATATATATATATATATATATATCTTGGAGTAAATAATTATATATATATGATATAGATATATATATCCCTATAAACATAAAGTACATATTAAGTCATGGAGTTTTGTGTTGGTATGTCATTAAGAAAACCATACCAGATCCATAATCTCAACCTTTTCAAAAGAGCAGAAGATATATTTGTACTTGTTGATATAAAAACTAGAAACCAAAAATAAAAAAACCAAGCCACCTAAGTCAATTATGGACTGAGAGATACAGAAAAAGAGTGTCAAGGAATAATATGGAAAGAGACTAGTCAAGGAGATTTGTCCTGCTTAGCTATCTTCCAACATTCTCACTTAAGGGGGGAGTCTACAAAGGATTTCCATGTAGAGGAGCTCCACAAATATGGTGAGACACATCTCTGATTGGCTAACTTATCTGCAATTTTATTTCCTGTTCTTCTGATATCAGAAGGGGTGATCATCGAAACGGGAGGATGAAATGATGCTACTCATATGAGTGGGATTTCAAGTCTCCAATTGTGATTTATTTTGATAATTTAGGTGCTTTGGAGGATATTGAAGATCAAGTTTATAACAAGTTGAGAAACTACGTCCACTTTAAGTTTGGTGTATCCTTGAGTCTAGGAAATGAATAACCCTATTATAGGGATTTCAATTCTAATACATCGTTACTTTTATATCTACCAAATCTTGAATATATGTAGATAGAGGATCCTAAATGATCCCTAAAGATGCCTCCATAGCCCACCTTATGTAGATTAAATTTTGAAGTGCCATTGAAATTGAGTCTTAAAAATTTAGGGAGAGGAGTGATCCAAGAGGAGGAATTAGACATTGTAGCAGGAAAAAGATAGGGGGAAATCATGACTCTTGGAGTAGGAAACAAACTTTGAAGTAGCAGGGCCTCCTCACCTAAGACCTATTGATCTTGATTTGAGCAGGACTGCACAAAAATTGATTCTTTTACATTCTTTTGAATTGTGATCCAAAAAAAATCACGAGGGAGTGAGAAATGCTTCAATATGAAATGTTTCCTCTCTTTCCAAATATCCCAAAGTAGCAAACCTAGAAGGAGATTCTAGGTTTTTTTAAGATAGGATTATTAAAATCTCAACCCTCCAATTGTTAATGGTGTGAGGAATACTCGATAGATCACAAATTTATCTCTTCATGTTAGCTTCTATATTGCTCCATAGATGATTTAAATAGGGGAAACTATTGAATGTGCTCCACATTTTTAGTGTCCTAAAGGTATATAGTACAAATAGAGGGGACCATATGCTTGCATTTCTAAATCTTGTCGTAGGTTAAGGTCATCCATTGAACTTTGAGCCATACGAATATGGAAACTTTCATCAATATATTTGTCTATTGAATGAAACTCCATATAGAATCTTTTGGTAATTCTTTGAAACTTGCTTCGAGGCTATATTCCTCATAGATGGAAAAGGAAATACTTATTCCATAACCTCATTGGAGTTTATTGGGTTATTTGGATATCAAGGTGAGTCTTTCTTGAAAGATTTTTCCAAAATTTTGACCAAGTCTCCTCCCCAGGTTGGGGGTTCCATTCCCTTAGAATTAATAGTTGCCTCTATGTTTGATCTGTGTTAGAGGAATTCCAATAGTGTTTGATGTTTTGAATGTCATGGGAAGTCAAGTGGAAGCACAAATACCTTAAGTCATTTTGGTCTTGGAATTTTGGGATTTGTTGCCATGAGTCCTCCAAAAATATGGTTTTCTTGTCCATCACAAATTTCCTAGTAGTATTGTTATACCAAATACATTCCTTTTTTTCTAGATTCCAAATGGATGATACTTCTTAGGAGAAGGTAACTATTATGAGTTTCCTAATATGAATGTGCTTTGAATATTTTTCCATCTTGATACATAATAATATTATAAAAAAATATTGTTTAAATCCTAATCTAATCTCATGATAGTCATTTTAATGGTCTTGACCTCCTTGGAGTCAACATTGTCATATTGATCAGTAGCATCTCACAGGTATCATCAAGATTTAATTTCCTAATTCTAAGAAGTTCCTAGAATTTATATATTGTGCAAATTTTCTAGAATTTGTAGATTTTTAGAAAATAATAGATTGTGTAAAAACACTAGGAACAATATGTAGAAAAGGAAAAAGGAAGAAAAGAAAACTAAAAATAAAAAATTGTTTCATTTAGGACAAATGTTATGAGGAATTTTCCAAAATTCTAGGAGGGGGATTATCTCGTGAGAATTCTAGATATTTATTTTTCAAGTATAAATAAGATTGTAATCATTTCCCAGAAACCAAGGAGAAATGCTTTTAAGCCTTTAATAATATATCGTTTCAAGGTATTTTTTATGATTTGGTTTCTTTATGTTATTATTTTGGTGTAGCTTTTGATCTAGGTGGACATCGGTGGCCACCCACATATTCCACTTAGAACCCCACCACTGTTTCTTTCACTTTCCTTAATTGTAGCACATTTTACATTTTTTGGCAATTTTTCGGGTCTTAAACTTCTCGAACTGTTTTGAGGCCCTAAACGATGTTTTTTTAGAAAATAGGGGAAATTTGTAGTCATCAAATAGATATTTCTAACAAGATATTGTACCCATAAAAAAAGATCGTATGCCAAAGTTACGACCGCAAGAAGATGATGTACCAATTTACCCCAATAAGGCCAATAAAATTTTGACATTTCATCTCCTAGGGTTAGGTTTTTTGATGTTTAGGGATTGCCATTGGTTCTTGATAATAAATACGCCTTTAATCATTATTTTAATATAGTTCAGAAGGAATGTAGCCACTACACCTCTTCTTAGAGATAATCTACCATTGTCTCAGCTAGTTTTTTTTCCATTCTGCAAGTAAACAATTTTTAGTACTTTGTTATTAATGAATTGAAGTTGTGTTTTCACTATATCTTTGTGTTTTTTTTCATATCTTTGTTTCATTTCATTCCTGCATAAATTAGAATCAGTGGTATCATAGCAGTCTACTTTTTCTCTATCTTTCTTTGCATATCCCCAATGAGGTTGGGGTATAAGGAGTTGGAAATTGAATTGGTTGAACCCTTGCAAGACCGTTCCTTCCAACATCGACGAGCACCTATGGGGAATAAAAGAAGGATGAGGGAGTAGGGGATCCTATCAAACTGCTCCTCAAAGAAGCCGTCGAGTGGCAAAGGAATGAGATGATAAATAACTTTTCCCATATCCTTTGGCAGATGCCAATAGGTGACACATCTTCATCCAACAGTCACTTTGGAGGTGCTACCCCCTTCAAGTTAAAATTTAAATTTTACATCCCTATATTTGAAGATCAAATAGACATATATGCCATATATGAATGGTTAAATATACTGGAAGGATATTTTTTATTCATGATTTTATGATATGGAAAATATTACTTTTTATCTCCTCAAAGCTTCCCTCCACGTCAAGGGCTGGTGGAAAACATATTGTGAGCGGAAGGATGAGAAGGAACCCTCACTTCTTTCAGCCACACCCATTTGTAACTCCTTCCAAGACATCATCAAGGAATACTATTACCATATTGGGAGCTATGAAGATAAGTACACAAAATTGACCACACTGCGGTAAGGAAGGGACAAACATGTACTAGAGTTCACAAATATATTTCACACCCTTCACATGAAGTTGGGTATCAAGGATTCTAAGTGGAATATGGTACTCAAGTACTACGAATGTCTACAAAAATAAATCCAGAATGATATGGGGTTCCTAGACATCTCCTCCCTTAGCGTCGCATACTAACACATTATCAAGATCATGAAAAAATTTAAACAGAAGAGGTGGGACATTGGATCCATAAATTTGAAGCAAGGAAATGGCACCTCAAAAGAAAAAAACAAAGGGCAAAGCCAAGGAGGGTGTCCTAGGACAAACCTTCGAAGTCACAAGTAAATAATAACACCATGATGATGAAGAAGGAAATGGGGATGTGGTGTGAGTTCCATAAGAGCCCCACTCACAACAGAAGTGAGTATTGTGCCAAATAGTCAGTAATGGTTAAGTTGAAGGCTTCAGAGTCAGATGCATGCTCTGACTTTGAGTCAGACCACAAAAAGTGGAATGAAATAGGGAAGAAAATTATGGATGTAGAGCCCAGTGCCACCATTTCCACCACCAAGGTCCAGAATATTAAGCCCAAACACCCATAGGAAGGGTAGTGTCTCTTCCACTCATAGATGTGGGTGAAGGGTTATTGTTGCAGTTCATTGTCGACAAGAGGAGCCAAAAGAATATCATCTCAGTAGAATTCATTAAGCAGTTGGTTCTGTTAAATACATCACACCCACTACCATACACCATCGAATGGCTCCACCAAGGACAAGATCTTTGTGTTAGCCAGCAGTGTCTTCTTCCTTACAACATCAAACCCTTCACGGACGAGGCATTGTGTGACATTGATCCTATTGAAGTTTGTGACACATTATTAAGCCACCATACCTGTGGAAGTGTCATGTTGTGTATGAGTCTAGTCCTCACACTATTTTTATTACTTTGGGAAATAAGTTATATATGATATTGTAGGTAGACCCTCCTATTGACATCTCTTTGATCTATGCTAGGAAATGCAGTAAGATCATCTTCCAAACTAGGAAATTTGTTTTCTTTCTGATTCAATCTCAAAATAAGGGGAAGATCATGGCCATGTCCATAGACTCCAGACAGGGTTCCTCCACGTAGCAAAATTCGGTGGATAAGGTCACGGAAGAATATAGGGACATCTTCTCCTCACCTATAGGGGTATCCTTCAACAGCCAGGTCAAGAATTTGATCAATCTAACTCTGAGAGAACCTTTACCCAATGGGAATATATACCGCCACTCCATTCTTGAAAATGAAGAGATCAAGTAGTAGATATAGGAGTTTTTGTAAAAAGGATACATTTGACCAAGTTCCTCATCTTGTGGTAGCTTGCTTAAACTTTTACGGAAGAAGGATGGGACCCAGAGGATTTGCATTGATTATTGAGAAATAAACAAAAACATTGTGAGGAATAGGTTTCCAAACCCATAGATTGATGACTTTCTAAACCAATTCAAGGTTTCCAGGTGTTTTAATAAGATGAATTTGAAGTTTGGATATCATTAGGAACGAATATAGCCCATTGATGCATCGAAGACACCCTTAAAATCTAAGAAATGCCTTCTTTAATGGATTGTCATGCCTTTTGGGTTGAAAAATTCCCCTCTAAATTTTATGGCACTAATGGATGACATCTTGCGGCTCGTCACCAACTCGTTTATGGTTGTTTATTTAGAAGACATCCTCATATTCAACAAGATTTGGGAAGAGAACTTGCAACACATTCGATGGATCCTTTAGACCCCACAACAACACAAATTGTGTTCCGACCTAGAGAAGGAACCTTTAGCATGAGTCAGGTCCAACATCTAGGTTAAATCATAGATGAGAAAGTTGTGCATGTGGATCTAGTTAGGATCCAATTCATTCCAGATTGGCCATCCCCAAGTACTCTAACAGAGCTTCCCAACTTTTTGGCCTTGCCAATTTTTATCAGAGGGTCATGTTGAGATTCTCCCATATCACTGGGCCTTTAAGTCAGATCACCAAGGGTAGAGAAAAAACAAATTTTTCATGTTCCGAGTACCAATAGAAGGCATTTGTTGAGATGAAGCATTCCCTATGCTCAACATTTGTACTCACATTTCCAAACTTGCAATAGCCATATAAAACTGAGACATAAAACTCCGATTGTGCTATTTGTGCAACCCTCACCCAACAAGGGCATCTGTTAGCCTATTATAGTGAGAAATTTTCCGATACAATTCAGAAGTACCCCACCTATGATAAAGAAATGTCTTATATCATGCAGGCTTGTCGAAAGTGGAAACAATACATTCTATGGAAGGAGATAGTCATCCACACAAATCACTAACCTCTTTAGTTTATACATACATAAGGGAAGTTGTAGAACGATTCCCATCAGAAGTTATCCACATATACCAACAATCCCACTTAAACATTAAATACAAAAAGGGCAACACATGTAACCACCCTTCACATATCTAGCTTGTTTCAATAGCATGTCAGGGTAAACATGAGAGAAAGAGCTACTAATACATTTCTTGACCTCCAAGATTCACTCATGGAACTTGGTCAGACAATTGAACCTATCAACCACAAACTAACATCCTATAGGACTTATAGGACATTGGAGGCTAAAAAGCCACTCCCAATTCCCAAATCCTAAGTTGGATAATTATTCAACTCACCTAGACTCCCAACTATAGGCATAACATTGCATCCATGCAACTTTAGGCCACCATTTGCATGCATAAGACTGCAAGGTACTGATTGCAGTCCTAATTTCTCAATTTTGAGCCTTCGACCCTGGAATCAATGCCACCTTTTTAGGGCTTGTCTCTAGACCACTCCCCAAAACTTAATGAAACTTTTCATAATGATAAATGACATCAAGAAAAATACATTCACACAAGATTTTCTCAAAATCTTGGCCTAACCGGGCCTAACCATGAAATTCATTTCATCACACACATGGACAACACATAATCTATAGGTCATGAATGCATATTTAAACATAGGGGTTCTAATGCTTATCTCATAATCCTTAAGAATGTCTAATTTCATCTCACAATAGATCGAATAACATCTATTAGGTAATGCATTCAATAGCCATTCATTTAATAATCAAAACATGTTAGGAGCCATAATTAGAATCTCCCATGAAACCATGATTATAACTAGCATATAACCAAAATAATAACAATGATAGAACAACCATCAAAGCCACATAATAATAAGTACAATTACTCATAAAATACAAGAGGAAAAGAGATTTTATTAACATATATAAAATCCAACAAAGCCAGGGACTTCCACGTACCACCCGACCATTGATTGGGTTGAATCAAATATTTCTTTTATCTAATCATCCCCATCCTATATTCCAAGCATGAATGTTGGATCTCATGGAATAAACCATGCAAAACCAACCAAGGTTTCTATAGGGAATACCACCTCAACTCTCAACCAATGATTCCACCTCACACTTGGACATCACTAACACCAACCAAATCAATCTATATCCAAGTTGCCTAGGGCTCTAGTGTGTTTTTCCTAACCATGGCTACAAGAACTAACAACTCAACCCACAACCTTCTAGGGCTCCATAATGTTTTTCCAACCAAGGCTCCAGGACTAGTAACTCAACCCACCAAGGGATCCAAAGCATCTTTCCAACCAAGACTCCAAGAATAGTAACTCAACCCATCAAGGGCTCCAAAGAATTTTTCCAAGGCTCTAAGAATAGTAACTCAACACAAGCTATTCCAAGGCTCCAGAGTGTTTGTTCCAAGAAATGACTCTAGGAACTAGTAACTCAACCCACAACCATAAGGAACATGAACACCAATTAGAAACAACAAATGGAAAAACAAAAAACACCATGGCTATCCAAGAAATGGAAAGGCTAGTTAAAACAACTGTCAATCCCGAAAATCCTCAATGCCAATGATAGATCATAACCAAATAACCACATGCATATGCCATCCATCCCAAAAATAACAAGGATATCATACATGTAACTTGATACTTGCAAGAGAATCCAGTTGTAGTTGTTGATCCACTTGTTCCCTTGCACTTTCCTACTTTCCTTTCCCTTCTTTCTCAAAATCCAATTTATGCCAAATTTCTCCAAGGATACTTTAAATGTGCAAGATTATGAGAGTGTGAGAGAACAGAAGAGAGCACCACGCTAAAATTGACAAGAGTCTGTGAACTAATCCTCATAAACCTTTTATCATTGAGGCCTTTATTTTCTTCATTTTCCTTAATTTTTCCTTCAATTCCCCTCCCATGCAAATATGTGACGTTTCAGCTTCCTCTTCTCCTATTTGTCCTTATTTTCATAAATAAAATGTCAATTACTACCTCTTTGTGTTCACTAATTCCTTTACCAATTCCCTTAGTCATAAAGAAATCGAAGTGACACCCACTAGGATGTTTTTCCCACCATTCATCTTGAAATATGTGTCCCATGACCTTCTTCTTATTTTTTTTACATGAAAATCATCCATGGGTTGTTACAAACCCCTACCCCTTGGGGGAACACCATCCTCAATGTTCTAGGTCACCTATGACCACCAAACCGCTTTTAAGAAAAAACATAGTTCCCATGGAACTTTATAACACATTTCATTGCAGTATTTAGAATGACCACTTCTGAAAACATGACAACATACTTCTTAGTGGAGCTTTATAATGCAACTCATTATGATATTTACAATAAAATCCACATATACTTATGCACTTTTTCTTGATCCAAAAAATAATCATTCTATCTATGGAGCTTTATAACCACAACTCGATACAATATTTACAATAATACACACACATATAGATGTATATGTGTGTGTGTGTGTGTGTGTGCGCACACACACATTTGCTTTAACCACCAAATAAAATGATATGATGCTTATGTTTGTGTCCAGGTATGAACAATTTATCCACCCCTTTTCCTACATTAATGTATTAATCTAGGTGTGTATTCTTTTCAAGGCAACCCACAAGGTATATGCAGGGGAAAGGTTATAGTATGTCCTCAACCAAGGGTTCGTGATTCCCACTCAAAACATTTCTGAACATAAATAAAAACTCAACTGTAGAAATTAAAAAGGTATTCACAGTTATCTAAGAAATCTGCAGCAGCAACAAGAAATGAACAAACAATAGACAAAACAAGGAAACATGTAGCAACTGATCAGAAGAGCAGGCCCATCTCTCTGATCAGGGCTGCATTACCCACAGTGAACGATAGATCAGCAAAAGGGTTTGTATCTTATTAATCTAAATAATGTTGTTACAATAAAATACAGGGTCTGACTAGCCCCTGATACAGGAGTGACCCGTCTTTTATACAGTACAAAGGAGAATAACATCTCTCCCCAAAACCTGGCAACTATATGCCCAAAGATACACATCAGTTCTATCATAGCACTAGTGCCGAGAGAGCAAGAACAGGAATGGTCCAAAATGGGTTGAGAATAGCTGCAATTAGTTATGTTGTTTCATCGTGGTTAATCATCTGCTGTGAATCATAGAACTGTTGCGATATGTTGTGTGGTCAACACCTGCGCTCCATAATCTGCGGTCATCACATGTTTTAGTGGTTCACATAGGTAGAAACCTTCATGACTCTACTTCATTAATTAAATATCCCAAGAGACGATAAAGGGGAATTACCTCATAGTTTTACACAGTAAATATATGCGAATGAATGAAAAAGGGATGAAAAGAGGAGTGGAAATGCAGGGAAAAGATAGGCAAATTTGGTGCCCAACATCTCCCCCCAACTAGCCCTCTGCATGCCCTCATGCAGCTCGCCATCTTCGCAAGTCTAGGTTGGATAGGCTGTGTGCTTCTAAAAGCTGGGCGAGATCGTATTCTTCGACCATTTCTATTCCTGGAACCTTAAACCATTCTGAGAGGAGAACTTCCTTCTACCAATAATTTCGTACATTATAGGCTGGGGTGTAGTGTTCTATTGGAAACCGTAGGACAGGGTACTGGAATCAAATTCCTATCCACTAGACCCCACATGCTCGAATGCATGAAACATACCTGGGCACCCTGCTGAGTGCTCGTGCAAAATTTGGTGCTCAAAATGGTTCTCTGTTCCAAACAGATGTGGGTGACATCATCCACCTTTTCTGACAACTATCCAGGGCCTCACCTTGAAATGTGACCAATTTTTTGACACAGAGATCGATGCACCACTTTTGGGTCATCATCATCCATTCATTGTTTCGCAAAATTTCCAAAAATAGTGTGCTTATTATACATAGTCACTGATCTCTCGGGTTCTCCTCTTACCATAAAAGGCTTTGTGGCCTGATTTGACTCGAACGTGTCAGAAGCCTTCTGCCAACTTTTCTGGTTAAAAGTGTAAGAGGTGAGGGCCCTTAAATGAATGTCCCCCACATATGGAACCGGATTAAATTCTCTCTCAACACGCAAGAGATACCCATGTATGTAAAGCTCACACATCAAACACTGAGTTGGCACATCATGGGCTCTCAATATCCAGAGGAACTATACACCGTCCTTAATCTCATGAGTAATTTCTTTTTGGATGATTTCCAAACGAAAGAAAATAAAGTGCTCATGCAAAAATAAAGAGTAACAGGAAGTGGGAGGGCGACATTCCATTGCTTCTTGTGCTTAATGGAGCATCTACTCTTTATCGGTTTTTAACTCTGCTACTTGCCTTTCCAGCCGCTCCACCTTGAGTTGCTGCTTTGCATGCCTTAATCACATTATATCAATGTGCTCCACATATTCAAAGATAGCCATGGATGTTCACTCTTGGGATTTCTTAGCTTCATTCCGATATTGCATTGCGGTGAATTTCCATGTTTGGACCTCAGCCAATAAAGAAAACTCATGGCCTTCAAACAAATATTCTATCAGGTCTATTTGAGTCGTAGCAGAAGTTGTTGCCACTTCATCTACCTGCATCCCTGCTTCAGTCATCATGGTTTTGGGCTTCTTAGCCTGCCCCTTGTATTTCTTCACTTAGTTCTTCAACCGGTGCATATGTTTCCTCAGCCTCTTAACCTCTATTTTGAGCTACATATTTTCTTTAAAATGAAGATAATATTTCTGCTTCATAGGCAGCCTTCGTTGTTCACACAACTCCACCCATTCTTGTTTAACCACCACCTCATCTGGTACTGCAACTGGTTCGACAGGTGGTGATTTACCTGAGGGAGTATCCACAAGGTTACTTGACGGGGCTTCTTTTCTTGGTTTATCTTCCTGGGGAGTAGCCATTTCCTTACTGCCTCCTGCCTCATCCTGTTGTGAAGCTATCTCGATAGGTGGCACGATCACTCGGTGGACGTCCATCGGTGATTCAGCTAGACTTTCCCTTCCAAGTTCCCTCATTTCAAAAACATCTGCCTCTTCCTCTTCTCTGGGTTCTTGAGAGAGATATCTTTCAGTGTTAGGGTCCAACCCTAACCCCCTTATTTATGTAATAGGATCAAGTCATAGTTATAGTTAAGTAAAGAGTCAATAAAGCCCCAATTAATAATTGTAAGTGGTTGACCCGCATTTAATGAAGGGACCACAGTTAGTTGCAAATGGTCCATGGTATTAGATAGATGGTATTAATAAAAACCATGGTATTGCCCCATGGTATTGCATGAATGAATCCTATATAAAGGATAAAGACTCCCCTCGAGGATCATCATGTCTTATTTTGTAATTGAGATTAGCTCTATTGGAGGTTGCTCCCTCGAAGAGGCAAGTGAACATTGCTTTCTGAATAATAAAATACTTGTTATTATTTCTCATTGTTCTATGTTCTAGGTATATTTCTTCGCATATTTGGTATTCTAATATCATCTTGCACATTAAGAGCATAACAAGTGGTATCAAAGTGCTTTCCGGGGCCAGTGGGATCTCCAATTTTTAGCAAATTTTTTTTTGGCTAGACTCCTTCACCATAGACCCCCCGGACGCTTATTGGATACTTAGCCCATAAGAATCAAGTCGATGAGCTGAGCAAGGTGGTACCATTAAGTTGCTAGTGCCAAAAACTTGAGGTGGTCCCAAATTTCAAGTGCATCGGATGGGTGCATGGTACAAACTAGAGTTCAAGCTATGGCCAATGAGAGGATCAACAACCTTGAATCAACATTGAACAATGTATTGTTGCAGCTGAAGAACTTACATGAAACACTCTCAAAGGGCAAGATGGAGGAATGCACGGTATTGGCAATGAAAACATTGAAGGCAAGTCTAGCTAGTCTCTTCACCTCTTTAGTACCCACCAGCAATCCCAGCTGTGACCACCCAAGCTAGACATGTATAAATTTGATGGCTCTCACCCAGCCACATGGATAGCACAAATGGAGCAATATTTCACATTGAATCACATCATGGATGATGCAACTCAGCTTAGTATGGGTAGCATGTACTTGGACAATGAAAGATGGAAATGGTGGCAATGTCATCAACGTTGCTATGGAAGGCCCTTGACTTGGCAGACAATCAAAAAAGCTCTTATGGATCACTTTGACCATGAATCTAAATTTTTGGTTCATCTCACTAAGCTCCAATAGATAGGAATAGTGAATGAATATATTACAGCCTTTGAAGCCTTAGCTTTCCACACAGGAGGTCTACACGATGAGCTCTACTTGGAATGTTTTGTCAATGGTCTCAAAGAAGCCATACAAGCCCATGTCCGATTGCAACACCCTATCTCGTGGCTGCATGCTTGTAGGATAGCTCGTGAAGTAGAACATGCGTTAGTGACCCAGCCCAATCACCCAAATTTCATAGCCAAGGGTTGCCCCACCTAGGCTCAAAGCACTTCCCAAACACTCAAGGTTCAAAAGGTGTCACCAACAGAAATGGCAAAAAGAAGAAAGCAAGGATTGTGTTACTACTGTGATGAAAAATACTCCCCTGGGCATAAATGTAAGGAGCCCAAATTCTTTCAAATTGATGCTACTAATCACAGTTCATCGGAGGAAGCCCCACCACTTAAGGAACCAGAGGAGGAAGAAGAGCACAACCAACAGGAAAATATACCTGAAGAACCAATTATCTTGCTGCATGCTTTGGCAGGGATTTCTTCTCCCCAAACTCTCAAAATCAGAAGTTTTATTAAGCATCGCTCAGTAGTAGTCTTGATTGATAGTGGTAGTACACATAAATTTATCCATCAAAGATTTTCGAAAGCAGTGCATTGTTTTGTCTGAGCAGTTTCTAACTTCCAGGTCCAAATTGCTGATGGGGGGACAATGAAATGTCAAGGCCACTGTGAAAATGTCAAACTTCAAATGGGGGATTATCAGTTAAAGACCCACATGTTTTCCATACACATGGGAGGGTACAACATTGTCCTAGGTGCTGAATGGCTTCGCACACTTGGCCCAATCAGAATAGATTTCCAGGAGTTATTTATGATCTTTAAGCAGAACAACCACACACATACCCTCCGCGGACTCCAAGCGGGAGCTCCCTCTATCATCAGCTCACATAGGATGGAAAAATTGTTAAAAAAGGGCCACCATGGAGTTATATCCCAATTTAATGCCATCCAGGCCTTTGAACCCAATTCTCTTCATATTCATCCTGAGATGCAACAGATCTTAAACAACCATTTGCCAGTGTTTGACAAGCCTCATGAGCTTCCACCCTCGAGAGGGGAACATGATCATAGCATTACTTTGGTCCCAGGGACCCAACCACCAAATGTGCACCCATATAGATATCCGTTTGCCCAAAAGAATGAAATTGAAAAATCATCAAGGAACTCTTGGAAGCAGGCATCATTCATCCCAACATTAGTCCTTATTCATCACCGGTGGTCATGGTGCTCAAGAAAGATGGGGAATGGTGTATGTGTCCAGACTTCAGGGCCCTCAATATGTTGACATTCAAAGATAAATGTCCCATCCCAGTTGTCGATGATTTGCTATATGAACTAAATGGGGCTCGATTCTTCACTAACCTTGACCTTTGCTCAGGCTGTCACCAAATTCTCATGAAAGAAGTAGACATTCCAAAGACTGCTTTCCAAACTCATGAAGGCCATTATGAGTTCCTGGTCATGCCATTTGGTCTTTGTAATGCCCCATCGACTTTTCAGAGCCTTATGAACCACCTGCTCAAACCATATCTCAAAAAATTTGTCCTTGTTTTCTTTGATGACATCCTCATCTACAGTCGCACTTGGGCCACACATCTTTAGCATGTAGATCTGCTCTTGCAACTACTCTGCAAGCATAAATTATTTATAAAGATGTCCAAGTGCTCTTTTGGCATGGAAGAAGTTGAGTATTTGGGCCACATTGTGCGGTGTGAAGGTGTCAGGGTGGACCCTAAAAAGATCCAGGCAATGCAGGATTGGCCTCAACCAAAGACCTTGAAGAGCTTGAGAGGATTTTAGGGTCTCATAGGCTACTATCACAATTTTGTCCACAATTATGGTCGCATTTCTAGGCCCCTCACTCAACCCCTCAAGAAAAATTCATTCCTCTGGAATGATGAAGCACAACAGGCCTTTATAGCTCTCAAATATGCCATGTGTTCCACTCCAGTATTAGCACTACCTGACTTCACCAAATCTTTTGTGATTAAATGTGATGCTTTTCGTATGGGTATTAGGGCAGTATTAATGCAAGAAGGTCGACCCTTGGCCTTCACGAGCCAACAAATAAGTGGGAAGAATCTAGGACAATGTACCTATGAGAAGGAGATGATGGCCATCTTACATGCAGTAAATACCTGGCGACCAAACTTATTGGGGCGACATTTCCAAATCTGCACAAACCATCAAAGCCTTAAATATTTTTTGGAGCAACGCCTATCCTCACCACAACAAAATAAATGGCTCGCCAAAATGCTGGGATATGATTATGAGATAATTTGCAAGAAAGGGTGCGAAAATATTGTAGCAGATGCGTTATCATGCCAATTTGAGGAGGAAAGTACCCTGCTCGCAATTTTCTTTCCCATTCCAGACTGGATTGAAGAGGCTCGCAAGGAATGGTTTTCACATCCCTAGCTCTCCCAACTCATTAATCAATTACAGGCGGATCCAAATTCCACAGTGGGCTACTTGTGGCAGGATGAGATTCTTCACTACAAGGATAGAGTCGTAATCTCACAAACATCCACCCTCAAAAGGTGCATTTTGGCAGAGTTGCACTCATCTCCCACTGCAGGACATTCTGGCTTTTAGAAGACTTATGCTCGCACTCGAAGATCATTTTTTTGGATAGGCATGAAAAATGATATTCTTACTTTTGTAGCTGAATGCGACGTTTGTCAGTGCCACAAAGGAGAAGCAGTCAAATCCCCAGGCCGTTGCCCATCCCGACCTCAATTTGGATGGAGGTTTCTATGGATTTCATTACAGGTCTTCCAAATTCAGGAAACAAGTCAGTCATCATGGTGGTTGTGGATAGACTTTCTAAGTATGCTCATTTTTGCGCCCTACCCTACCCTTTTACACTGACTTTGATCGCTCAATATTTCATGGATCAGATCTTCAAATTGCATGGCATGCCCACTTCCATTGTGTCTGATCGTGACCCGATCTTCACCAGTAACTTTTGGCAGGAACTATTCCAGCTACAAGGTACCCAACTACAACTCAGTACTTCCTATCATCCACAAACTGATGGTCAAACGGAAGTAGTCAACAAATGTCTGGAGACCTACCTGAGGTGTTTCACTTCAGAAAAGCAATATCTTTGGGTATAGTGGTTACCTCTAGCCGAATGGTGGTATAATACCAACTATCATGCCACCACCAAAACGACTCCATATGAAGTAGTTTATGGTCAACTCCCTCCTTACCCTACTTCTTATATCAAGGGATGCTCGAAGGTATAAGCAGTGGATCAACTCCTACAAAACCGCACAACCATGTTGGCCCACCTTAGAGAGAATCTTCATCAAGCCCAAAACCTCATGAAGCAACAGACAAATCAACATTGCTCAGAACACCAATTTCAAGAAGGGGATCGGGTATTTTTGAGGCTGCAACCATATAAGCAAACATCACTCAAAGACAAGGGTTGTCAAAAATTATCTCCAAAATTCTATGGATCGTATCAAGTACTTCAGTGCATTGGAGAAGTCGCCTACAAGCTAGCTTTGCCACCCACTACAAAAATCCATCCAGTCTTCCATGTCTCATGCCTCAAGAAAGTGATTGGGAACCATTGCAGAATTCAAACCAGTCTACCTGAAGTGGATGAAAAAGGTTCAATCTAGCAACAACCTGAACAGGTTCTTGACACACGAGAATGGTACCTACACGGCCGCACGATCAAGGAAGACCTCGTCAAGTGGAAAGAAACCTCTCTGGAAGATGTGACCTAGGAACCAGCCACTATCCTTCAGCAGTTTCAATAGCTTCAGACTTGAGGACAAGGCTATTCTTATGGGGGAGGGCATGTTAGGGTCCAACCCTAACCCCCTTATTTATGTAATAAGATCGAGTCATAGTTATAGTTAACTAAAGAGTCAATAAAGCCCATATTAATAATTGCAAGTGGTTGACCCGCATTTAATGAAGGTACCACAGTTAATTGCAAATGGGCCATGGTATTAGATAGATTGTATTAATAAGAACCATGGTATTGCCCCATGGTATTGCATGTATGAATCCTATATAAAGGATAGAGACTCCCCATTAGGAGCATCGTGTCTTATTTTGTAATTGAGCTCATCTCTATTGGAGTTTGCCCCCTTGAAGAGGTAAGTGGACATTGCTTTCTGAATAATAAAATACTTGCTCTTATTTCTCATTGTTCTATGTTCTAGGTATATTTCTTCACATATTTGGTATTCTAGTATCGTCTTGCAAGTTAAGAGCATAACAGTGGGGATTTGTGGCCAACAAGCCTATGGCATCTGGTCCTTTCTTCGAGTCATCATACTTCAAAATCAGCGGAATGACCACATCCTCTTCTGTGTGTCGGGCAGAGTGAGACACCCTTGCCCTTTTGAAATGCAGAAGTAAGAGGAAAATTGAAAGAATTTTCCTACTTGATCTATCTTGGCCCTAGTTGTGGTCTTAGGCTCTTTCCCTCTGTCTGCAGCATCTCTGCTCTGGGTTAAAACCCTGCCTGTACAGTCCCCTATTCTAAGGTTGATGCTGGTTCTTGTGGAACAACATCAATCCCAACATTTAATTCCTCTGTGGTCTCCAGAGTTGGACAGGTTGATGGTGGTTCTTGTGGGACACCACCTTCCATGTCCAGCAGTTCTTGAACAGATGATGCTAGCACTGTTTCTTCCAGTGCGAAATTGATACAGATGGATTCTTGCATAATCACATCGATTCCATCCATTATACCCATAGCCTCTTCTTCTGTTGGCCCCACAGTTCTTTCAACTTCGGGCCCTTCTTATTCTGGTTCGTCTTCCTCCATTGGTTCTATGGTTGATGGTTGTTCTTGTGGGATACCCCCGGCCTCAATATTAATGGATTCCTCCACCTCAGCCTCATGTGGTCCCTCTTCACTTATTATAGTGCTGCTAGTTTATTCCACTGGCTCCATGGTCGAGGCTAGTTCTTGAAGGACAACCTCCATTGTGGTGTTAGTGGCCCTTTCTATATTCGCCTCTTGTTGCAGCACTTCTTCTTCCATTGGTTCCAAGGTCGAGGCTAGTTCTTGTGGAGCAGCCTCGACTGTCCTCCCTAGTTCACGCTCCCATTTTGTTCCAGCTCTTCAGGTTCCATCTCCATTTCCTCTAGTTCCTCTTCATCTGTGTATTCATCCTCTACTCTGGTTCCTTCCCCCATCGCTTTTGGCTCTTCTTCTCTAGCAGCTCTAGCAGCCGCTATTTCTTCCTCTATAGAATCCCAAAATTTTTTCCACGGGGTTTGAAATTAACTGATTGCATGCATGACTAACAACCAGACCAGACCATGGTTGGTAATGACTGCTGCCACTTGTTGCAAACACCGAGCAAATTATGCCATCAGCTAGAGACTTCTTAACAGGAAGAAAGGCATATTCAATGAGAAGGCTTCCACCTGTGGGAGCTGGAGGTGAGCCAATATTCTGAAATGGTATTTAAACATGGTGGTATACCTCCCCTCGCAAGTTATGCATATCATTACAAAATCTTCTACCTCACCCCATGGGTGTGGTAATGAATTTCGATCGTACCCCTAGCCTTTCTGAACAACATTTTCTCCAGCTTGCAAGAATGCTTCGAAAGAGTCCGGAAGGGCAGTTCTTCATGAAAACCATTTCTGTCCCTGTTGGGGTAGCCTGCTAACCTTTGAAATGGTTTTTTCTGTAACAGGGATTTCTATCCCCTGGACCCGAGAGCTCTCTTCCTCTAAATTGAGTGCGAATTCAATCACAATTACCTCATCAAATCCTTGGAATCTGTCGAAATAAATGTTCCACCTTGCATTTTCGAAAACCTGCCATACTTCCAGATTATTTCTGGCCATTGTTGTGCCCTCCGGCTCATGACGCACAACCAACCCACCCATCATTGTAAGAACTGGATCAACACGATGGGTACAGTCAGCTGGTAGGGGGAGAGTAATAGCAACCCAACTCAATATGACAATATTGTTAGCATGGTGGCCGTGGGGTGAAAGAATGATAATAATGACTGGTACACCTCGAAAAACATAGCAATTAATGGCAGATTGTGGCAATACAGGTGAATGATTATGGTAATTGAATACAGCGTACTGGGGAAATGACTGTAAAGTTCTTGGCATACGATTTCAAATTCCAATGCATAGGAATCATGATTACAAAATTACACAATTTTTGGTTTCCGTTTTCATTGGATTTGGTAATGATGTGGTATGATTATGATTTTAGGTACACCATCGTTTCTTTATGATGGGACCCCCCCAACTTAAATGTGGTTGTCCGTGGCACGTACTAGTCTCTTCTTTGGAATATTTTAATTAAATCCATGAGAGTCAATGAAGGCATACCTGGTGACCTACCTAGAAGAGGAGTAACAACAAAGATAACTGGCAAAGTAACGACAATAGTGGAGTAACAACATCGATGGAGTAATACTACCAGTGGAGTAACAGCATGGCAGAGTAACAATAACCATGGAGTAACAGCAACAACAGAGTAACGAACACAGTGGAGTAACAACAACGATGGAGTAATAGCAAAAATGGAGTAACAAAATTGATGGAGTAATAGCAATACTGGAGTAACAACACCGGTAGTGTAATAACAATAGTGGAGTAACAACACCAATAGAGTAACAGCAACAGTAGAGTAACAACACGGACAGAGTAACAGCAGCAGTGGAGTAACAGCACCGGCAGAGTAACAACAACGAGTGGAGTAACAACAATAGTGGAGTAATAGCACCGACGGAGTAACAACAACAGTAGAGTAACAACACTGGCGGAGTAACACCAACAGTGGAATAACAACACCGACGGAGTAATAACAACTAGTGGAGTAACAACAATGACTGTTTCTTGAAAAATCTCTCTGTTTCTCCTTGTCATAATTCAATTCTTATTCCTGCAAAAAGAAAAACAAGTGAGTAGTAAGAGCATATAGATATATATATATATATATATATATATATATATATATATATATTTATTTATTTTAGCAAAAGGGAGAGGGAGCATTCTTTGCACTGACAACAATCAAACCGGATGTATCAGAAATATGTTTTATGAAGGCATCTTTAGAAGTTGGACGGTGGTATAACTTTAGACGGTGTTTGTTCAGTAGGAAGGAAGTACGATTTTCATCTATTGTAACCAATCTGACTGTGCCATTGGCAAATACAACATCCACTTCATAAGTTCCCATCCAACGAGTGCGAAGCTTTCCTTTAAAATATTTGAACCGGGAGTCATATGACAATCCCTAGTCCCCTGTATGAAACACCTTATTCTTGATAAATTTATCATGCCATTTCGTTCTCTGCTATTGGACAACAGTAGTTCTCTGGACAGCTACTGAACGAATCTTGTCTAACTCATTGAGTTGTTCTAGTCGGTGTTTCTGGGCCTCTGATAAGTTCAATCCCACTTCCAAAGTTGTTCTAAGTGTACTGATCTCGAATTCAACCAGAAACAAGGGGGATTTCCCATAGACTAGCTCAAATGGTGAAAACCTAGTTGTATTCTGCCATGTCGTCCTATATGCCCAAAGAGCTTCTGGAAGTTTTTGTGACCAATCCCAGTGATGACTTGCTATAGTTTTTGTCAAGATATTTTCCAATCCCTTGTTTGTGCTTTCTACCTGTCCATTCGCTTGGGGATGGTAAGGAATTGTCACTCTGTGTTTGACCCCATATTTCTACATAAGCCTCTCTATCATGTTGGATGTGAACTGTGCTCCTCTATTTGAAACAATCTCTCTTGGGGTACCATATCGGCAAAAATATCTTCAAAAAGAAAGTCTACCACCACCTATTCTGTTGCTTCCATAACTATTTTTATCTTCCACCCACTTAGTCACATAACCAGTACAAACCAATATGTGAACCTTCTGATGGGAAGGTGGGTTGATGGGTCCAACAAAATTGATGGGACATTTCTCAAAAGGTTCAAGGACTATCTGGGGCTATAATGGCATTTCATCCAATTTCCCAGGTTTTCCCATCTGTTGATAGTTGTCACATCTTTAGACATAATCTCTAGCATCATGAAATACAGAAGGCCAGTAGTATCCCATTTGCAACACCTTGTGGCCTGTTCTTTTATCTGCAAAATGTCCTCCGTAAGGTCCACTATGGGTGGCCTTCAATATCTTATAGACATCATCCTCTGATACACAGTGTCGAATCTGTTGATCAACCCCTATATGAAAGAGGTATCCTACCATCCATGAATATCGAGTACTATGATGAAAAATGACGAGGTACCTTCTCTGTAGCAAGATAGTTAGCAATATCTGCATACCACGGAGTGTTAGCGGAAATTGAAAAAAGATATTCATCTGGAAAGCTATCTTCGATAGGTGTACCTTCGGTATTGTTTCCTAATCTAGATAGAAAATCAACAACCACGTTGTCCTTCCTTGGTTTATCTACTATGGTAATATCAAATTCTTGAAGTAGCAAAAGCCATCTTGTAATACGACCAGGAGTAACGGGTTTATTCATCAGATACCTAATGGCTGCGTGATCCGTGTGTACAAAGGTGGGGTAACTAGTGATATAGTGCCGGAACTTGTTGATGGTGTAGATGAAAACAAGGAATTATTTTTTAGTCACTTTGTAGTTTAACTCAGCAGGGGCCAAGATCTTGCTAACATAGTAGACTACATATGGTACCTTATCCACTTGCTACCCCAAAACTTCCCCAACTGCTGTCTGGGAAGCATCAGCATGAATGTGGAATGGTAGTGCCCAGTCTGGTCCACTATGGATCGGAGCACTATAGACCAGTTCCTTGATCTTCACAAAGGCTGCATCACAGTCAACTATCCACATGAAGTCTGCATCTTTTGTTAGTAATTGAAAAAGAGGATGTGTTGTTTTAGCAAAATTTTCTATAAAGCGCCTGTAATAACCAGCACAACCGATAAAGCTACGTACTTGAATGGGTGTTCTGGCTATTGGAAAATGTTGTATTACGTTTATCTTAGCTAGATATAGATAGATTCCTGTAGCTGAAAGCAAGTGTCCTAGGACTATTCCTTCATTCATCATCATATGACATTTTTCCATACTTAAGGAGACATGCACCTACTTGCATCTTTCAAGAACCTTTTCTAGCTTCCCTAATGCTTCTTCGAATGAATCTCAATTTGCCGTGAAATCCTCCATATAAATTTCAACACTATCATCCATCAGATCAAAGAAAATCCCTAAAATTTCCCTCTATAATGTTGCAAGTGCATTACAGAGACCAAATGGGAGGACTCTATATGTGAATGTTCCCCAAGGACATGTAAATGTGGTCTTATCTAGATCTTTAGGAGCTATCTGGATATAGTTGTACCCACTGAAACCATCTAGGAAGGAGAAGAACTTCTTCCCTGCTAGTGTATCCAAGACTTGGTCAATGAATGGTAAGGGAAAATGGTCTTTCTGAGTTGCCTTATTTAATTCCCTGTATTCCATGCATATTCGCCATTTACCATTTTTCTTAGGGACCATTACCAATGGAGAAACCCATTGGCTATCTGAACTGGAGTAGTTAAATCCCATCTCCAACAATTTTTGGAGCTCTTCCTTAACGATGTTTTTTAGAGCAGGGTTCATTCTTCTCTGGGGTTGCCTCACAGGACAACAATCCTCCTTAATGTATATGTGATGGGTGCACAAATTAACAGGAATTCCCTTCATATCTATGTAGTCCCAAGCGAAGGCTTCTTTATGTTTCTGAAGAACATTGTTTTTTCTGGGAATCCAACAACTCAAGATTAATATTTAGAGCTTTTCCTGGTTCTATTTCCACGGAAACACTGTCATGGGGCACAACTATAGGTAGCTTGTCGAATCCATCTGTTGTTCCAATACTTTCCTAAGTCTCATAGCTCAATACGAACTCCAAGATTTGCTGATTCAAATCTAAAACAGAACCAAGATCACTGATAAAGGTAGTAATTGCATCATCTTCTGTTTCAGCTTTCAACTGGAGGGCCTGCCCAATAGTGAGAACTGGTCTTAACTCCTCATTTTCTGATTCAGACTCTTTCTTGTATAAAGATTTCTTGTGGCCTGCTGATTTTGCTGATGGGTTAGGTTCTGCGGGAGGATATAACACTAGATTCTTAGTGTTTTTCCCATTTGAAATGATCATATGTCTAGACTGACACCCAATATAAGTGTCTGTGGTTGCCAGCCATGGTCTTCCCAGAATCAGGGGATGGCCTCCAGCTGGAGATTGCGTTTGGAGTACTAGGAAGTCCATTGGGTAGTGCCATGAATCAACCGAAATCGTGATATCTTCTAACTCCCCTACTGGTTTCACTATAGATCGATTTGTCAATTTTAACACCGTAGGTGCGTGTTTCAAGTTACAAAGTCCTAATGCGTGCATGGTTTCAACAATGATAACATTTATGGCAGCGCCCAAATCTACAAGTACATTTGGAATTTCTACCCCATTAATGTGCACGGTTAAAATTGGGTTCATGGGATCCCCATACTTTATAAGCATGGACCTTCCCATCATGAAATCTGATAGCTTCCCCATTATGTGAATGGTGAATGGGTCTCTTGATTTATTTTTAGGCTTCTTAGCACAATATTCCCTAAGATTTTTTGCATATATATTTATGTCCCTCATGGCTTGCAATAGGAGAATCTTAACAAATAAATTATATAACTCCCCTAACAGGTCAAACTCAGCTTGAGGGATTGGTTTACTCATAGCCAACCTTTCTATATAGGGCAATTTAGCTTGGTGTTTTTGAGTAATTGGTAGTTGAGGAGGTGTATGATTTTTGTTAACTCAGTTTGGTTCCTCCCCAACCATTTCTAGTTCCTTCTCCTCACTGTCAATTTGTTCAATAATAACCGGTGAGGATTGAGCGCCACTAGCCGCCCAGATCATAAATGCATCTCATAGAATTCTGTGATGGAGATGTTGTATGGAGGTAGGTTGAGGGTGTCAACTTGTTGAGACCCTTTATTGTTAGGATTCAGATTGGGTTGGATAGGGAGTTGGGACGAACAGGCTGATTACCAGGAGGCACGTTAGAGGGTAACTAAAGTTGCTATTGTGGCATTGACTAGGAAAGCTGACCAGGAGGGGAAGGTCCCCGCCAGTTTGGAGCCCATGAGGAACTTGAACTAGCTTGAGGAGCCCACTACTCCTAAGGTGGAAACTTGTATTGGGGCCACATGGGCAGATAAGGCATGGTCTGGGGACCCATATTAAAATTTCTAAAATATTGCGATGGATCCAGAAACATAACTTGATTTCCCATTGACAGCCGAGGTTTCCATGGCTTTTTAGGTCCCATAAAGTATAGCTGCTCCATATCTTCGCCTGTCCCTTGAAAAACTGCTTTTAGTCCTAGCAAGGATGGGAATGAACTTGTCGCATGCTTCAGTTCACAGATTGCACATTCCTCTACAGAGTTTAATGGACATTCCCTCTGTAGATGTTTCTTCCTGCATGTGGGACAAAATACAGCCATAGTTCTTTCTAATTCTAGTTGTTTCTTTTTTACATGTAGTGTGTCTATCTGTTCAGACAAGGTACTCAGGATATCAGTCCTCAGGCTATCCAATATATTCCTGATTTTTTCTTTTGTAACACCTCTGCCAGATACCTTCGTTGATTGAATCCCTTGTTTATTTCTTACAACTCATCTTGAGCATTGAATACACAACTCACAGATGGTATCAAAGTCCTTCTTTGATATATCTCCCTTTCCAACTATATTCAATCATTCCAAAGAGTCTTCTCGAAGGGCCCGGAGAAGGATAATTTTAAAAATGCCTTTATCAAGGTCATAGTGACCTGACCTTTGCAATGTGTATTTAAAACGTTCCACATAGTCTTCCATATTTTCATCCTCTTTCTATGTAAATTTAAAAATATCTTCTTTAATATCCCGTGATTTACAGTAATCCTGGTATTTCTCCAAGAAAGCAGTTCTCATCGCCTCCCATGTGGTGATAGATCTTCCCCCAAGACCCATAAACCACCGTAGGGCTATCCCTTTTAGCATAGCAGGGAAGATTTTCAATTTCTGAGCATCCATTATGTAATCATACCCTCAACACAAAATTTCAAATTCAAACAAAAACGTGTCAGGGTCTTCTAAAGTAAGCCCATGAAAACTGGGTAAAGTTGTTAAAGGAATGGGCTTTGTTGGTGCCGCAGTCCCCAAACCCCCAATTGGGAAGTCAATAGTAGAGGTTGTAGGTGCCATGAATATCCTACAATACTCACTAGGGATTTCAACAGGCCCTGCAGGAAGGGATTTTATCATAGGCGTTCGAGTCACCTTAACCGTGCTTCCTCTATCCTTTGGTGATAGGAATGTATCTACAATCTCTTCCTCCATATCATAGTGGTTGGACCCTTCAATTCTCCTCTCTGTAGTTCCTTCTTCCCTACTGGGATGGACTGTTCCTTTGGATGATTTACTTGCAACTTCTTCTTCTTTTGTTACAAGCAATGAGATCTCTTTAACGGGCGTACTGTTGCTTGTCTTTCCTACTATTGGAAGGGTCTATTGAATTAAATCGGCAGGGGGTGCGATGAATAGCAATGATTGATCTACAGATTGTCCCTTAGATTTTGTTCGTGCACCTAGACTCACAACTGCACAAGAAGATGCCTCTAACTCAGCTTTTACAACGATCTGCTGGATGTAAGTGTTCCTTCCAAAATCATGTCCTCCCTTCTTTGGGGATCTCCCTCTGCCCCTTTTATTTGGCTATCTATTCATACAAGTTTGTGTGATGACAGAGATCAAACCACAGTACTCAAGGCCTGGAGTAGGGCATCAAAAGACCATTCCCTCCCCAAGACAAGAGATCATGTTGAAAAGAGGATAGTTAATGAACGGAGAAAAAAATAAAAGAAAACAGGAACCCAAGGTTCAGGGCCTAGAGCAGGGTGTCAAAAGACTCTTCCCTCCTTGAGACAAGAACCCAATCAAGAAAATAACACACACATGAGAAAACCTTAACACTTCAAGACCTAAAGTAGGGCGTCATAGGACCCCTCTGTCCCTAGGGCGAGAGATTGGGTTTCTCGAAATCGAAATAAAAAAAATGCTAGGGAAAATATAAGCTCAAGGCTTGGAGTAGGGTGTCAAAGGATTCCTCCCTCCCCAGGACAAGAAATCAGCCCTAATAAAATAGGAAAACAATAAAAGCTCAAAACAAACTTAATACCTATGCTCAGGACCTGGAACAGAGTGAGAAAAGTTCTCTCCCCAAGACGAGAGATTGACCCTTTGGTTAATACAGATCATGTCTTGGACCTCGTTAGCCTCCCCGGCAACGGCGCCAAAATTTTCATGTCTAGGTATGAACAATTTATCCACCCTTTTTCCTACATTAATGTATCAATCCGTGTGTGTGTTCCTTTCAAGGGAACACACGAGGTATATGCAGGGGCCAGGTTACAGTCTGTCCTCAACCAAGGGTTCGTGATTCCCACTCAAAACATTGTTGAACAGAAATAAAAACTCAACTGCAAAACTTACAAAGGCATTCACAGTTATCTAAGAAATCTTCAACAGCAACAAGAAATGAACACAGTGATAGATAATACACACAAAACAAGGAAACATGCAGCACCTAATCAGAAGAGCGTGCCCAGCTCTTTGATCAGGGCTGTGTTACTCACAGCGAATGATAGATCAGCAAAAGGGTTTGTATCTTATTAATCTGAATAATGTTGTTACAATACAATATAGGGTCTGACTAACCCTTGATATAGGAGTGACCCGTCTTTTATATAGTACAAAGGAGAATAACATCTCTCCCCAAAACCTGGCAACTATATGCCCAAAGATATACATAATTTATATTGTAGCACTAGCGCCGAGAGAGCAAGAACAAGAATGGTCCAAAATGGGTTGAGAATAGCTACAATCAGTTATGTTGTTTCATCGTGGTCAATCAACTGTTGTGAATCATAGAACTATTGCAATATGTTGTGCGGTCAACACCTGCGCTCCATAATCTATGGTCATCACGTGTTTTAGTAGTTCGCATAGGTAGAAACCTTCATGACTCTACTTCATTAATTAAATATCCCAAGAGACGATAAAGGGGAATTACCTCATAGATTTACACAGTCGATATATGCGAATGAATGCAAAAGGGATGAAAAGAGGAGTGGAAATGCAGGGAAAAGATAGGCCAATTTGGTTCCCAACAGCTTACATCCACAACAAGGCAATTTAGAGGCTCGCACCTCCACCCTCAAAAGTAGTAACAGGATTCATCTCCTTCCCAGGAAGTCTAGAATCCATTGCCAAATTCAAACCTGCATCCAATGTCTAGTGCTATGATCCTTGCACTACTTGTTCTCTCAGTGAATAATTACAAACTCATTGTTCCAGGGCACACTCCCAATGTGTTTCTGATTTCATTTGGAAATTCTAATGACCAAAACAAATTCATTCCCCAACCTTCCCTTCTTTGCTACATAGTCCCTAGAGAAATCTGACCACTCTATTTCAAGTAGTCACACACCTTCTAAGTTATGTGTGCGTGTCCTTCTCTACTCCACAGTCCCTTGGGCAACCCGTCCCTTGGCAAGCTTTCCTTGCATTGGAAGCTCCAAAACCCAAGGCATATCCCTCCCTCAAAACCATCATATTATTCATAGCATTCTCATGGAAATCAATGGACCATATTGGGTACCAATGTCCCACAATGGCCCTGCTCCAGAATGCTTTACCATCATACTACTGCATGCTCCAATTCCTTTTGTTATTGCTGCTAATTCTTGTAGTCAGTATCAACCACCCAAGCTAGGCATTTCCCTCATTTCTTGCACCGAGCACATAATTTCTATTAGATTAACAAAGCTCAAATAAATTCAAATCATACCTCATTAATAGCTTGTCAATAAGGCACACTTACAACTTTTTTTACTTCCTGTCACAATAAGTCAAACTAGCTCTTTGATCAAATCATCATGTATAAACATATGACATTGGGTTAGCTCAAAATGTAATTATCATAAATCAGAATCATAGATCAAATGGTATCATAATAAATCAGATTCATAGGTCACATGCATAATTAATAGTGAAATAAAATATTGATACTTATCTTTTGAATAATTCTTTACTTCTTCCTTTATTCTTTGTCCTTTCCATACACACACTAAATTAGTTTCCAAACCTAACGAGAACCCAACGTATTCTCTTCTATTTAGTGAAGCAAGGGAACCCAAAGTCTAAAACACCTCCTCCCTCAATATCAGTAACAAGGGCATCCTAATACTAAACTGCCTCAACGCTTAATCTCAGCAACAAGGGTATCCCTAGACTAAAGTCCATCAACCGTCAATATTAACAACAATGGCCCAAACAGTCCCATATGTGCATGTCGCATCACACTGTACAACATATACACATACACACTGTGGAACACAACACATACACCTACACTTAATCTACAACATGACACATACACCTACACCCATTGTACAATGAAATACATATACATACACACCATACAATACAACAAATACACATGTTGTGACACAATGACTACACAATACCTGTAACATAGTACCCCATATACACAACACAACATGTGTGACATGTACACAATACTACATGTACGTTGCAGCACCTACAGAACACCATATGTACATGGCACCACCTACACAAAGTGTACACAACACCACGTGTAAACAACAACACACGTACACAACACCACCTGTGAAATGTATACACAACAACACATGTACGATGTGTACACAACATCACATGTACACAACACCACATGCACGACATGTACATGAAACCATCTACACACAACACCACATGTAAAACATGTACACACCACCCCCTGAACACAATACCACATGTATAATCATGCATAGAACACCACATGTACATATAACCGCATGTACAACATGCACACAACACCATATGTACATAGCACCATATGTACACAACATCACATATATAACATGTGTGCAACACCATATGTACACAACACAACATATCTCACATGTGCACAAAACCATATGTACACAATTGCACATATCCAACATGTACACAACATCATATGTACACATCACTGCATATACAACATTCTCACAATAATATATGTACACAATAACACACGTACTACATGCACACAATATTATATGGGCATAGTACTGCATATGCAACATGCACACAACACTATATGTACACAGTACCACATATGAAACATGCACACAACATTGTAGGTACAACATGTACAATAGATACACAAAAATAGTACTACACATCCAAATACCACATTGTCTCTACCAGGAAGCCTATCTTCTAGAGCCCTGTCCATGCTTGTCCCAACTTGCCGCAAATCACACTTCTTTCATTCACATGATGTATCCCTTAGCATAGTCAGTCCATAACATAAACCTAGGCATAATATAAATATATAATACCAATTCATATCCATATGATACTGAACTCATAGATTTGTTAGGGCTACTCTTCCCACTTGATTCATCATAATACCAGGAACCTCTTCATGACATTCACCTACATAAGAAATTGTTCCTCCACAAGAATGATCCCTGATGATCCGACCAAAAAAAGACATACATACATGCATATATACATATAAATTTTATCATAACATAATGATGATCTCTGACAACCCTACCAAACAATGACATACATATATACGTGTATACATATAAATGTTAGCATAAAGCAATCATCATCTTTGATGACCCTATCAAAAAATGACATACATACATACATGTATACATATAAACATTAGAATGAAGCAATCATGATCTCTGACAACCCTGTTAGACAACTACATACATACATACATGTATAGATATATAAAAATAAACATAATCATAATCACAAAATAATTACCAGTGCTCATAAGGTCAAGGTTAAGAGAATTACCTTTATCCATCCATCACATGCAAAACATTGAAAACAATAGTTCCCAACATACCCAAGGCATATGATTCCTCAAATCCATTCAATTTACCTTACCTATTAAATTTCTCATGACTATCTTGCCACCATCCATTTCCACCAATGGACCTAACCAATCCAATTGGCTATCATATTCTAACTTTCAGCTACCCTTTACATGCACCAAGCTTCATATGGGTCTTACATTGTCTGTTGGGTTTCATTCAACTCTTCTCGAGCTCTATTAACTTTCCTCTCCCAACCAATTCCCAAGACCCTCAAAACATAAAAGTAAAGAACAAGAAACAAACAAGAAGAAAAACCATGAAAAATAATAACAACAGGACACCATAACAAAGTGGTATGGCCATGAACCGAACATAAACAAAATTGCAAATCAAGCACAAACAAATCACAAACCATTGAAGGCACATAAATGTCAACAGACACCATGACTCAATTGCATGGATTCCTAATGCTTCCAAGGGATAGCTCAACTCAGCCTTCTTCAAGATTTCATGGCAGTCCCTTTTGTGATGCAATTGCCTGCATAATACTGCCATAAACGCATAAATGTCAGTGTATAAATAAATATATAATATACCAGTTACCTTACCATGTTGTGTCAAGCACACTTCCTTGTAAGTAAACAAATCTATGCCATTTCTCAAGGGACTCCAATTCCCTTGATGGATCCAACCATAACTAAAAACTAACTAATATACTTGTCAAATACATGTTCATGAATATAACACATATCCACACAATGTCAAACAGAACCAAGGTTAACAAGAATTATTGTATGCAAATCACTCATTTGTTTGTAATTTTGGTTTCCAAACATATCCAAAGGAATTATCACCCAATTCGTTTGTTTTACCTTTTTTCTTGTTGCAATTGAGTCCTATTATGTGTTATCACATCACCGAGTTATTAGTTATATAAACAAATCAATTGTTACCTTGTCATGTTAATACAAAGCATGTTTCCACGAAGTCGTTCACAGATGTCAGTAACATCTTCCAAGATCAAGACATCGTGTCAATTAATTTTAAATCAACCTTTACCAAGTCTGAAAACATTGTCATAATCAACAATCAACTCATAGTCATTAGTCATAATACTACAACTAGCACCCACTCACACTCAAGTACATATCAGTTGTCCCAACAAATATTGTGTTAGTAAAACCATCTTAAAACAATATCATTCCTTCATTAAATCTTATAGACACATACTTATATCATGCAATTAATAGAAACTTCAGACAACCTATAAACATACCATGCTATAAAAGCCAAATAGATGACATAATCAAACTCATACCTCAACGTATCTCAGGGGAGGCTATTTCGTTTGCACAAGTTAGTCCAGATTAGTATGATGCAATATCACAAATATATCAACTCATACTTAAATACCATAACCATGACCATCTGCACAGGCCGATGCAGATTAGCACAATACATAATAACATCAAGACCTTAGTTGTAATGACCATAATCATCATGCATATCACTGCACTTCTTATAACAATAAGTTACTATCATTCATCACTAATTGAAACACATGCGTATGACCGCACTAATTAACTAATACCTATCATGCATCTAAACACAATAAAAATAGAATGACATGCATGTACATAACCATAATGCCTATAATTACCATTAACCTACATACCTGCATGCCCAACATACAAACCTGTATGACGATCTGCACTTTTCTTGAGGCCCAATGTTGTAACCTCACTTTGATGATCTTCATCTCCTACTCCATCTCAGCTAACACATACACATCATGATGAAATAAAATGCAACAATGACTATCACAATGCATGCATAACAATAACATAGACAACTAAAATGCATTCATGAAAAACACATTCGTCCCATCCAATTCAAGTGTTGAATCGTGCTCTGGTATGATTATGTAACCACCCCTCCCATATATACCCAGTTTGACCTGCCTATCAGGGTAAACATGAGAGGAATATCTACTAAGAAATGACCCAACATCCAGTCTTCACTTATGGAAGTTGGGTTGATAACTAAACCTATCAACCACAAACTAACATCCTACAAGACTTATGGGACACTCAGAGGCTTAACAACCGCTCCCGGTGCCCACATCCTAAGCTATATAGTCATTCCACTGACCTATACTCCTACTCGTAGTCATAAGACTTCATTCGTTGAACTATAGGCCTTCAGTCACATGCATAATAAGCTTGCAAGGTAACGACTGTAGTCCCAATTTCTCAGTTCTGAGCCTACGACCCCAAAATCAATGCCACCTTTTTAGGGCTTGTCTCCAGACCACTACCAAGAACTTAATCAGACTTTCCATAACGATAAATCAAATCAAGACAAAGACATTCATACAAAATTTTCTCAAATATTTGACCGAATGAGACCTATCTATGACATTCATTTCGTCAAACACATTACGAACATGTAACCTATAGGGCATGAATGCATATTTAAACATAGGAGTCTGATACTTATCTGAGAATCATAAATAATCTCTAATTACCTCTCACAATAGCTATAATAACATCTATTAGGTCACACATCCAATAATCACTCATTTACCAATAAAAACATGTTAAGAGCCATAACTAGAATATGTCATGAAACCATGCTTATAACCTGCCTAAAACCAAAATAATAACAATGATAGAACAACCATCAAATCCACAAAATAATAATTACAATTACTCATAAAGTACAAGAGGAAAAGAACTCTTACAAACATATGAAAAATCCTACAAATTCAAAAACTTCCATGTACCACCTAACCATAGATTAGGCTGAATGAAATATTTCCTTCAGCTAATCACCCTCGTGCCATATTCCAACCATGAATGTGGGATCTCGTGATATGAACAAAACAAAACAAACCCAAGGCTTCTAGAGGCTAAACCACCTCAACCCTCAACCAATGATTCCACCTCATGGTTGGACATCACTAACACCAACCAAATCGGTCTCTACCCAAGCTGTCAAGGGCTCCAAAACATTTTTCTCAACTGCGGCTCTAGGAACTAATAACAAAACCCACAGCATTCCAGGGCTCCAGAGTGTTTGTCCAATCAAGGCTCCAAGACTAGTAACTCAAACCACCAAGGGCTCTAGAGCATTCTTCCAACCAAGGCTCCAGGACTAGTAACTCAACCCATGTTCTTCCAGGGCTCCATAGTGTTTTTTCTAACCAATGACTCTAGGAACTAGTAACTCAACACATGACCATAATGAACCTAAGCAACAATTAGAAACAAAAGTTGAAAAACCCACAACATCATGGCTATATATGAAATGGCAAGGCTAGGAAAAACCATTTTCAATCTAGGAAATCCTCCATGCCAATGATAGACCATAAACAAATAACAACATGCATATTCCATGCATGTCAAAACTAACAAGGAAATCATACATGCAATTCGATATCTTAAAATAAATTTAGCTATAGCCTTTGATGCATCTATTCACTGTTAGGTCCCTATACTACTAGAGTAACCCCTTATTGTTATTAGTGAAACCCCCTTATTATATTGTTGTTCCCATGTAGTCCTCAAATTATTATTATTGTGCCCCATAGAAGCCCACTATTGTTATTGTTGTGCCTTTACATTATTATTGTTATGTCGGCTTTGATTATATTATCACCCCTTAGAATCCTATATATAGAAAGGAGATCTTTTCATTTGTATCATCCAAGAATTCTTCATTTTTGTAATGTAAAGGAGGTTTCCCCATCGAAGAGGGTGATTTTTAAGTCATTGATATATCTTTTCTATCTTTTTGTGAGTTGGTTTCAAAACATTTGGTATCAAAGCTTTGGATTCTAGGGTTTTGTTGCTCCAAGCAAGTCATCGTGGAATTTTCGATATAACTTTTTTTCTACAAAGTTTCCAAAGCTAAAAAAAAACCATTTGAGCTGAAATCGTTATGAACCTAGGGTCTGAATTTCAAATCTTGTCTCACTATATTTTCAAAGATATGGTGTGAGGAAGTTATGGTTTTTGCAAACTCCATAATTCCATCTCAAATAGGTCATCATGGAATCTTCACTATAATTTGTTTTATACAAAGGTTCAGACTCTGAAATTAAAACCCATTTGATATTAAACCTTGGTGAAGCTCGGACCCGAATTCTAGATCTTGTTTCATTATATTTGCGGAGATATATTCCAAGACATTTAGGATTTCTGTAGGCT
Organism: Pinus tabuliformis; assembly: GCA_031772625.1. Classification (NCBI taxonomy): domain Eukaryota; kingdom Viridiplantae; phylum Streptophyta; class Pinopsida; order Pinales; family Pinaceae; genus Pinus; species Pinus tabuliformis. The sequence continues at coordinate 736,982,720 of CM062813.1, forward strand.
CCGAAACTACATCCCAAACAGGTGACCTGGGGAAAATCGTCATAACTTTCTATGTGAGCATCAGCCTAAAATTTCATAAGATGCTACAGAAATAGGATGGACTGTAATTTTCTGTATATTTGTTTCAAGTTCGAAGGTAGAAATAGTAACACATGGAACTTAGTACGAGTTCTCTCTACTGAAAAAGTATATAAGCAAGTTATTGCGGGAGATTGGGCATAACACTTTCTTAGAGAATCCAATTTTGATCATACTAGTGGCATTGGAAGGAGGATGTAGAGGGCTGCTATAGGTCAAAATTTCAGACCTTGGAGATCTGAAATTTCAGATATACAATAGATTCAAGATCGATCTGCTAAAAGAAGGAAAAGGAATGACTTGAATCAAGAAAATAGAAACACCTAGTAAGCAAGATTGGATGGAGTATTTGAAAAATGTGATCAAAGCTAAGATAAATAGTTCTATATGTGCCACGGAAGCTAATATCAATGGTAGGGAAGCATATTTGAAGAAAGGAATGGAATATTTGAAGAAATACAAGGAAGGTTTGAAGGAAGGTGGGAGAAAGTTGCTACAAGAAAGGCCTCCTAATGAGAAAAAGGTAGTAGAGGAAACTCATGATGAGAAAAAAAATAAATGTTACTCATGATTTCATAGAATCTAACATTGGATTGAAGACCCGCCATATTCCAAAGATTTATATGAGGAAGTTTATTGGGCATAACATGGATACTAGAGATGGAGAAATATTTTGATCTACTTGATGTGCAACTGTTACAAAAGGTACGTATTTCATATTTATATTTAGAACCGAATCAATTTTTATGGTATAAAGGGCTTTGTTCTCGTAAACCACTTGTCACCTGGTCAATTTTCACGAAGGAAATGATAGCACATTATGAGGATACATAGAGCAACACCTTCTTTAGCCAATTGATAAATCTCAAACAAAAGGGTTCAATGGTAGAGCACATTGAGGACTTCCAAAAATTGAATATAATGTTAAATGATATTCGAGAGAAGCAGAGGATTGATGTCTTCATAGGGAATTTAAAGGATAACATTCAACATGACGTTCACCTTTGGGAACCTGATTCATTGTAGCAGGCATACAGGTTGGCAAGAAAAATTGAAAGAAAAATTATGGCAACCAACAAGCCTACCACTTATAAATATAAAGATGGAAGTGTTGTTTCTCCTAGCCTTTCACCACCTACAAGGTTGAGACCACAACAATTGGAAGAAAAAAGAGCAAAAGGGCTTTGTTAGAATTTTGATAGAAAATACTCTAAAGGTCATAAGTGTGCTGAGAAGAAATTAATTTACATAGATGGGGAAGAGGGGCAAGAAAAGGAACAAGAAATGTCAAAAGAAGAGGATATACAGCAGGAACCAATCCCAGAGAAAGAAGAAATGAATCTAACCATATCTTGTAATGCATTGATAGGAATTATGACTCCTCAAACTCTCAAGATAGAAGGTCATATCAAGAAGAAAAAGGTAACATTGTTGATTGATTCTGGCATTACCCATAATTTTATTCATTGCAAGATAGCCAAGGAATTGCATTGCTTCCTGTATCTAGCACCAAAGTGGCAAGTAAAGGTTGCAAGTGGAGGAACCATAAATTGCTCTTGAAAATTCCATAATATCAAGCTATCCATGGGAGAGTATGTCTTGAGTAGTCCAATGCTTTCCATTCTAATGGTTGGTTTGGTTGTTGTACTAGGAGTTCAATGGCTACAATCTTTGGGTACAATAGCTTTTAATATTCAAGAACTTTTCTTGAATTTTTTTTTTGGAAGGAAAGGAGGTTGAATTAAGTGGTATCATAGAGAAATCAAGAAAGATAATCAACTTTAACATGATGACAAAGCTTCTAAGGAAACAACAATAGGGAAAAATTGCACAATTATGTTCACTAGAGGTACCCACATTGAAATCATTTATTTCTCCAGATCTCCAAAAATTTATAGAAAATCATTCCAAGGTATTTGAGACTCCCAAATGCCCCCCACCTATTCGTGATCATGATCATGCTACTCATTTGATTCCAGGAAGTGTTCCCCCCAACATCAGGCCTTACAGATATCCAGATGCCCAAAAGAGTGAAATTGAACATATGGTTGTAGAAATGCTAGAGGTTGGTATAATTCAAGCTAGTCAGAGTTCTTTCTCTACTCTAGTGGTAATGGAATACAAGAAGGATGGATCATGGCGCATGTGTCCAGATTATACGGAGCTCAACAAGCTTACTATTCAAGATAAATTTCCCATTCGTGGCATTGAATAATTATTGGATGAATTACATGGAGAAATTTACTTCACCAAGTTGGATCTTTGTTCAGGATATCATCAAATCAGAATGAAGATTGAATACATTCCAAAAACAAAATTTAGAACTCATGAGGGTCATTATGAATTTTTGGTCATGCCTTTTGACCTTACCAATGCACCTTCTACATTTCAAGGTTTGATGAATTCCATTTTCAAACCCTTAGAAAATTTGTGTTAGTATTTTTTGATAATATAATAATCTACATAATGTCTTGGAAGGATCATGTTCAACATGTTGACAAGGTGCTCAAACTATTGGAGGAGAAACAATTCTATGCAAAAAGCTCCAATTGTTTCTTTCGAGTAGAAGAGGTGGAATATTTGGGTACTCAGTTAGTTCATAACTCATCTTATCATCTTGAATCTAATGGGAAAACTATGATAGTGAATAAATGTTTGGAAGGATATATTTGTTGCTTTGTATCTGATAAACATACACAATGGGTCAAGTGGTTTCTTCTAGCAGAATGGTGGTATAACACTTCCTTCCATACTGTAGAAAAAATGACCCCATTTATGGCACTTTAAGGATATCATCCATCATCCATCACATCATCTTTAAAATAAAATTATAAGATTCAAGCAGTAGAAGATCACATCGAGCATCAACAACAACTTCTCAAAATCTTAAATGATAACCTCACTTTGGCGCAAGACAGAATGAAACAACATGGAGATCAACATCGCAAAAAAAGAAGTTTTGATGTAGGTAAATACAACCATACAAACAAATGTCCCTCAAGCAAGCTAAGAAGGAGAATAAATTATCACCAAAGTATTATGGTCCATGCAAGGTGTTACAAAAGATTCATACTATGGCATACAAATTGGAGCTTCTTGCATCTTCCTGAGTGCACCTAGTTTTCCATGTTTCATGCTTAATCAAGGTTATAAGTGAGAAGCTCCTAGTTCAAACAATATTTTTGGAACTTGACGAGGAAGGAAAAATAATATTGGAACCTGAATGAGTTATAGAAACAAGAACCCAACAGCTACCTAATCAATCAATTTCAGAGTGTCTCATCGAGTGGAAGAACTTACCCATTCAAGATTCCACATGGTAGCACGAGAATTTTATACATAAGCATCCAGAACTACTAGAGCATTTAGGGAAACACTTTTTAAAGGATAGGGGCATGTTAGGTCCCTATACTACTAGAGTAATCCCTTATTGTTATTAGTGCAATCCCCTTATTATATTGTTTTGCCCATTTAGTCACCATATTGTTATTATTGTGCCCCCACTATTGTTATTGTTGCACCCTTACATTATTAGTGTTATGTTAGCTATGATTATATTATGACCACTTAGACTCCTATATATAGAAAGGAGGTCTTGTCATTTGTATCATCCAAGAATTTTTTGTTTGTGTAATGTAAAGGAGTTTTCCCCCTCGAAGCGGCTGATTTTTAAGGCATTGATCTATCTTTTCTATATTTTTGTGAGCTGGTTTCATAACATTCCTTTTCACTTCCCCGATTTCCTTTTCCTTATTTCAAAAAATCCAATGTATGCCAAGATGATTTGTGAGGTGCACTATAGTGGGGTCACATGACACTTTGGTGTGGAGAAAACTATGTCCATACTACAGAAGTATTTTGATTGGCCCAAAATATGACAGGATGTTAGAAATTATATCAGGTTTTACACTGGCTATGCCATTGCAAAGATAACCATCAAAAAGCATGGTCTATACAATCCTCTTCCTACTCCGCGCTAGCCATAGGAATTAATCCCCATGGACTATATGTTTGGCATCCCTTCTACCAAGGATGGTAATGACTGTGTATTCATGCTTGTGGAAATATTCTCTAAGATGGTTATATTAACGACCTACAAGAAGACTATCACAACAGAATACACTGCCAAACTCTTCTCTGAATGATTGTGGGTACATTTTTGGATCCCATACACCAATACATCAAATCAGGATAGCAAGTTCCTGAGAGCATTTTTATCAAGCCTATGGACACTATTGTAAACCAATCTCACCAAGTCAACTGCATTTTGTAGCTAGACTAATGGCAGGTAGAGGTCATCAATAGGATGATATTACACATACTTCGCATGTACAACTCCAATCATCCACGATCCTATGATGATAGCCTTCCCTATGTGCAACACAACTATAATAAATCTCTCCATAGCTCGTTTAGTCGCAGTCCCTTTCAGGTGGGTCTGGGATTTCAACCATTGTGTCTGATTGATGTTGTCATGCCTCATACGACTACACAAACATAATCCATGCATGTATAGTTTGAGGCTAATAAAGAAACTAGGTTTATTGAATGAATCCAACACATCCACTAGTAAGTTAACGACATCTTAGAAAATTCCAATGCCAAGTACAAGCAATGACATGATCAACATGAGGTTCCGCACAATTTTTAGGTGGCTGACAAAGTTTGGTTTATTTTGTAGAAATAATGCCTTATCGAATCCCATCGGAAGCTTAGACCACTCTAATATTTGTCTTATACCATCACCAAGGTTATGGGAGATAATGCTTTTGAGCTCCATATTCCCCCATTCCTTGGCTTGCACCCAATGTTCTATGTGGACTGCCTCTAGCCATAGTTTCCACCATTACTGGACACCTTAGACATTATAGAACAACACACACAACTAGAGCTAAACCTATACTGCATCGAACATGCCACAATTGATTAGATCATGGAAACATAGATCAAGAACATTTTCCAATAGAATATTCAACTATATCATGTTGTAAAAGTTGGCCAACTCCTGCACCAAGACAAGTGGCTCACTAGGGACCATTATCAACGGAAGTTTCCTCATCTCATGGAGGAACTCAGCATAATGTGGACCATCTATTCCTAAGGGGAAGCACTGATCGAAGTGGATATTGGTGGCTGCCCACCTATTCCACTTGGACCCCCACCAATGTTTTTTTTAGTTTCCTTAATTGTAGCACAATATACTATTTTTGACATTTTTTGTGTCGTAAACATCCAAAGCCATTTTCAGTCCCTAAAGGACATTTTTTTGGAAAACAGGAAAACCCAAAATCATAAGTAGGGGCTTGCAGTTGAAAGTTGTGGTCCTCGCATAGATCTTTCTAACGAGATATCATACATTTCAAATGAATATCATATTCCAAAGTTACAACCCCAAGCAGTTGATGTACCAATTTACCCCAACAGGGCCACAAACATTTTGCACTTCATCCGTTAGGGCTAGGTCTTTAGAAGTTTAGGTTTTTCCATTATTTCTCAATAATAAATAGGCCTTCGAGCCTTGTTGTGACATAGTTCAAAAGGCATGTGGCTTCCATATCTCTTCTCAAAGATAATATACCATCGCTTGAGCTAGTTTATTTCCATTATGCATGTAAACCATTTGCAGTATTTTCTTATTAATGAATTGAAGTTCTATTTTCGTTGTATCTCTGTGTTTTTGTTCATATACGTATTTCATTTCGTTCATGTATAAATATGGATGGCGCTTCCATTTTTGTAGTCTACCATCATTTTGGTATCAGAGTAGGGCAAGATCTTGTAGATACACTATTATGTGGATAAGAAAGAATGTGTGTTTCTGTATGGCATATAGGTAGCAACAATGGAAGAAGGCATGGTCAAAATGACTACAATGAGGAGAGTTGTAAGAAACAACTAGTGATGTTCTTGGGGGGATGATATCATAGCAAATAACCTTAAAAAGTTCGAGATGAGGTTGGAAAGTAGAGGACAAGATAAGTTCTCAAGAGTGTGAGTAGGTAGAAAATTATAGAAGATAAAGGAGTGCTCAGGAGGTTCTAGAGGAGATAACCATAGGAATACCAAAAGGTTGAGCTAAGGAAGAATTTCGATGAGGCATTGGGTAATAGATTTATGGAGAAGGCTTATTACAATAGGCGATTAATTTCATCTCATAGTGGGTGCGTGGAATCTCACAAAGGAGTAAGGAAGATGACTATTGAGGGTTATCACAAGGGTTCCAATGCAAGCCACAACAGGGTAAAAGAAAATTCCAAATCAAATGGCATAAGAGGAAGGATGAGTCAAGAGGAATTTGACAAAGGGTTGGATGAGTTAAAGGAAAGTGTTAGGTGCATAGTGATGGAATTGTTACAAGAAATCAAAAAAGACCAAAGATATGGTTGGGTGTTAAGGAAGAAAAAGGTCAAATGGACTATCCTACAAGATAGGCTAAAGTGCAGCTTGAGTTTTGACATAGAGAAGTGAGAACTTAGGGAAACTAACTATATGGGAGAGCATATTTACCTATGTGAATCAGAACAAGGACCACTTCTTTGTGAAGGGGATGATGGAGATGAGGAGAGGAGAGTCATGGAAAGTGTCATGGACTATGTGAAAAGTCGAAAATAATAGACGATATCATGAGCATAAATAGAGGCTCAAGAGCTTCACATTTTTAAAACAAATCAACTATGTTCATATGCAGGTTATTCAAATCATGAAGGTGGAAAATAGTTTCAAACTATCATGAAGGAAGGGGAAAATACATAATTTATGATGATAGAAGAATGGCTACTCAATCCAAATATTGAAGAAGAATGCATGAAGATTGAAAACAAGAAGCATGAAGAGGAAGAAAGAAACAACTATCATCAACAGACTGTAAACGATGAAGAATAGGTTAAAAAAGGAATGAATGCACATCATGAGTGACAATTTCCTACATGATTGTGGACTATGGTGAAAAAAACAAAAAAAAAACCATTCTTATATTAATGGTGATTTTTGTAATAAATGTGCAAATTCAAGTTAAAATGAGAGTTTAGAGAATGAAAGTCAATATTACATTAAGAAACAATGGAGGACGAAACAAATTTCCTAAATTTTTTTGGAGAAGTGTTTGGTGATGAAGAATGGAAGCTAAATAGTGAAATGGAAATGGAGGCCATAAATTTTTTAAATTTGGGATGAAGGAAACAATGGACTAGCTCACTAGTATGTACAAACAAGGAAGTAAGTTGGACATTGAGATTGAGGAGTTATGTACACTAATGTAACAATTTCCTAAGAGTAGGCATGCTAAAGTGAATAAGACAATCAATAACATAAATCTGTTGACTGCAAGTGAGTATATCGGCGATGCAAGTGGAGCAATGTACAATAATAGGGAAGGTGTTGACAATGGTGGACCCACCAAGATTTAGGGGGTCTCCCTGATATGAAGTCCAAATTAGACCTCACACTATTTGGAGTAGGAGTCCAATCCAAAATACAACCCAATTGTAGAAATAATGGGTTTTAGTGGTATCCCTTAGCTGTGATGATGCATAAAATGTTGTACTTGTGACTTTGGTGAAACAAGTGTATAACTTTATGAAGAGTCAAGTGCAATGCATGAGAGATTCTATCACAACAATAGGGGAGTAAGTGAGCCCCTTAAAATCCTATAATAGCACGCGTATTAAAAGGAACACACGAACATAAAAGAAATCATAAGTTAGCCTGCAAAATAGTTCACAAGATAGCCATGATTGAAATACATAACAACATATATTCAAAAAGATTCATAAAAATGAAAACGAATTAGTTCATAAGATTTTGCGTAAATGAAATAACATATATTGCAAACATAAGAAGATTATTCCTACTATATTCACAACATATGCATGCAAACGTGCCAAATCCAAGATTTTATTAAAGTGAAAGTTCCAAACATGCATATACAATTGAAAAAACACTAGCCCCAATAGTGGAATATGAAGCCAACACCTGCTCCTCTAAATAAATATACTCTCCCTATGTGAAAGGAGAAGCCGAGGCTCTTGAAAAAGCTCCCTAGCGTTTAATCCTAGTCAAAGACCAACCAAAATCCCTTTACATGAGTTATGAGGGCATATTTATAACAAATGAGATGACTAATCATCTCCCCTTTGTGACTCTTGGACTTTCCTCATGACTCTGACTTATTTCAACAACAACATTTTGACTTCCTTACAAAATGACTTTTCACATCCCAAAATTGACACTTGGAATTTTACTTACAAATTAATTACATATAGAATATTACAATATTTCTCATACTCTCATATGACAAGATTCAATAGAGTCAACTAAAAATGCCTAATAAGACAAGCATCATGTCAAGCTTGAGTTTGGTGAAACTCCATATGAGCCACTTCAACTTGTAGATTTTCTATCACATAGCGATTCCAAGATTTATACTATGTGATGAATTTACCAAACTTTGTGATGGGATCAGGATTGAAGCAGACTCTTGCCTCCATTTCATTTGGGTACATGTTCTTGGATCCAGGTTGTCTTTCCTTATTTAACAAGAATAACATGGTGTATCTTAGTAGGGACACCAATATATTTATGCATGTCATGTTGGTTAACTTCCAAGTCTCGCTTGGTAGCAATCTACCTGAACTAGCCCAAGTATTCCTCAACTTCATGTCTGATCTTGTTTATGCCTTTAACTTCAGTGAGTGCGCCAACTAAAGGGATCGTGTGTGACTTCACCATGAAATGCACAATGTTGTACAACTATGCATAATAGGCCTAAATGTTGGCGATGAAATAACCGAGCTATTTTTTCTTTGGATAAGCATCCGAAGGTCCACATTTTCCAACTCATCATCTTGCCTTGTCTTCTTTACCAACTCAAGAGGTGTGCCTCTATACTGCATTCCCCACTTATGCACAACAATGATGGATATGTGGACATCCTTGAGAGATTTAGCATTCTGTCTACATTTCTGCATAATGTCGTGCAGGTGAACAACTGATTTGTACACGATGACTAGCTCCTCATAGAGGTTCCTCATGGTGTCTCCCAATGGCAATACTTCACAAGGTATGGCTGGATTGAGTTATTCTTAGTATACCTATGCAGGAGATTCTTCCCAAACCTATGCCTCGAGTTTTTCAATCTGTTACTTTGCAACCTCTAACTTCTTTGCCATATATCCATTCTCGACCATCAAATACTCTATTTTTTACTTATAGGCTCCTGCGAAGGCCAAGTTGGTTCTGGAAATAACTTATGGATTCTTCCCGGTGTCCATCATGATCACATTTTCATTAAGAAAAGAAGAACGTGTGAGGTTGTTCGAGAAGTGTTTATTTATTTCTTGTACAATCTTCTTTTTCATTTCATCAAAATTTAAGCTATAGATATCCATCATTGGACCCTCATCAAGATGAAAAATTTCCTCTTTCTAAGCTAGAGTTTTCCCTTTTGTAGGAGGAGGGGGAGACTAAGTGGTGATCTGCTGTGTCGATGGCATGAGTTTGACATCTTGATTTTTCTACTCTGGTTCCACCTCCATATCTTGGATCAGTATCAAATCTTTGACTTCCTTGGAAAGTTATTTTTCCTCCTACTTCTTCTGCCTCCTATTTCTTTCAGATTCTATGGACACTTTCAAGATGATTGGGTTTTATTTCCATTTGTGGCTCTATTTTTCTATTGGACTATGCATAAATTTCTTCTTCCCCTTTCTACGCACTAGGTTCTGCCTATCCAATTGTTTTTCTTCTAGAGTATCTTCTTATTGGGAGTGACATGTAATATACCTACAAAGCTGACTAGTGAGCGGGGCTTAAATGAATTATAGCAATTCTTCATCTTTTCCTCCTTAGGCCTCGAATGAGTCCCACTGGGCCAAGTGAAATGTATCTTTGCCCAGTGTTTCTTGTAAACATTTCTAGGACCATACAAATGATATTAGATAAGATGGAAAACAAATTTTCCCAACACTTTCCCCTCCATCTCTTCCACCTTCAGGTTCTTGATCTTGTACGATCCAAAGTAAAAAGGAATAGTGGGCCAAGGTGCATTTTTCCTCCTCTAAAAAACTATTGATGAACCTGGGGAAGGATGATAAGTTATTTCTTGCATGACCAACTTGTCGGTGGCATACCTCAGTAGTATATGTGAATATGTTTGACCACCAAGCACTCCGAGGTAGGTTCCATCAAGTGAAGCAAACCAATCAACCAGTTCTAATACTACTTCCATCACCTCACGAAACATGCAAGGTGGCTCTTCCTCAGAGATCATCTTGTACAATGGTATGAGAAAGTGATAGGTAAGATTCTCCATTAATACCTTGTAGTTGCACTGTGAAAGAAACTTTCAATAAATGTGGACAACAGATTCCTTTGGTGACCAGGTCCACTTCATGCCAAGAAAAGTGTTTTGAGCACATATCTCATCCAACAAGTATGGAGACATGTAAAATCTTGCATGCTTAACCTTGGGAGGGTTCTTGGTGTTGTTACATTGATCTTTAACTGTTAAGCCAACAAGTTTTACCAATTGAATTATTTCCCATCATTCACCACCTGATGTAGTAAGAATTCCCAACCTTCAAGAAATGTCTCAGTACTCTTTTAATCATAGATACGGCAACATAGAACTATCAAGTAATGAAATGCTTTTCTAAGAGATTTAGTCATGTAAGTGTTGTTGGGTGTCTAGAGAAATTTGGATGGCTCTTTCACCCAACCTTGAATGACATCTTTAGTGCTCAGGTAGTTGGTGACTACATAGATGTGAGAATCCATGTAAACTTATGGAAAAGGAAAGTGATACATAAGATGAAAATCATATGCCATGAATGAGGAAATCCTTTTTCTGTTGGAATTGTTGAGGATCATGATCTTTGAGTCTGTATGTGATAGGACCCAAATGATAATGTATGTGCATGGAATGACCGGGAACCTACATGCAATTTTATGCAATTCTAACTTCTCGACATTGGTATAAACCTATCTGTCTTCAATATTTTCTTTGTAACTAGTCTCCATGAATACATCTTTTATTGTGTGCCATTTTATATCTGAATCTTTCTCAATGAATGGTTAAGTGTATAAGAAAACTGGCATGGTGTTTCTCTTTGTGGTGTCTTTGGAGGAAAATATATTTGGAGCCATGATGTAGGCTCTAATGTTGCAGTGCCTGTATGAAACAATCCACTCATGACAAACACAAATTAGCTCAAGCAAAACAATCTATCCAAAAAGATTAAGGCAACAACTCAAAGGCTGAAGGGAAATATTACACAATTTATGAACTGAGGGTGAGAAACTGGGCTCATGAATTTCACATTACACAGTCTCAGTAGACAAGGTGACAACTAGAGGCTTGAGACTACAGAATGGGAAATCCTAGCCAAGCATACTAAAGGAAGAGATTGTGCATTTCACAGTCTCAGTAGCTAGCGCTGAGGGATGAGCCTTGGAACTATGCAATCTATAGTTGGGTAGGCTAGTACCTACACATTGCACAGTACTAGAGGCAAAGCATGAAGCTTGATCCCATAGAATGAAAATTGCATAGTTAGGAATGGCAGTTTGTTGGCCATGCTCGCGTAGATATTCCTGGGAAGGAGAGAGAAAGAGATTAGATCTGAGTGTTGTGGTAGGAAGGAACATAGATCGAGTTAAGGAAATGATAGACCAATGAAAACTAAGTGTGAAAAATCTACATGAAAAATGAAGAATGAAAATGTACTACGTGACCCAACAATGACAACTACGAATGGGAAAAAACAAGTTAATGAGATACTTAAAAAATTTGAACGACGACTTGAACCCATAGTTGTACAAGCTAATACTAGTTAAAATTCTAGCTATCATGAAAACAAACAAGTAAAATAGTACTCATAGAAGTAAAAGAAACAAAAGAAAAAGAAAATTTGACAAAAAGTGACACATGGAAAATTTACCCGGAAAAGTGTTGAAAACTTATTTGAAATTTCATTTATCTTTCTACGAACGCAAGAGCTCTAATATCGAATGTGAAAATGATCTCAAGAGGTGTCTATTATATAAATCTATTCAGGTTAGGGAATCTGATGCACATGCCCAAAATCAAGGAAAAAGCACCACTTGTCTTAATGTCATAATTCACAACTTAGTGGACTTAAGCACACATTAATTGGGAAAATCATATTTTCAAGGGATGAAAACTTAACGTTCTCTAAGAAACTACCACTTTAGACTGTCAAATAAGGTTTCACAATCAAGGAATTGCGTAGTTCCTTGCCTTAGTGGATTGTGCAACTTTGGCTGAGGAAGAGGAGGCTTAGCGTAGTTTCTAAGCTCAGTGATTTCCTTCATTCCAAGATTACATAGTTGCAATCCTCAACACTTAGCACAATTTCAAGAGCCTATGTATTATGCAGTTCTAAGAGGGAAAGTTGACAACAAGTCCAAGATCAGGGTAAGAAGGCTTATGTCAAAAAATGTTCAATTAAGATCAAACTAAGTAATAAAAATCTCTATATGCAAAGATAAATCTTCTAAATTAGACCGAGTAGTTAATGATAGTGAAATATTGGTCCATGTGGACAAAAGGTAATCTCCAAAATCAAGGCATGGGTGAAATTTTTGAGGAGGTTTTGTAGCGGCTACAACACTTGGCGACACACTCTTAGAACTCCAACTCTCTATATGGGTCTTAATCATTGTAAACCACGTCTAACTCTTTAAAAAGTATTGTTAATTCATTTATTGCCATACCTTCTTTACTTTGCTTCAGTTAAGGATAAAGCCCCTAACATTCTTGTCATCGATGACACAATAACAAAAGAGATTCAACTTATTTGTTTTTGATTGGGGAGGAAGAGTATATAGATAAATAAGTGGGACATGATTATCAAAGTCTAGGTTTTCATCTCTAGTGTTGCTCCATTGCTAGCAGTCCTAGACAGTACCCCAGTGGAGTCACTTCATGAACATAAACATTTCTCTACTGCCAGTGAGCCTACACAGTATCCCGATGCAGTTTCTTACTTCAAATCCCTATGAAAGAAGTATTTCTCTTCTTTCACCATTTATTCATTTTATATTTTCTTCATAGAACTATACATCGATGCTTATTGATTTCATGGGGTAGAAGAGGAATCCTAAATTATTGAGAGAAGAGATTGTCCCTTCATAGAAGAACATTTATACACCTATGAAATACATTCCACTTGTTTAAGTTCCCTCCCCTCATTACTCCACCCGATTTAGTTCACAGGAAAATAAGAAACTGATTAGAGAAGAAGGTACTCATTAAAGATTCAAGCATCATAGTTTCACTAACGCTCTCTCTATAAAGAACGTATTTTCCATCTAGGCATCATTGAATAAAAGATATAATGCACAATGAAAAGAGACAAAATAGAAAGAAAGCCAAGCATTAACAATCATACAATATCCTCTTGAACTTTTCCATAGAAACCAAACATAATCTCATGCAAATTTATTCACGAAAAGGAAACGAAGGGACAGGATAGAAAGCAAAAAAATATAAAAAAAAAAAAACAAGGAAAACTAACCCTACTCCTATGATAACCAAATATAGGTCAGCATTACATGAAATGAAACCTCTAGTGTAACCACTGACACATTGCCTGACCCGTAAGGGAAAAGGAATCTTCAACAAGAAATGTCATCAGGAATAGTGCTTGACACAATAGATGAAATGAGAAATACTCAAACATTCGAAGACTGAAAACAAAATCACAAAAACACAACAAGAAATAACATTCCAAATATTATGCAATTATATCATGGTATTTGCACACATCACAATGAGATATTATGCTAGAGAATTCTTCTGAATTTTCAAACTTAGCAAGGATGAAAAAGGTAAAAAATATTTCGTTTCACAAATGGGCTTTCCATGTTTGCATTCTCCAATGACTGAGAAATAGGAGCATGAAAAATAAATGAAGGATTTGAAGATGGCGAGATAGGTTGATTTTCAACTTTCGCAATCACATAATGAGGACTCTTGAACGAAATAATACCATCCTGATCATGCTTGGTACTGGCATCAAGACTGCGAGAACTTGACATAACCATCAGCGCTAGATCATCAAAGACTGGTGGCTTAGAATAATAAATAGTAGAAGGTAAAAATTCACTGCTAGATGATTTGTTGAAAATATTAAGACAACCATGATCAAAATTTCCCCCTGTGAAAACCAAGATTCCTTGCGATCTGGTGAATCACACAGACGTGGTGATTGAAAACAAGGAATTTAAATATATGTTTCTAAAGAATGATTGGATGACAGACGAGGGAAATCATGAAGAGAATATTTTTTCTCACCTTGTTCTGATGTAAATCTGACATTACACCGTTCTTCATTACGATCAAAATTCACATTGTCAAAAATTGGTTCATAAAAAGATATAAAATTTATGATAGATCCATGGAAGATGTCAAGATAATGATGGAGAGGTGAGTGAGAGATAAAATCATCTTTGATTACATATTTTCATACAACAAAAACATCCCACACATACTCATGAGGAGTTATATCGCAATTTCCTTGGTTAACACTATCTCTATGAACTTGATCATCTTGAACATCAAAAGAAAAGATTAAAGTAGACAATTGTGACAAGTCAAACTTAGGAGGATAAAAGGAAATCATAGATGAAGGATGGGAAGAATAATATCACTGATCAAACCAAGCTCACAATCAAAACTTGTGCTAAGATCTTGAACATGTGAGTTAAGAGAGGATGATGGTAGATTAACACATGAACTCTCAAATTCTCCAACCTCAACCTATGTACATGGAGCTATCGGAAGAGGAGGATATGAAGAGTCACTTGGGACAACATCTTCTTTTATTGTAGATTTAAGGGTTCCATGATCAGTATATGTTTGGAGACTTTCAAAAGATTCATATTCAGATTGGTTTAACGAAATATGAACAAGAAATGGAAACTTCTTTGTCATAAGATCCAAGGCAATATCATCTTCAGAAAACTCAAAATAGAAATGAATGAAACAGTCATGAAAATCTTCACGAGATTAATCATGTACTTTCTAAGACTCACGATTTTATTCAAAACATATTTATAGTCATACCTATCAAAGGCACAATAAATATCCTTGACAAGATTCTTGAAAGAGTGAATTGAAGCATCCATAAATGTGTAACACCATTCATTACCATGTGCTTTGAATGTAAGGGAAAACAACCTATAGGTAGTGTCTTCACGATGAATTTTATGATGAGTGAAAAATTCAAGAAAACAAGTTGTGTTCTCAAGAATATTTGTTCCACCCCTACCATGAAACTTTAAATTTGACAAGTCATAAATTATTCCCGTGGGCACATTCAGATTTGTAGTTTTGGGAAAACATGTTGGGGTTAAGATTTGTGAAAAATCCAATTAATTATAAAGAAATTTCAAAAAAACGTCATCTCTAAACATGTCATCTACCCTCCTTCTACCACCAAAAACGTTGATAGTGCTGGACCCACCAACATTTAGGGGGTCTCCACAATATGAAGTACCAATTAGACCTCACACTGTTTGGAGAAGGATCCCCATCGGAAATATGGCCCGATTGCCAAAATAGTTGGTTCTAGTGGTATTCCTTGGCTCCAATGACACATAGAATGATGTACACGTGCCTTTAGTAAAACAAGTGTATAACTTTGGGAAGAGTCAAGTACAATGCATGAGAGGTTATATCACAAAAAAGGGGGAGTAAGTGAGCCCCTTAAAAGGCTGTAAGAGTACACATATTGAATGGAAAATAGAAGCATAAAAGGAACAATAAGTTAGCCTACAAAATATTATTGAAATAAGGAATTGCTAAGAAGAGGGGCGAATCAATAATTATGAAAAAAAATTTCTTTGTATATTATGCTTACAGTCCCTTCTTATATTCTTTTACTTGTGAGAACATTCATTCATAAAAGTAGTGAATCAAAAATTTCAAACATACATGTTCATACAACAATCACATGAGCAGCACACACACATTTGACATAGTTTTTTTCATGTGGAAACCCACAGGGTAAAAACCACCAAATTTGTTGTTTATTTATGATGTAAATTAAGAACCTACCTAATTAAATATGTTTGTTTGTGAGCACCCACTCATAGGAGGAACCAACCGCCTTCGGTAAGAAAGCACCAACTTGACAGAGCTCCATAGAGCTTAACAGTTCCCCGAGATGACCACTCTAATTCTTATTTAACACAACCAGTCATGTACGTGAAGCATCTGATTGCTTCCTTCATTCACACAAATTTTTCTCTTTTAGGAATGTCGTCCTCAATTCCTTGCTATAGATTCTTCTACCGGTTTAGCCCATTTCGATGATCAACTCCCCCAATTCTGCATTTAATTTTCCAGTTGTCGACCCATACATCCTTTAACTTATTGTACTACTTAATCGTAAAATATCCATATCATAACTTTACAAAATTTGAACATTACGCTATTGCATTCCCTGATATGATTGGCTCTCTTTGCCTTCATCTCCTTTGGAAGATTCTTTCTCATAGGACCAAGAGATGTGACTAGGGCTTATCACTGTATCGAAGCCCCTTAGTATTGTAACTTTCAAAATTGAAATGTTATGATATTTCTTAGTGTCGATATGCTCAGCTCCTTTGGCTCTTATCTCCTTGAGAATTTTCCTTCTCATATGACCAAACCTGTGACCGATGTCTTAACACATAGGTGCTAAGGCCTTCAGGCTCCTACCAAGGGCCAAGCTTGCTTTCTTAACTACTCTGCACCCTTGGTTCTTTGAACTCTAATGACCAAGTGCCAACCCAAAATCGGAAGTCCCTTCCATCATAACTTTTCCAAACACCTTTTTCATTAAAGTTATGAGGTCCTTATCCTAGGATATGAAATTATTACTCAACATGGAAACTCCTTATTGGTGACACATGTCAAACAGATTTGGCCCATTAGGCCACTTAATAATGTTGAATATTCCTGCGACATCTCTTGTCGTACTTCCATGCCATGATGAAGTTAGTTTCGACTACATATTCTCGGAGTCAATCTCATGCTGCCATGTGTCCTACCATAGGAGAGAGAAGGTGGCATGTCAAACCTTACATTTTCAATAGGATCATTCATTAATTTTCTTGGACATTCATCAGGGATTTGTACCACAATCAACATTATCAGATCCGTAACTTTGAAAGGTTCCTCTTTTAAGAATTTTTGATACTATAATATCCAATATGTCATCAACTCCAATATCTCGATATTTGATACTTTGATGTCAAGATATTCCAATGCTTTGATGCTCTGATGTGCTAATCTTCAGGGTTACGATATTAGTTCCCTATGGGCTCCTACCTCTGATATTTCATCCTTCTACAGGCTTCAAGTTCTTGGACCTTAGAAGACCATATCTTTTGATCAAGGAATCCATTTTTGGACTTCCTCATATCGTTGGCAATCTCTTTGAGATGAATTTTCATTAGATAGGGTATGATGCAGGCTTTGATTCTATATGTTACCTTTAAGATCGATTAAAACTTTCTTCCACACTTTTCTCCTTGACTCTTCTTCTTTTTCTTGGAATGTTAAACTCCCAACCACCATATTCATCATTTTATGGCTTCTCTAGTAAACCTTCTACTATGATGATTCTCTACATAAAACCTGCAGCTACCATGGAATTCCATCTGTTCCATCATTGTAGTCATCATTTTAGGCTTTTCTAGTAAGCCTTATATTATGATTATTTTCTACAAACCACTCCAACAACCATAGAATTCCTCCCTAAAACCCAATCATCATGTTGACCCTTGTTGACATCAATGCCAACACTAACATAGCCACCCATACACCACCAATTCTCCAACAATATCCCCTTTGACATTGATGGAAACACCATAATCTCTACTCTAGGCTAAACATGATCTACTCCGATGCTAATCTTCTCCCCCTTTGACATCCATGGCAAAGAATAATTCTTGAATACCCTCCCTGAATCATTGTAGCCTACTCTCCCATGAGTTCTGCACGCTGAGTAGTTGTGACCACCTACCACAATGAATTCATTTCAAGGGAGGAGTCACAAATCCTATCTGATTCGTGAGATATTCAAATGGTTCTCTTTCCAATGGCTTGGTAAAGATAACTACCAATTGATCTTTAGTGGCCACATATCCAAGTGTAATAGTGTCAGTTGCAACTTGTTCCCTCAAGAAATGGAACTTGATAGGAATATGCTTAGTCTTTAAATGCATGACTAGACTTTTGGAGATGCTGATGGAACTTGTTTTGTCACACATTATTGGAAAGGGATCAGTCAATTGTACCTGAATATCTTTTAAGGATTTCCTCATCCAGAGAATCTACATACAATGGGTAGTAGCAATAATATACTCTTCTTCTATAGTCAAAAGAGAAATGGAGGGTTCTTTCTTGCTAACACATTACACCAAGCATTTTCCATGGAAGAAATATGCACCAAAAGTACCCTTCTTATCATCAAGGCTTCTAGCCCAATCTACATCTGTGTAGGCCTTCAACTTGAATTCTTAACTCCTAGCATACCACATTACATACTCTGTTGTTCCTTGAATATATTTGAAAATCCTCTTGACAACAAAGCCTGAAATCTGGCCAAAAGCCCCACTGCTTGCATGAGTTCTGGCCTTCAAGTAGTTAGATAAAGTAAGATTCCTATCATTGATCTGTATTCAATCAGGTTTACTACGGGTGTTCCATCTTTTGTGCATAACTTGCAGCCTGTAATCATAGGTGTGCTGACTTGTTTGTAATCTTCTAGCCCAAATTTCTTCAAAGTTTCCTTGAGATATAAACACTCCTTGTGGAGACTGAGAAATTTGCAAACCCAGGAAGAAGGAAAACTCTTTGATCATACACATTTCAAATTATGTTTGCATACATTTTCCAAATTTATTCCCAATTTGTTCTATATCGCTGCCAAATATTATATCATACACATACACAACTACTATCAGTAGATGGTCGCCTTTATATTTTACATATAGGTTACTGTCAATTGTGCCTTTCTTAAACCCTTGTTGTTGAACGTACGTATCTAGCCTTTCATACCAAGATTTGGGAGCCTATTTTAGTCCATAGAGGGCTTTCTTCAGTTTTCATATGAACCATTTATTGGAGGTGAGTATAAATCCTTCTGGTTTCTCAATGTAAACTTCTTCTTCCAAATCTCCATTGAGAAATGCATACTTCACATCCATTTGGTATACCTTGATATTCTGATGTGTTTCAAGAGAAAGAAGGATCCTAATAGATTCGACTCGTGCTACTAGTGCAAAGGTTTCCTTGAAATCTACCCCTTCTATTTGTGCATACCCTTTGCAGACCAATCGAGCTTTGTTCCTGATTAGTTGACGATATTCATTTAGATTATTTTTGAAAACCCATTTGGTTCCATTAACATTTTTCTCTCTAGGCCATGGAACAAGCTCTAAAGTGTCATTCTTTTATTCTAATCAATTTCTTCATTAATAGCTTTGAACCTAAACTTGTATTCACTTTCTTGACAAATGTCCTTGGGTTCTATCTCCAATAACAGAGCTAGATTTGTATAACTTGTACTGCCAACAAGTTTCCTCCTAGTTTGGGCACCACTTCTTTGATCTCAAAGTGCTTGACTCTCATGATGTTACTTTTGTATATACCTAGAGGGTGTCTATGGCCTTGAATTCGTGCTTGCTTCCTCAACTTGACTGTCTGAATTTGTTTCCTCTAGATCCATGGACCTCAAAGCTGAAATTTTTTCATCATCTTAGCTCATATTTATTTTAGAGGACTTAGGTTTTCAACCTACCTCATATACTATCATGTCAACGAAATAATCAATATTCCTTGCCCATTTTTTGTAACACTTATATCCTTTGCTTCGAGCAGAGTACGTAAGTAATATCCCTTCGTCAGTGCATGAATCAAACCTTCCAGGATTCTTATCATTCCTTTTGATGAAGCACTTGGTTCCAAAAACCTTGAGGTGTTTAACTGATGCAAGTCTTACCTTCCATAACTCATAGGGGTTTTATCACTATTAGGTCTAAGTTGAGTTCTATTTGATAGATATACTGCTGCGTGGGATGCTTCTACCTAGAAGTTGTGAAACACTCCTCCTTCATCCAACATTGATTTGGCAATTTCCTGGATTGTTCTGTTCTTCCTCTATACTAATTCATTTTGTTGTGTATTTCTAGGCACTGAGTACTCCCTCCTAATGCCAAGCACTTCACAAAATTCCTCAAATTCTCTTGAGGTGTACTCTCCTCCTCTGTCTGATCTTAAGAATTTTATCTTTAACTCTTTCTCATTTTCCACTTAAGCTTTAAACTTCTTGAAATCCTCGAATGCTTATGATTTTTCTTTTAAGAGAACAATCCAAGTTGCGCTGGTGAAATCATACATGAGCAACATGAAATACATTTCTCCTTTTAAGGATTTTACTCTAATTGGGCCACAAATGTATGTGTGAATGAGCTCTAGAGGTATGGATGAGGAGAACTCTTTTTACTTGAAATGAGAGCTAGCCTACTTTCAAAACCAACATGACTTGTAGATTAAGTTATTGGACCTTGAGAGTCTTGGTAATCCACTCACTGCTCCCATATTACCAGCCTTTAGCAATCTATAAAAATTCATATGCCCAATCCTCTTGGGCCACACCGTGATTCATTCATTTTGCATAAAAAACAATTAATCCTAGAGTCATCAAACACATATACATTATTGTGGATTTTGATTTCTTTTCCTACCAGATTTCCATTATTCATGTTATGGATCTCATAGTATTTAGATCGAAAGGTTACATCATAGCCATTATCACACATTTAGCTAACACTAAGCATATTGTGCTTGAGATCTTCCACATATAACACATTTTGTGCTTCTATTTTTTTATGAGGACTGATAATACCTTTACCCTTGATTCTATGTGCAACATTGTTTCCAAAGGTGACATTGTTTCCTATGTCCTTTTCTTTTAACGACACAAATTTTCTTTTGTGCCCATTCATATGTTTGGAAAAACCACTATCCACATACCATTTGTTTTCTTGGTTATGAGCTAATAAGGAAAGTCCACATTGTGTGCCCTTTTTAGTATTTCGTTTCCATCTCCCCTTATCCTTTTGGAGAATTGATTGTCTAATATTTTGGGACTTTGACAAGTATTGAAAACTGCATATGCACTCACTGGCTTTGTGCCCACAATTATTACATTTTAAGTATCCTACTTCACTTAGTAAGGGAAAGAAGACATTCTGATTTCTAAGAGAAGAGTTTTGAGATTTAGAAATCCAATACATATTATATCTGGGGTTTTCATCTCTTTCAACTTTGATCATTCTACAGTCAACAACTTTATGTCCAATGGTGTGACAATTATAATAGTGACCATGAAATAAATAGGCATGTGTATTGTTGCAGGTATTATGATATTGTGTAGGAAAATACCTCAGTTGTCTGGATGATTCATTCATTCTCCATTGACGATATCCTCCTTTCCCTGCTACTCTTTTGTCTTAATTAATTCTTTCATGATACTTTTTCCCATGGCTCTTTGGTTCTTTGAATCCTGCAAACCTGAAGTTTATCTTCCCCATAAAATATTCTTATGTCCTTGAGTATCCCAGAATAGTTTTGATTCCTGAGGGCCTTTGACTACTCAGGATTTATTCTATTCTCCTTGTCCCTTCTGGAAATTTCTCATTTAAACCCTTCCTAGTCTTTGTTCTCTCAAGATTTTCTCTCATAGAGAAAACCTATGATTCAAGGCTCTAATAGTTCTCTTCCCATTCTTGGATCAAATCTTGAAAAACCTCTTATTTTCATTTAACCTCCTCCAGTTTAACATTCAAAGATAAAATATCATATTTGCATGTCTATGAGATGCTTTCTCTTTTTAACTTGAGCAACTCCTACTTTAAATGCTTCTTCTCCTCTTCTAGTCTCTCATAGGTTCCTTCTTTTTCTTCTAGTATAAGGACTATATTATCCTTGCTCCTGATAGCTTCCTCAAGATTTTCTTCTTGATAGGAAAACTCCTCATTTCTAGAGTTATATATATCTTCCTCTACACACTATAACTATTCCTTCAATTGCTTATTCTTTTTCCTTGCTTTATTTAACTCGTCAATGGCACTTATGAGTTCCCCTTCAAGGTACACTACTCCTTCTTCTTCTTCTTCTTCCTCTTCGGATTCCATAATGCCTTGTTTCTTGGGGTTTGTTTCAAAATAGATAAGAAGATACTTATCTGAATAATTCTCCGATGAGTTTTAACTATCTAACTCTGGTGCTGAGCTATCCTCTTCATTGTAGAACCCATTTTTCTTATAGATATTTTTCCTTTGATGTGTTTGAGACTTGTTTCCAAATTTCAGATCCTCTTCCTTTTTAGCCTTTTCTTTACAAGTGCATTTAGATGAGAAATTTCCAACTCTTCCATAGTCAAAACACTTAAAGGGAAACTTCCCTTTATATTTTCATGAGCCGCATTTCTATTTTTTAGCTAGTTGAGCCAACTCCTAATCAGATTCACAGTCGGATTAGTCATGATGATCTTTATGCTCCTTGACCTTTCTAGATACTTTGAATGTTTCTTCCTTGGGTTCATAATTTTCTATTCCTACTCTCATCTCATAGGTTGTGAGAGTACCATGTAGCTGGTCCATCTTGAGATCCTTTAAATTAGCCATTTATTCAATAGTTGAGACTTTATCATTAAATATCATGGGTAGAGATCTTAATATTTTCTGAAAATCATCTCTTCCTTGACCTATTTACCACGTCCTCTAATCATATTAGTCACTTCGTCAACTTTGAGGAAGTATTCTTCTATTCTTTCATTTTCACTCATTCTCAAGCTCTCAAACCTCATCCTAAAAGTCTAAAGTTTCACCTGCTTGACTTTGTCATCTCCTTCATGACTTAGATTAATATTTTCCCACACTTGCTTTGCAGACTTATAGTGCATAAATCTTACAAGTTATGATTAACTAAGGCTAAAGAGAATGGAATTCTTGGCTTTAACATTGTTCCCATATAATTTTTTACCATCTCCATCAATGGGAGGAATATCAGGGACATTGTAGTCAACTAGTACTAAAGTCCAAACATCTACTCCCTGGAACATAAGACACACTTCTATTCTTACTTTCCAAAAGGAATAATTTGTCCCATAAAATATTGGTATTCTACTTGAGTAAGCCTCTTGAATCTCTTTCCTAGACATAATTCCTTATAGATCTACCTTCCAGTGATTAGTGTATTACTGAAGGAACCTGGCTCCTATACCAATTGTTGAAATAAGGAATTTCTAAGAGGGGGGTTGAATCAATAATTATGAAACTCTTTTTATTTTTCTATTATGCTTATAGTTTATTCTTATATTCTTTTACTTGTGAGAGCATTCATTCACTAAAGCAAGGAATCGAAAATTTCAAAGATACATGTTCATACAACAATCACATGAGAAGCACACACACATTTAACACGGTGTTTTTCACGTAAAAACCCAGATGGAGAAAACCACCAAATTTTTTGTTTGTTTATGATGTAAATTAAGCAACCACCTAATTACATCTATTTGTTTGCGAGCACCCAATCACAGGAGGCACTGACCCCCTTTGGTAAGAAACCACCAACTTTCCAAGAGGCACGAACCTCTTCCGCATGCACCAACCTGCACTTGCCACTATTCTACTATATCATACAATTTTGAAACTGAAAACAGAGGCATATAAATTACAAGTAAAATACCAAAACATTTGTTTCGAGATTCAACTTCTGCACTCTGTCTTTTGTGCTCTCATAAAATAGATCTCTACTTGCTGCTCATAGAAACATCTCCTCAATACTCTACCTCGTCTGTCAAGGGCTCCTTAGTGACTTCTCTTCAACACTAACCTCGCTATTCTCAACATGGAACTTATGCTACACTTTCTAATGTATCACTCAATATTCTTCTTGGTATGTTGACCTAACTTTCTTTATGCACACCTCTCCCTTCTCAATTCTTCAGTAATCTTCTCAACTCCCCATCTTCTCAGTTTTAGGCGATGTTTTTGTTTCACTAAGGCACTCTATGAAAGTTAATCTCTGTTGTCTATACTTTAGCTACCCAAATGTACTTCGGCATGGCTTCCCTTGCCAGTATTGCGTCTCTTGGTATTTTCCTGTCATAGTACCAAATTAGAGATAAACCTTGTAGTTATTTATCGTTTGAATGCATAGAGTTCCATTTTGAGAAATTAATTCTCAAGTGACCTCCACACTCCTCCGAGAGCCCCATTCTCATTTATCTCTCCATAGAGCTTGACAATTCCCTGAGATGACCACTCTAATTATTATTTAAGACAATCAATCATGTATGTGAAGCACCTAATTGCTTTCGTCATTAACCCAAATTTATCTCTTCCATAAATGTTGTCCTCGATTCCTTGTTTCCAAGTCTTCTATCGGTTTATCCAATTCAACGATCGACTCCCTGAGTCTACTTTCAATTTTCCAGCTGGTAACCCATACATCCTTTAACTTATTGTACTACTTCATCAGAAAAATGCCATATCGTAACTTTACAAAATCAAAATATTACGATATTGCATTCCCCAATATCCTTGGATCCCTTTGCCTTCATCTCCTTTGGCAGTTGGTTTCTCATAAGACCAAGAGATGTGAATAAGGCTTAGCACTATACCGAAGCCCCTCAATATCATAACTTTCATGATTGAAATGTTATGATATTTGTCAGTCCCGATATCCTTAGATCCTTTGGCATTTAGCTCCTTGAGAATTTTCCTACTCATATGACTTGATGTGTGACTATGGCTTAGCACTTAGGTTCTAAGGCCTTCAGGCTCCTACAGAGGGAAAAAATTGTTTTTTTAACTACTTTGTGCCATTGGTTCTTTCAACTCTAATGACCAAGTGCCAACTGAACATCGGAAGCCCCTTCCATTGTAACTTTTCCAAACACCATTTTCACTAAGGTTACGAGGTCCTTATCCTCTGATATGTCGACCTCTGAGATGACATCATTACTCCATGTGGTGACTCCTTAGTGGTGACATGTGTCAGCCCAATTTGGCCCATTAGGCCACTTAATTATGTTGAATCTTCCTGCCACGTGTCCTGTAATACTTCCATATCATGATGACGTCAGTTGCCAATGTAGCGCCTTGGATCCAATATCATGCCACCATGTGTCCTACCATAAGAGAGAGAAGAGGGCCTGTTAAACCTTGGTTTTGAAACATCATCCTTCATTAATTTTCTTTAGCATTCATCAAGGATTTTTACCACAATCGACACTATCCGATATCATAACCTCTAAAGGTTCCTATCTTAAGAAGTTCTAGTATTCATATATCTGATATGCCACCATCTCTGATATCCCAATGTACGATACTCTGATGTAAATATATTATGATGCTCTAATGATCCAATGTGCTGATCTCTGGGGTTTCCATATCAGTTCTCTATGGGCTCCTCTTGTCAATATTTCTTCCTTTTGTAGGCTTTAAGTTCCTCCACTTTGGAAGACCATATATTTTGATCCAGAAATCCATTTTGGAACATCCAAACATTGTTGGAAAGATATTGTAGAGAAATTTCATTAGATAGGGTATGATGTAGGCTATGATTCCATCTTCTACCTTTCATATGGCTGTAAAATTTCTACCACGCTATGCTCCTTTACTTCTCTTCTTGTGCTTGGAATGTTGAACTCCCAACAACCATAGTCATCATTTTATTGCTTTTCCAGTAAACTTGCTACTGTGATGATTCTCTACATAAAGCCTGTAACTACCATGGAATTCCATCCATTCCATCAATATAGTCATAATTTTGTGTCTTTTCCAATAATCCTACAATTATGATGATCTTCTACAAATCACTCCAAAAACCATGGGATCCCTCCTGAACACCCAATCATCATGATGACCCTTGTTGACATCAATGTCAACACTAACATAAACACCCATACACCACCAGTTATCCAACAATCCCACCCTTTGGCATTGATGGCAACACCATAAGCTCCCCCTCGGGCCAGCCATTATCTACTCTGAAATTAATATTCTCCCCCTTTGACATCAGTGACAAAGAATACTTCTTGAATACTCCCCCTGAATCATTGCAGCCTACTCTCCCATCAGTTCCACATGTTGATTATTTGCCACCACCTACCACAATGAAGTCATTTGGAGGGAGGAGTCACAACTCTTGTTTGTTTCCTGAGATATTCAAATGGTTCTCTTGTTATTGGCTTGGTAAGCATATCTTCTAGTTTCTCTGTAGTGGCCAGATATTCAATTTTGACAGTGTTGGCTACAATCTGCTCTCTCAAGAAATGGAACTTGATAGGAATTTGATTAGTCTATGAATGAATGACTGGATTTTTAGAGATGCTGATGGAACTTGTGTTGTCACACATTATTGGAATGGGATCAGTCGGTTCTACCTGAATATATTTCAATTTTTTCTTCATCCATGGAATCTACGTACAATAGGTAGAAAAAGTAATATGACAAAGAAATGGAGGCATGTTTCTTGCTGATCGACGACTCCAAGATCTTTCCCAAGAAGAAATCTACACCAGAAGTACTCTTCTTGTCATCAAGGCTTCCACCCAACCTGCATCCATGTAGGCCTTGAACTTGAATTATTGGCTCTTAGCATACCATAGCCCATACTCTGTTGTTCATTCAATATATTTGAAAATACTCTTGACAACAACAACATGACTCTCATGCAGGAAATCTTGAAATATGGCCACAAGCCCCACTACATGCATGATGCCTGGCCTTGAAGAAGTTAGGTACAGTAAACCTCATATCATTGATATGTATTCAATTTGTTTTACCAGAGGTGTTCCATATTCTTTGCACAAGTTGTATCATGTATTCATAGGTGTGATGACAGGTTTGCAGTATTCCAAACCAAATTTCTTGAAATTTTCCTTGAGATATTTGGATTGCGATATAAACACTCCTTGTGGAGACTGAGAAATTTGTAGACCTAGGAAGAAGGAAATCTCTTTGATCATGGACATTTCAAATTATGTTTGCATACATTTTGCAAATTGATGCCCCAATTTTTCCATATCACTGCCAAATATTATATCATCCACATACACAACTACTATCAGTAGATGGTCGCCTATACACTTTACATATAGGTTACTGTCAATTGTGCCTTTCTTAAACCCTTGTTGCTGAAGGTACTTATCCAACATTTCATACTAAGCTTTGGGAGCCTGTTTTAGTCCATACAGGGACTTCCTCAGTTTTCATATGAACCCTTCATCGGAGGTGAGTATAAATCCTTTTGGCTGCTCAATTTAAACTTATTTTTCCAAATATCCATTGAGAAATGTAGAGTTCACATCCATTTGATATACCTTGATATTATTATGGGTGGAAAGAGCAAAAAAAATCCTTATAGCTTCCGGTCATGCTACTAGCACAAAGGTTTCTTCGAAATCTACCCCTATTATTTGTGCATACCCTTTCCAGACCAATCAAGCTTTCTTCGTGATTACTTGACCCTACTCAATTAGTTTATTTTTGAAAACCCATTTGGTTCCAATAAAATTGTTCTCTCTAAGCATTGGAACAAGCTATGAAGTGTCATTCTTTTTAATATGATCATGTTCTTCATTCATATCTTTCACCAAAAACTTATTTTCACATGCTTGACAGAGGTTCCCGAGTTCCACCTGCGATAACAGAGCTAAATTCGCATAACTTGTACTCCCAACAAGCTTCCTCCTGGTTTGGAAACAATGTCTTTGATTTCCAAGTATCTGACTCTAAGGATGTTCCTTTTGTAGATACATATAGGGTGTCTTTTGCCTTAAATTCATGCTTGCTTCCTCACCTGCACTATCAGAATTTGTATCCTCTAGTTTTCGAACCTTAAATCTGAACTTCCTTCATCATCTAAATTCATATTTATTTTAGAGGACTCATGTTGTGAAACTACCTCATATACTATCATGTCAATGCAATACTCAATATTCTTTGTCTGCGTGTTGTAACACTTATATCCCTTTCTTCGAGGAGAGTACCTGAGTAATATCCCTGCATCAGTGTGTGAATCAAACTTTCCAGGATTCTTATCATTCCTTTTGATGAAGGACTTGCTTCCAACCACCTTGAGGTGTTTAACTGATGCAAGTCTTCCCTTCCATAACACATAGGGAGTTTTATCACTGTTAGGCCTAAGCTGAGTTCTATTTCATAGATATACTACTTCTTGGGCTACTTCTCCCCAAAAGTTGTGAGACACTCCTACTTCATCCAACATTACTCTCACCATTTCCTAGACTATTATGTTCTTCCTCTGTACTACTCCAATTTGCTGTGGAGTTCTAGCCACTGAGTACCTCCTCCTGAAGTTGTGCTCTTCAAAAAATTCCTCAAATTGTCTTAAGGTGTACTCTCCTACTATGTCTAATCTTAAGCATTTTATCATTATGTATTTCTCATTTTCTACTTGAGATTCAAACTTATTGAAATTCTTGAATGCTTATGGTTTTTCTTTTAAGAGAATAATCCAAGTGGCCCTAGTCAAATAATCAATGAGCAGCATGAAACACCTTTCTCTATTTCAAGATTTTTCTCTAGTTGGGCCACAAATTTCTGTGTGAGTGAGCTCTAGAGGTCTAGAAAATGAGAACTCTTTTGACTTGAAATGAGTCCTAGTCTACTTGCATATTGATTTATCGGGCCTTGAAAGTCTTGGTAATCCTCTCACTTCTCCCATCTTACTAACCTTTATCAAACTATAAAAATTCATATGCCCAAGACTCTTGTGACATAATCGTGCTTCATTCATTTTTATTAAACAACAGTTAATGATGGAATGATCAAATACATATACATTATTGTGGGTTATGATTTTTTTTCCTACGAGCAATCCATCCAATAATTATTCAATGACAGAAATGGGAAATTTATCTTTAATAGTGATCTTATTGAGCTCCCTATAATCTGGACACATGCGCCATGACCCATCCTTCTTGTGCACCAATACTACTAGATTCGAGAAAGAAATTTGACTAGGTTTATTATACCAGCCTTAACATTTCTGCAACCATACGTTCAATTTCACTCTTTTGGGCATAGGGATATCTGTAAGGCCTAATGTTTGGAGGAAAACTTCCTGGAATCAAATTAATAGCATGATCATGATCACGAATAGGTGGGAGGCCTTTGGGAGTCTCAAATACCTTGGAATGATTGTCGAAGACTTTTTGGAGATCTAAAGAAATAGATGATTTCGATGTGGGAAGCTCTAGCAAACATAATTGTGCAATTACACCTCATTGTTCCTTCTTTAGAAGATTTGTCATTCCATTAGTGCTGATTATCTTTCCCGATTTCCCTGTGATACCCCTTAATTCAACGTCCTTTCCTTCCAAAGAAAATTTCATGAAAAGTTCTTGAAAATTAAAATCTATTGTACCCAAGGATTGTGGCCATTGGACTCCTAGTACAACATCAACACCACCCATTGGAATGGAAAGCATTGGGATATTCAATACATATTATCCCATGTATAGCTTGATATTATGGCACTTTCTAGAGCAATTTATGGTTCCTCCACTCGCCACCATAACTTGACACTTTGGTGCTGGATATAGGAAGCAATTCAATTCCTTGGCTATCTTCCAATGAATAAAATTATGGGTACTTTCCAAATCAATGAACACTTATAATTTCTTCTTGATATGTCATTCTATCTTGATAGTTTGAGGAGTAGTAATTTCGGCAAATGCATTACAAGCTATAGTTAGATTCATTTGTTCTTTCTCTAGGGTTTTTTCCTCATGTATATCCTCTTCTTTTGACGTTTCTTGTTCATTTTCTTCCTCCTCTTCACAATCTATGCAAAATAATTTCTTCTCAACACACTTATCTTTAGTGTATTTTCTATCACCCTTTTGCTCTTTTTTCTTCCAATTGTTGTGGTGTCAACCTTGCAGGTTGTGGAAGGATAGGGGAAACAACACTTCCTTCTTTATAGTTGTTAGTGGTAGGCTTCCATGTTGCCATAATTTTGCTTTCCATTTTTCTTGCCAACCTGAATGCGTTCTCCAATGAATCAGATTCCCAAAGGCGCTTAATGTTGGATGTTATCCTTTAAAGTCCCTATGAACACATAAATCGTATGCTCCTCTGGAATA
Source organism: Pinus tabuliformis (assembly GCA_031772625.1). Classification (NCBI taxonomy): domain Eukaryota; kingdom Viridiplantae; phylum Streptophyta; class Pinopsida; order Pinales; family Pinaceae; genus Pinus; species Pinus tabuliformis. The sequence continues at coordinate 737,012,995 of CM062813.1, forward strand.
TATTTTACCCTTATATTAAATTTTTAGAAGTCCTCAATGTGCTCCATCATTAAACCCTTTTGTTTGAGATTTATCAATTAGCTAAAAAAGTGTTGCTTTTTGTATCCTTATAATGTGATATCATTTCTTCTGTAAAAATTGCCCAATGGAGAATTTGTTTATGATAGAAAATCCATCAATACCATAAAAACTTATTTGGTTCCAAATATAAAGTTTCAATACGTAACTTTTGTGTGTTTTTCACATTATGGAGTTCGAAATATTTCTCCATCTGTAGTATCCATGTAACGGGGTCCTTCCATCAAACTTCCTCATATCGATCTTTGGAACATGGTGGGTCTTTAATCAACCATTAGTGTCTATGAAATCATGATTAACATTTATTTTTCTCTCATCATGAGTTTTCTCTATTACCTTTTTTCCATTAGGAAGCATTTCTCGTAGCAACTTTGTCAAACATTCCTTCAAACCTTCCATGTCCTTCTTCAAATATTCAATGTTGTCTTTCATACCATCCATCTTAGCTTCCATGCCTTTCTTTAAACCATCCATCTTATCTTCCACACCTTCCTTTAAATCATCCATATTAGCTTCTGTTACTTTTTGTGAGTGTGAAATTTGTTGCACTTGGTCTCCTAATTTTGATATATCATGTTGCATTTCTTCCCCTTCTTCATGAGCCATGCTACATATTTCTGGTTTCTTACTAGGTGTTTCAATTTTCTTTATTTGGCGCATCAATTAATGATAATTATTCTTCACTCTGCCCTTTGAATTCCCTCAAACTATTTTTTCAAACCAAACTTACACAAAAATTAAAATAAAGTACACACATTTTTTAACTTTGTAGGAGCTTGATATTGAATCTGATGTATCTCTAAAATTTTAGATCTCCAAGGTCTAAAATTACAAAATCGGGTATCCCTCTAAGTCCTCTTTCCAATTCCACTATTTTTATTGAAATTGGACTCTCCAATAAAGAGTTATGCCCAACCTCCCAAGATGACCTAATTATACACAATTTCAGTAGAGCGAACCTGTAAGAAGAGCTATGTGTCACTATTTCAACCTTCAAACCTGAAAACGATGCACAGAAAACTAAAATCCGTCCTATTTCTAAAAATTCTTACGAAATTTCAATATGATACTCAAAGGGAAAGTTATGACAATTTTTCCAATGTGACCTATTTAGAATGTAATTCAGGAGCATGAAAAAACCCTAAATTCCTTAGATCATATCGCCAAAAATATAGCAAGACAAGATCTGAGATTCAGACACGAGGATCATCGAGATTTCTTCTCAAATGGGTTTTTCGTTTAACTTCTAACACATTGTACAACAATATTTATAGCTAAAATTCCATGATGATCTATTTTGGAGCAGCAAAACCCTAGAATCCAAAGCTCGGATACCAAATGTTATGAAACCAACTCCCAAAAAGATAGAAATGATAAATCATTGCCTTAAAAATTAGACCCTTCGAGGGGGAAACCTCCTTTAGATTACACAAATGAATAATTATTGGATGATACAAATGAAAAAACCTCCTTTCTATATATAGGAGTCTAAGGGGTCACAATATAGTCAAAGACGCCCTAACAATAATAATATAATGGCACAGCAATAACAATAGTGGGATTCTATGGGGCACAATAATAACAATATGGGGACAATAGGGGCACATTAATAAAAATAAGGTCTACATTGACAATAGTAATTGGGGAATCACTAGTATTATATGGACCTAACACATAGCTCATAGGAATTTTTATCACTATTAGGCCCGAGTTGAGTTCTATTTCACAGATATACTACTACCTGGGCTACTTCTCCCCAAAATTTGTGAGACATTCCTACTTCATCCAACATTGCTTTGTCCATTTCCTAGATTGTTCTATTCTTCCTCTCTACTACTCCAATTTGTTGTGGAGTTCTCTCCACTAAGTATTGCCTCTTGATGTTGTGCTCTTCATAAAATTCCTCAAATTCTCTTGAGGTGTACTCTCCTACTATGTATAATCTTAAGAATTTTATGCTTATGTATTTCTCATTTTCTACTAGAGATTTAAACTTATTGAAATGTTTGAATGCTTTTGATTTTTATTTTACGAGAACAATCCAGGTGGCCCTAGTGAAATCATCAATGAGTAGCACGAAATACCTTTCTCCTTTTGACTGTAGGTTTTAACCCCGTACAGAAATTACCTGCATACGAATTCTAAAACATAGAAAATAAATATTGCAAGAGTAGAACAAATAAAACACATATACACAAAGATTTTCACCTGGATCCCAAAACCAGGACTACCAGCTTGACTTTTCATTATGTTCCTTTCAATGTTACAATACATATTAATACATGCCAAAGCATCCAATACCATGGACTGAAAACCATCTCATCCAATACTATGGTCCGAAAAACCATCGTGTCCAAAAAACATGTGCGAAAATCATGCACAAAACCATAGGTGGGTCCGCCCAACCTAACATAGGGTCCAAAACCAAAATTGGACCCCATAAAGTGGGGTTACAGGTGCCCCTCAAACCCCCTGTTAACTACGTGGAAAGAATATAACACAACCCAACATTCTACCACTTGTTGTTTTCTTTCCATAGGGTGCCACAAGAGAGCTTAGTCATTTTTCCAGCTCTGAAATGCCCATTGTCTCTCTACACCAAGAAAACTTCTCAGAGCTCACAAATTTTGTCAATTCATCTGCAGTATTCTTCAAAGTGTCCACCTTTACCAGCAACACCTTTTTTCCTTCTATCATATCCCTCACAAAGTGATACTAAACATCAATGTGCTTTGTCTTTGAATGATATGCGGGGTTCTTTGCCAAGAAAATTTCACTTTGGCTGTCACAGTCTATCCTTACAGATTCCTGTACTAACCCCATACTTGAACACAATCTCTGCAACCAAACTGCTTCCTTGCTTGCATGAGTGGCTGCCATGTATTCTACCTCTGTAGTTGACAATGCCACTACAGATTGTTTCTTACTCATCCAACTGACTGCACCTCCAAATAGGTTAAACACATACCCACTTGTAGATCTTCTCTGATCCAGATCTCAAGCCCAGTCTGCATCAACAAAGGCATGAATATCCAACACTCTGTCCAATCCTGGTCTTCCTTGGTAGCACAAACCATAATCACTAGTGCCACACAAATACTTGAAAACCCACTTCACTGTTGTCCAATGCTCCTTCCCTGGTTTTGACATAAACCTGCTCAATACTCCCACTACATGTGCAATGTCTAGTCTAGTACGGAACATTGCATACATCAGGCTACCGACTGCACTTGCATATGGAACATGGGACGTGTCCTCTTCCTCTTCTTGTGTCTTGGGACATTGTTCAGCAAATAACCTCACACCTATAGGAATAGGAACCTTCACCAGTTTACTATCCTGCATATTAAACCTTTGTAGTATTGTCTCGACATACTTCCTCTGGTTTAACCAGAACTTTCTCTTTGCCTAATCTCTTTTAATTTCCATGCCCAAAATATAGTTCGCAGCACCAAGATCTTTCATGTCGAATTTGGAGGACAATTGGGTCTTCAAATCCTAGATAATTTCTTTGTCATTTCCAACCAACAACATATCACCCACATACAAGACTAGATAAATAACATGGTCACTAATTAATTTAAAATACACACAGTGATCTGCTTTGCTTCTAGTGAAGCCAAGTCCCCATATAAATGTATCAAATTTCTGATAGCACATCCTTGGTGACTGTTTTAACACATACAAAGACTTCTTTAACTTGCATACCAATTTTTTCTTACCCTTCACTGCAAAGCCTTCAGGTTGTTTCATGCAGATATCCTCTTCCAGATCCTTGTGAAGAAATGTTGTCTTCACATCCATCTGTTCTACCACAAAATCAAAAGCAGCAACAACAGATAAAAGTAATCTAATAGAAGTTACTTTGGCAACAAGAGAAAAAATATCACCAAAATCAATTCCCGGCACCTGAGAATAACCTTTTGCTACCAACTGAGATTTGTATTTCTCCACTTTTCCTTATGCATTTGTCTTCTTTTTGAACACCCATTTGCTGCCAATGGGTTTCCTTCCAGCTTGCAACTCCACCAGATTCCAAGCCTCATTTTTGTGCAAAGATGTCATTTCATCAACCATGGCCTCTTTCCAGAGTTTTCCATCCTATGAATCCACTGCTTCCTTCATAGTTCTAGGATCATCATCAGTAACAGACAAAGGAAAATTTGAATAGAATGCAGATGGACTATACCTTTCTGGTTGCCTTCTTTCTCAAACTGATCTTCTCACAGCCGGAGTTTGTGGCTCTTCATCTTCTGATTCTTCCTCTGCTATAGAGTCTGATTCTTCCTCCTTTAGCTAAAACTCTATCTTCTGAGGTTTCTTTGGTTGGACTTCATGTTTAATAAAATATTTTACCTCTCTAAACACCACATCTCAGTTGTACACAACCTTCTATGTGACTGGGTTCCAAATCTTATAACCCTTTAAACCATCCTTATACCCAATAAATATGCACTTTTCAGATTTACTATCCAACTTGGTTCGTTTCTCCTTTGGAACATGTACATATGCATCACATATGTGAAAGAGAGGGTTTCTTACCAGTCCATACCTCTTTTGGAGTCTTATCCTCCAACGTTGATGAAGGTGACATGTTGACCAAGTAACATGTAGTATCCACCGCCTCTGCCAAGAATTCCTGTCCTAACCCGGCACCACTGAGCATGCTTCTTGCCCTTTCAATCAATGTCTTATTCATTCTTTCTGCAGCTCCATTTTGTTGAGGTGTATATGGAGTAGTCTTCTTTCGTGCTAGACCACACTTCTTATAGAATTCTTCAAATTCCTTGCTGCAAAACTCTCCACCATTATCTGTCCTCAACACCTTTATCTTCTTATCTGTCTGATTTTCCACTATAGCCTTAAATTCTTTAAACCTGTCAAAGACTTCAGATTTCTTCTTAAGGAAATATATCCATGTATTCCTTGAGAAGTCATCTATAAATGATACATAGTACATAGACTTACCCAGTGATGGAACCTTCACAGGTCTAAACACATCACTGTGCACAAGCTCTAATATATGTTTCGCCCTCTTACCACCAGAGGGAAAACTCACCCAATTCTGCTTCCCGTATACACAATTCTCATAGAAATCAAAATCCAGAGAGATATTACTCATACTTTCTACCATACCTTTACCATGAAGTATTCGAAGGCCCTTGTCTCCAATATGTCAAAGCCTTTGATGCCACAGCATGGTCTTTTCTCCAGAGACCAATAGATTTTCTACCTCACTTTCAGGAACCATGGAACCATTGCACCCATCAACAACAGTGCTACCTTGCAACTTGTACAGAGTTCCAATTCGAGCTCCCTGCATCAATACCAGTGCTCCCTGAACCATCTTGCAGGTATCCTTCTCGAACATTATTTTTACGTATGCATCATCCAGCTTACTAACAAAAATCAGATTTCTGGCTAATGCAGGAATATGTAGAACACCCGGAAGTGTTCTAACCCTTCCACCTTGCAGCTTCAACTTTACTTTTCCACGACCAATGATTCTAGCCTTCCTGTCATCCCCCAAGAAGACATCACCACCATCATATTTCTCATACTCACAAAACCACTCTCTATGGGGAGTGAAGTGAAAGGATACACCTGAGTCAATCAACCATGCCTCATGATCTACATGTGTACTTGAAGAAGCCAAGTACACATCCCCACCTTCATCTGAGGTGGTTTTCGCCTCTGCAGAAGGAGCCTCATCAGATCCCTTTCCTTTGTCAGGAGCTTTAGATTTACAGTCCCTTTTGAAGTGGCCTTACTTTTCGCATTTCCAGCACACCACCTTTACAAGTTTTCCTTGAGATTTAGATCTCCCTCTAGATTTAGATCTCCCACTTGATGACTTATTTTTGTTTTTGTTCTGGGACAATCCTCGTACAAAAAAGGCATCACCATTTTGGATCTCCATATTTTTCCGTCTCATCTCCTCCGTCAGCAAGGCTGAGACTATTTCATCAAACTGCAAGGCAGTTGCATTGCTACCTATTCCAATAACCAGACTATCCCATGAATTTGGTAGAGAACACAACAAACTGATGCACTTATCTTCATTTGAAATTTTAATATCAACAGATTCTAACTGAATTACCATAGTATTAAATGCGTTCAGATGCTTTGTCACTGAGTCTCCATCTTTCATCCTCAGGTTATATAGCTTTTTCCAAAAGAACAATTTAATCACCAGAGACTTAGATTGGTACAAAGTCCCTAACTTGTCCCACAAAGCCTTTGTTGTAGCTTCCCCTGATACATTTAGCGATACTGAATCTGAGACACAAAATCATATTGTGCTCTTTGCCTTTTGATCCAACTTCTTCCATTCTTCATCGAACACTCCCATTGGTTTAGTACCTGGATCTACCACGATCCACTGATCTTTATCCACCAACAAATCCTCCATCTTGAGTTTCCACAACTCAAAACTCTGACCATTAAATTTCTCGATCTCTATCTTTCCACTACTCACCATCTTCTTCCACCACTAGAATCGATCTCGCAGATCTCCCACTGAACAGGGTCTACCACAGGCCCGAACAAAACCCCTTAGCAACAAAGGCATCCCCTTGAAGCCAAATATACTTTGATACCAAATGTAAGTCTTAACCCCGTACAAAAATTACCTGCATATGAATTCTAAAACATAGAAAATAAATATTGCGAGAGCAGATCACATAAAACACATATACACAGAGATTTTCAACTGGATCCCAAAACCAGGACTACCAACTTGATTTTTCATTATGTTCCTTTCAATGTTACAATACATATTTATACATGTCAAAGCATCCAATACCACGGACCGAAAACCATCGCGTCCAATACCATGGATCGAAAAACCATCACGTCCAAAAAACATGTGCAAAAATCATGCAAAAAACCACAGGTGGGTCTGCCCAACCTAACATAGGGTCCAAAACCACCATAAAGTGAGGTTATAGGTGCCCCTCAAACCCCCTGTTAACTATGTGGAAAGAATATAACACAACCCAATATTGAGGATTTTTCTCTAGGTGGGTCAAAAATGTCTGTGTGAATGAGCTTTGGAGGTCTACATAAGGAGAACTATTAGAGCTGATTATATTTCTCGATTTCCCTGTGATACCCATTAATTTAATTTCCTATCCTTCCGAAGAAAATTTCATGAAAATTTATTGAAAATTAAAAGCTATTGTACCCAAGGATTGTAGCCATTGGACTCCTAGTACAACATCAACACCACCCATTGGAATGGAAAGAATTCGGCTATTAAATACATATTCTCCCATGGATAGCTTGATATTATGGCACTTTCCACATAAATTTATAGTTCCTCCACTTGCCACCGTCACTTGACATTCTAGCACTGGATATAGGATGCAATTGAATTCCTTGGCTATCATAAAATGAATATCGATAATTCCCGAATCAATCAAAACTATTACCTTTTTATTCTTGGTATGTCCTTCTATCTTAATAGTTTAAGGAGTGGTAATTCTGGCCAATGCATTACAAGATATGGTCAGATTCATTTTTTCTTTCTCTAGGGTTTGTTCCTAGTGTATATCCTCTTCTTTTGACATTTCTTGTTCCTTTTCTTCCTCCTCTTCACAATCTATGTAAAATAATTTCTTCTCAGCACACTTATGACATTTAGTGTATTTTTTATCACAATTGTAGCGAATCTCTTTTGCTATTTTTTCTTCCAATTTTTGTGGTGTCAACCTTGTAGGTTGTTGAAGGTTAGGGGAAACAACACTTCCATATTTATAGTTGATAGGTAGGCTTCCATGTTGCCATAATTTTGCTTTCCATTTTTGTTGCCAACCTGAATGCCTTCTCCAATGAATCAGGTTCCCAAAGGTGAACCTTATGTTGGATGTTATCCTTTAAAGTCCCTATGAACACATCAATCCTATTCTCCTCTTGAATACCTTTTAACCTCATCTTCAATTTTTGGAAGTCCTCAATGTGCTCCATCATTGAACCCTTTTGTTTGAGATTTATCAATTGGCTAAAAAATGTGTTGTTTTTTGTATCCTCATAATGTGCTATCATTTATTCCGTAAAAATTTTCCAAGTGACAATTTGTTTATGAGAGAAAAGCCATCAATACCATATAAATTGATTTGGTTCCAAATATAAAGTTGCAATACATACCTTTTGTGTGTTTTTCACATTATGGAGATCAAAATATTGCTCTATCTATAGTATCCAGGTTACAGGGTCCTTGCCATCAAACTTCCTCATATCTCTGTTTGGAACATGCTGGGTTTTCAATCAATTGTTAGAGTCTATGAAATCATGATTAACATTTATTTTGTTCTCATCATGAGTTTTCTCTATTATCTTTTCTCCATTAAGAAACCTTTCTTGTAACAACTTTGTCAAACATTCCTTCAAACCTTCCATGTCCTTCTTCAAATATTCAATGTTGTCTTTCATACCATCCATATTAGCTTCCACGCCTTTCTGTAAGCCATCCATATTATCTTCCATGTCTTTATTTAAACCATCCATCTTAGCTTATGCTACCTTTTGTGAGAGTGAAATTTGTTACACTTGGTCTGCAATTTTGATATATCATGTTGCATTTCTACCTCTTCTTCATGATTTATATTAGAGCTTTCAGGTTGCTTACTAGGTGTTTCCAATTTCTTTCTTTGGGACATAAATTAATGATACTTATCCTTCACTATTCCCTTTGAATTCCTTAAAACTATTGTTTGAAACCAAACTTACGCAAAAATTAAAAAAAAAATCTACACACCTTTTTTCACTTTGTAGCAGCTTGATATTGAATTTGATGTATCTCTGAAATTTTGGATCTCCAAGGTCTGAAATTGTGAAATGTGGTAGCCCTCTAAGGTCTATTTTCAATTCCACTAGTCTGATCGAAATTGGATTCTCCAATAAATAGTTATGCCAAATCTCTCAAGATGACCTGATTATACATGTTTTCAGTAGAGAAAACTTGTATGGAGTACTACGTCTCATTGTTTCAACCTTCAGACCTGAAAACAAAGTAAAAAAAATATAGTACGTCCTCTTTTTGTAGCTTCTTACTAAATTTCAATATGATACTCATAGAGAAAGTTATGAGGAGTTTCCCAAGGTCACCTGTTGATGATATAACTCGGGAGCCTACAAAAACCCTATATTCCTTGGATTATATCTCTGAAAATATAGCAATACAAGGTCTGAAATTCAGATCCGAGGATCATCAAGATTTCCACTCAAACGGGTTTCTTGTTTAGCTTCTTAAACATCACAGAAAAATAGTTATAGCGAAAATTCCACGATGATCCGTTTTGGAGAAGAGAAACCCTAGAATCCAAAGCTCTGATACCAAATGTTATGAAACCAACTCACAAAAAGAAAGAAAAGATAGATCAACGCCTTAGAAATCAGCCTCTTCGAGGGGGAAACCTCCTTTAAATTACACAAATGAACAATTCTTGGATGATACAAATGAAAAAACCTCCTTTCTATATATAGGAGTCTAAAGGGTCACAATATAATCAAAGCCGAAATAACAATAATAATATAAGGACACAACAATAACAATAGTGGGCTTCTATGGGGCACAATAATAACAATATGGGGACAATAGGGGCACAATAATAATAATAAGGACTACAATGACAATAATAATGGGGGAATCACTAGTATTATAGGGACCTAACACATAACTCATAGGGAGTTTTATCACTATTAGGCCTGAGTTGAGTTCTATTTCAGAGATATACTACTGCCTGGACTACTTCTCCCCAAAAGTTGTGAGACACTCCTACTTCATCCAACATTGCTCTGGCCATTTCCTGGATTCTTTTATTCTCCCTCTCTACTACTCCAATTTGTTGTGGAGTTCTAGTCACTGAGTACTTCCTTTTGATGTCGTTCTCTTCACAAAATTCCTCAAATTCTCTTGAGGTGTACTCTCCTACTATGTCTAATATTAAGCATTTTATCCTTATCTATTTCTCATTTTCTACTATATATTTAAACTTATTGAAATGCTTGAATGGTTTTGATTTTTCTTTTAAGAGAAAAATATAAGTGGCCCTGGTGAAATCATCAATGAGCAGCATGAAATACCTAACTCCTTTTGAGTATTTTTCTCTAGTTGGGCCACAAATGTCTCTGTGAATGTGCTCCATAGTTCTTAATAAGGAGAACTCTTTTGACATGAAATGAGTCCTAGTCTACTTGCCAAGTGAACATGATTTGTAGATTGAGTTATGAGACCTTGAAAGTGTTGGTAATTCTCTCACTTCTCCCATCTTACTAACCTTTATCAAACTATAAAAGCTCATATGCCCAAGACTCTTGTGCCATAACCGTGCTTCATTCATTTTGCTTAAACAACAGTTAATCATGGAATCATGAAATACATATATATTATTGTGGGTTCTGATTTATTTTCCTACCAGCATTCCATTCTTCATGTTGTCAATCTCACATTCTTTAGATCAAAAGGTTACATCATAGCCATTATCACACATTTGGCTAACACTAAGCAGATTGTGCTTGAGATGTTCCACATACAACACATTTGGTGCTTTTGTTTTTTGATCAAGACTGACAATGCCTTTACCCTTGATTTTAGTTGGAGCATTATTTCCAAAGATGACATTTTTTCCTCTGTTATTTTCTTTTAGCGAATTTTTTTTTTTATCCCCATTCATACGTTTGGAACAACCAGTATCCACATATCATTTGTTGTCTTGATTATGAGGAGATAAGGAAATTACACTCTGCATGCTCCTTTTAGTTTTTCATTTCCATCTCCCCTTATCCTTTTGGATAGCTAACTGTCTAATATTTTTGGGCTTTGATAGGTGTTCAAACCTACATCTACACTCACTTTCTTTGTGCCAAAAATTATTAAATTTGAAGCATTCTACTTCGCTTAAGAAGGGATAGAAGACATTCTGATTTATGAGAGAAGAGTTTTCAGATTTAGAAATCTGATACATATTATATCTAGGATTTTCATCTCTTTCAACTTTGATCCTTCTACAGTCAACAACTTTATGTCCAAAGATATGACACTTATAATAGTGACCATAAAATAAATATGCATGTCTGTTGTTGGAGTATTATGAGATTGTACAGGAAAATACCTTAGTTATCTGGATGATTGATTCATTCTCCATTGACGATCTCCTCTTTGCCCTATTGCGCATATGTCTTCATTAATTTTTTCATGATGCTTCTTCCCATGGATCTATGGTTCTTCGAATCCTGCAGACCTAAATGTTATCTTCCCCATAGAATATGTTTTTGTCCTTGAGTATCCGAGACTAGTTTTGATTCCTAAGGGCCTTTGACTACTCATGATCTGATCTAGACTCCCCGTCCCTTCATTAAATTTCTCATTTAAACCCTTCTTAGTCTTTGTTCTGTCAAGATATTTTCTCAGAGAGACAATGTCCGCTTCAAGAATCGAACATTTCCCTTCACATTCTTGGATCAAATCTTGAAGAACCTCTTCTTTTCGTTTAGCCTCCTCTAGTTTAACTTTTAAAGATAGAATATCATCTTTGCATATATGTGAAATCATTTCTCTTTTTAACTTGAGAAGCTCCTATTTTCAATTCTTATTCTCCTCTTCTAGTCTCTCACGGGTTATTTATTTTTCTTCCAGTAGAAGGACTAGAATATCTTTCCTCTTGATATATTCCTCGAGCTTTTCTTTTTTATAGGAAAATTCTCATTGTGAGAGTTATGCATACCTTCATCTGCACGTCATAATTATTCCTTCAGTTTCTTATTCATTTTCCTTTCTTTCTTTAACTTGTCAAGGGAACTTATGAGTTCCCCTTCAAGGTCCACTACTCCTTCTTCCTCTGCAGAGTCCATAATACCTTTTTTCTTGGAGTCTATTTTGAACGCCATAAGGAGATACTTATTTGAATCATTCTTCAATGTGTTTTCACTATCTCACTCTAGTGTTGAGCTATCCTCTTTGGAGTAGAACCCATTTTTCTTATAGAGTTTTTCTTTTGATGTGTTTAATATTTGTTTCCACTTTTCAGATCCTCTTTCTTTTCATGCTTTTCTTTATAAGGGAATTTGGAAGAGAAGTTTCCAACTCTTCCATAGTCAAAGCACTTAAAGGGAAAATTCCCTTTATATTTTCATGAGCCACGCTTCCATTTTCTGGCTAGTTGAGCCAGATCCTGATCAGATTCACAACTAGAGTAGTCTTGATGATATTTATGCTCCTTGGCCTTTCTAGATACTTTGATTGTTGCCTTTAGGTTCAAAATATTATATTCCTACTCTGATCTCATAGGCTATGAGAATACCATGCAATTGGTCCATCTTGAGATCCTTTAAATTAGCCATTTCTTAAATTGCTGAGACTTTGGAAATAAATCTCATGGGTAGAGATCTTAATATTTTATGAATAATCATCGTTACTATTAGGTTTTCTTATCAATAGATGAGGTTCTTTACAATGAAGTTACAGAATGCATGTAGAGGTCGATGTTGATGTTGATTGGCCTTGGTGATTTTGATTGTGTTGGTGATTGTGATTGAACTTGGAAAAGGCATTGGCAAGTGTGTTGGTGATTGGCGATGAACAATGGAAATGGCGTTGGCTATGATGATTGTGTTGGTGGATTAGTGTCAGCTTTTGGACTGAGCTTAGGGGATGCTTAGCTTTGAGACTGGGCTGATCATGGGTATACTCGGTTGGCATACTCAGATGCTCCGCCCCGCTTGGCTTGGATTGACTTCCTTGACCTATTCACCAAGTCCTTCAATCATATTAGTTAGTTCATCAACTGTGTGGAATTATTTTGCCATGCTTTCATTTTCAGTCATTCTCAAGATCTCAAACCTCATCTTGAAAGTCTGAAGTTTTGCCTGCTTGAATTTGTCATTTGATTCATGACTCTGATTAATATTGACCCACACTTCCTTATAGCAGTCACAGTGCATAAATTTTACAATTTATGATTGAATAAGGCCAAAGAGAATGACATTATTGGCTTTAGCATTGTTCCCATATAATTTTTTACCATCTGCATCAGTGGGAGGAATATCAGGGACATTATAGTCTACTAGTACTGAAGTCCAAACATCTACTCCCATGGACATAATATGCGCTTCCATTCTTACTTTCCAAAAGGAATAATTTGTCCCATCAAAGACTAGTATTCTTCTTGAGTAAGCCTCTTGAATCTCTTTCCTAGACATAATTCCTTATATATCTACCTTCCAGTGATTAGACTATTGCTGAAGGAACCTACCTTCGATACCAATTTTTGAAATAAGGAGTTGCTAAGAGAGTGGTTGAATCATTAATTATGAAACTATTTTTCTTTTTTTATTATGCTTACAATCCCTTCTTATATTCTCTTACTTGTGAGAGAATTCATTCACAAAAGTAGTGAATCAACAAAATCAAATATACATGTTCATACAACAATCACATGAGCAACACACACACATTTGACACAATGCTTTTCACATGGAAACACAGAGGGAAAAAACCACCAAATTTGTTGTTCGTTTATGATGTAAATTAAGAAACCACTTAATTACATCTATTTGTTTGTGAGCAACCACTCATAGAAGGAACCGACCACCTTTGGTTAGAAAGCACCAACTTTTCATGAGGCACCAACCTGTTCTTTCCACTATTCTACTATATCATACAATTTTCAAAATGAAAACATAGGCATACAAATTACAAGTAAAATACCAAAATGGTTGTTTGCATACTCAAGTTCTGCAATCTGTCTTTTGTGCTCTCATGCATCATATATTTACATGATGCTCATAGAAACATCTCCTCAACACTATACCTCCACTGTCAAGGGCTCTCTATTAACTTTTCTTTAGCACTAAACTCACTATTCTCAACATGGCACTCCTATTGCAATTGTTGATGTATCACTCAGTATGATCCTTCGTGCTTCGACCATTATATTTACACACACCTCCCTCTTCTCAACTCCGCATCTACTCAATTGCAGGTGATGTTTTTTTTTCACTAAGGCACTCTTCATAATTTAATCTTTGTTTTCTATACTTTAGCTACACAAATGTAGTTCGACATGGCTTCCCTTGCCACTGTTGTGTCTCCCGGTAGTTTCATGTCATAGTACCAAATTAGAGATAGACCTTGCAGTTCTTTATCTTTTGAATGCGTAAAGTTCCATTATGAGAAAATAATTCTCAGGTGACCTCCACACTCCTTTGAGAGCATCATTCTCATTTATCTCTCCATAGAGATTGACAGTTCCCCGAGATGACCACTCTTATTCTTATTTAACAAAACCAGTCATGTACGTGAACCAATTGATTTCTTCCTTCATTCACCCAAATTTGTCTCTTCTAGAAATTTCATCCTCGATTCCTTGTTAGAAAGTCTTCTGCTAATTTAGCCCATTTCAGTGATAAACTCCCTAGAGTCTACATTCAACTTTGTAGTTGTCAACCCATACATCCTTTAACTCATTGTACTACTTCATCCTAAAAATGACATATCGTAACTTTACAAAATCAGAACATTACGATATTGAATTCCTCTATATCCTTGGCTCTGTTTGTGTTCATCTCCTTTGGCAACTGATTTCTCATAGGACAAAGATATGTGACCAAGGCTTAGCATTGTATCAGAGCCCCTTAGTATCGCAACTTTCATAATTGAAATGTTACGATATTTGTTAATCCTGATATCCTCATCTCCTTTGGCACTTAACTCCTTGAGAATTTTCCTTCTCATATGACCATACCTATGACCGATGGCTTAGCACTTAGGTGATAAGGCCTTCAAAATCCTACCGAGGGCCAAAATTCCTTTGTTAACTTCTATGCACCCTTTTTCTTTGAACTCTATTGACCAAGTTCCAACCCAACATCAGACACCCCTTTCGTCGTAACTTTTTCAAACACCATTTGCATTAAAGTTGCAAGGTCCTCATCCTCCGATATGACGTCATTATTTGGGGTTGTGAATCCTTAGTGGTGACACATGTTACCCACATTTGTCCCACTAGGCCACTTAATAATGTTGAATCTACCTGCCACATGTCCCATATTACTGCCATGTCATGATGATGTCAGTTTCCACTACAACTTCTCAGAGCCAATCTCATGCTTCCATGTGTCCTACCATAGGAGAGAGAAGGGGGCTCATCAAACCTTGTTTTTGCAACAGGATCCTTTGTTAATTTTCTTCAGCATTCATCAAGGATTTTTACCACAATCACCACTATCGAATATTGAAAATTCTAAAGGTTCCTCTCTTAAGAATTTATCATATTCTGATATTCGATATGCCACTAGCTTCGATATCCCGATGTCTGATACTTTGATGTCCTGATATTTTGATACTACGATGCTCTGATATGCTGATCTCCAGGGTTCTGATATTGGTTCCCTATGGGCTCCTACCTTCGATATTTCATCCTTTAGCAGGCTCCAAGTTCCTGGACTTCAGTAGACCATATATTTTTATCCAAGAATCCATTTTTGGACTTTTGCATATCATTGGAAAGATCTTCCACAACACTTTTCATTAGATAGGGTCCAATGTAGGCTTTGAGTCCATCTGCTACCTCTGAGATGGCTACAAACTTTCTGCCACACTTTTCTCCTTGACTCTTCTTCTTGTGCTTGGAAATTTAAGCTCCCAACCACCATAGTCATCATTTTATGGCTTCTCCAGTAAGACTGCTACTGTGATGATTCTATACTTAAAGCTTGCAGTTACCATGGAATTCCATATAGTCCATCATTGTAGTCATCATTTTATGGCTTTTCTAGTAAGCCTACTATTATAATGATTTTCTACAAAGCACTCCAGCAACCATGGGATTAATCCCAAACACCCAATCATCATGTTGACCCTTGTTGACATCAATTCCAACACTAACACAACCACCCATACACCACCAATTATCCAACAAATATTTCACAATATAACCATGAATGAAATAAAATTCAAAACTATTCACACTAATTCAAATGAATTATTTCATAAGATTTAGTGCAGATGAAATAACCTATATTGCAAACATAACAAGAATAGTTTGATTATATTCACAACATATGCATGAAAATGTGCTGACTCTGATCTTTTATTAAAGTGAAAATTCCAAACATGCATATACAATTGACAAAACACTAGCCGCAATAGTGGAGAATGAAGACAACACCTACTCCTCCAAAGAAGGATACTCTCTCTATGTGAAATGAGAAGCCTAGGCTCTTGACAATAAATCCCTAGCTTTCAATATGAGTCAAAGACGGAGAAAAATCCCTTTACATGAGTTATGAGGGTATATTTATAACAAATGAGATTCTTAATCATCTCACCTTTGCGACTCTTGGAATTCCCTCATGACTCATTGAATTCTTTCAACCTATGGCCTTTTGAATACCTTACAAAATGAATTTTCTCATCCCACAATAGACACTTGGAATTTCATTTACAAATTAATGAGAAATTGAATATTAAAATATTTCTCATACCCATTTAAGAAAAAATTGTGGTAGAGTCAACTAAATAAGCCTAATAAGACAAGAAATATGCTAAGCTTGAGTTTAGGTAAATCCCAGTTCATGCACTTCAACTTGTATCTTTTCATTCTCATAGTGATGCCAAGTGTTATACTGTGTGATGACTTCCCCAAACTTTGCGATAGGATCATGCTGGAAGCGGACTCTTGCCTCCATTGCATCTGGGTACATGGTCTTGGAGCCAATTTGTGTTTCCTTATTTAACAATAATATCATGATGTTTATCTTAGTAGGGCCACCAATGTATTTTCGAATATCATGTTGGTTTACCTCCAGGTCTCCCTTGGTAGAAATATGCTTGAGTTGGTTATAAGCATTCCTCAACTTCGTGTTTTATCTTGTTTCTTCCTTTAACATCAGTGAGTGTGGCAATTGAAGGGATCTTGTGTGACTTCACTATGAAATCCACATTGTTTTACAACCATGCATAAGAGGCCTCAATGTTGGCAATGAAAGAGTAGAGTTGTTTGTTTATTTGGATAAGCATATGAGCTTACGCTTTCTCCAAATCAACATGTTGCCTTTTCTTCTTTACCAACTCAAGAGGTGTGCCTCTATACTGCATTCCCCACTCATGCATAATAGCGATGGATACATGGAAAATGTTGAGAGATTTACAATTATCTCTACATTTCTACTACATGTCATGCAAGAAGACAACTTCTTGGTGTATAATGACTAGCTCCTCATAGAGGTTCCTCATGGTGTCTCCCAATTCCAAAACTTCACCAATTATGGCTGCCTTGAGTTCTTATAAGTACACCTATGCAGGATCTGCTTTCTGAACCTTTACCTAGAGCTACTTTCTAAGTTTTTTACCCTATTTATGTTCTTGACCATCAAATACTCTATGTTTGTCTTGGAGGCTCATGTGAAGGCCAAGCTAGTTGTGGAAATAGCTTCTGGATTTTTCCTGGTGTTCATCATGATCACCTTTTCTTTGATAAAATTAGGATGTGTGAGGTGTTCCAGGAAGTGCCTCTTTCTTTCATGTACAATCTTATTTTGTAGCTCATCAAAAGTTAAAATGTAGATATCCATCAGCAGATCTTCATCAAGAGGAGAAATTTTGTCTACCTCAGCAAGAGCTTTCCCTTTTGTAGGATGATGGGGAGACTAAGTGGTGATATATTGTGTGCATGACACGAGATTGGCATCCTGCTTTTGTTTCTCTATTTTGAACTCCATATATTGGACCAATATCGAACCTTTGATTTCCTAGGAAAGTTATTTTTCCTGCAGCTACTTGTTTTCTTCTTCAAGTAATCGCCTCTATTCTTCTTCCTAAGCTTACTTTAGTGTTGTATTTTCCCCTTCTTTCTTCTACCTTTCTTTTTTCCATTATGTTCTTTCTCTTCCTTCTTTCTTAATTATTCCGCTTGCTTCTTCTTCTACCTCTTTCTTATGGCCCTATAGCTTCTTTCAAGATGATTGGGTATGCTTTCTATTTGCGGCTATGTTCTTCTGTTGGGCTGTGTTAAGTTATGGTATGTTCTATGGTTAGAGCAGTTTACTTATTTTTATTATTATTATCCACAAATTAGAAATCACATGTACATTAAGTAAAGTGCAAATATAACATTAAACGATCGACAGAAAACAAGCCAAGACAAGAGACACACGATGTGGCGGCTAGTCAGGGAGAAACCCCAATATGGGGAAACCATTTGATCAAATCTTCTTTTATCTTCAATAATTTTGTAGAGAGAAATAGTACAAAAATATTATTTACATTAGCAGCAGCAAACCCTAGATTAGCCCTAAAATAGCGCAGACGATATCTTGCAAACCGACCATTGGATTGCCTTGATTCCTTCACCAAAATGTATGGCCTTATGAGGAGAGTCAGTTCAACCTACAACCCAGTTTTGAGAGAGAGTCTGATGGTCAATGCTGGTCAAACTTTCGTTTTGCAGTTGCATCCCTAAATTCTGTGTCCTTCCTTCCACATGTGTGAGAGAAGAGTCCATTTCTGCGTAGTAGGAGAAGAGCCTCTTTTCTGTGTAGGAGAGAGAGAGAGATGTGATGAGATGTGAGTGTCAAAATGAGGAAAAGACCTCTTGTATTTATATACAAATTATCATGATAAATAGATGCATCTGTTGGGCTTCTGAGCCTACATGAGTTGTTGGTTGGGTTGATAATTATTCCATAATCAAAATAAATTCATATATCCATAAATACTTATCGGAATCAGATGATCTTTAGATCAATCCTACACCTCTAAATGAGAGGAATCTAGGAAAAATATTATCAGCCATGAATAAGGTGACCCATATGGAGTTTGGCCCTAGTTTCCAATTTTAACACTCTCTCTCAACTAGGGAGAACTTCATCATCAATTCATCTATCTATCGCTACTATTCATCCATCAAATGCACTGCCCTGTACAACTTGACCCCTGCTCTTCTCTACTCTGTTCTACCTTGTGCTGATCTGCTCTGCTCTGCTCTGTTCTGCTCTGCTCGAATTATGAAGAAGAAGAAGTGATCGAGGATGTATCATACCATCCTCCACTGACTCAAAGTCAGTCTCAAAGTGTGTACCACTAGTCCTAGACCAGTCCTCAACCGACCCGAAGTTAGTGTCATAGTGGGTACAACTCCTACCACTGGTCCCAAACCAGTATCATTGATCCCAGATCAATGAAAGTCATCCTAGCATAGGGAGTATGGTAGATACAGCAATGCATCCATCAGTACTACTATGGTCCCTATCCTCATTTCCCTTCTCACTCATCAGATGAGAGGTACTTCCCATGAGTCCCAAACTACATGGGTAGGATTCCTCGACAGGAGAACTAATCATCCTATCCACAGGAGAGAAAATCATCCTGTCCAGTGGATGCCACGGAGAACTAATCATCCTGGCCCACAGGAGAGCGAATCATCCTATTCCACAATCGCCATGGAGAACATATGATCCAAGCCTCACAGGAGAACTAATCATCCTGTTACACAATCGTCATGGAGAACACATCATCCAGATCTCACAAGAGAACTAATCATGCTACTACACAATCGCCATGGAGAACACATCATCCAGACCTCATAGGAGAACTGATCATCGTGTTACATAGTCACCAGGAGGTGTCACAGGGAAATTTTTTATTCTTTTACCCTGTACACATACACCACCAGGGGATGATGAGTCACTATGTGGTCATATGTCACTCCAATAAGTACCTCGCGGCCCGTCGGAGCTCCATACATCATACACGACCTTCATAAAAGGGTTTTTGAATGACACCAAGTCATTCTCGGAAAGTGAAAAATTTTACCATTCCTAGGGATTTTGTCAAAATGTTGGCAACCTGCTCATCTGTACCAATATTTTAGAGCCTTATAGCTCCCTGTTGCACCATATCTCGAATATAGTGGTACCTGATATCGATATGGTTGGAGCGATCATGAAATACAAGATTCTCTGATAAATGAATCCCACTCTAGTTATCACACAGGATCACAATGGTATCTAATGTGAATCCAAATAGCTCACTAAAGAGCTTTCGTAACCAGACTGCCTCATAGGTGGCCATGCTAGCAGCGACATTCTCTACCTTGACGGTGCTCAAAGCCACTGACTTCTGCTTCCTGCTCATCCAAGATATCAAAGCAAATCCCAAGGAGAAATAACACTTGGAAGCACTCTTACAATCCACCGTACTACCTGCCAAATCAACATCAGTGTATCCAAGTAGTCTCACATCTCCAGGAGTGTATCTTAACCCATAAGTAATTGTGCCACGAAGATATCTCAACAGATTCTTGGCACCAATCCAATGCATGTGGTGAGGTTCAACCATATGTTGACTCAACATGTTGACTGCGAAGCATATATCTGTATGGGAGTTCACTAAGAACATTAATGCTCCGACGAGTTGATGATACTCAGTGGCATTTCGTAAAACAGGTCTAGTAGCGCTACTTCTTAACTTCTTAAATTCAAGCTCCATCAAGGTAGTAACAGGCTTGCAGTCCACCATACCGAATCTTTCCAATATCTTCACCACATATTTTCCTTGAGATAGGAAAATTTCCCTTGGCTTCTGCCAAACTTCAAGTCCTAGGAAACAGTGCATCAGTCCTAGGTCCTTCATTTCAAATTCAGAAGCCAACTCCCTCTTACATTTGTGAATGACAGGGTCTGCACTTGTTAGAAAGAGGTCATCCACATACAACACCAGTATGATAGGTTTGTCATCTTCAACCTTAAAGTAAAGGTTAGGATCTGCTTCTCTCCTAGTGAATCCCAGCTTCATCAAGTAGTTATTGATCCTATCATACCATGCTCAAGGTACTTGCTTCAGCCCATAGAGAGTCTTCTTCAACTTGCATACATGAGATTTTCGATCATAAATATCAAATCCTTTGGGTTGCTCCACATATACCTCTTCCTTGATTGAACCATGCAAGAAGGCAGTCTTGATGTCCATATGATGTAGGTTCCATCCTTGTGAAGCTGCAAGTGTTATGATTGAGAAGATGGTGGTATATCTAGCAATAGGTACAAATATCTCATCATAGTCTATACCTTCCTTTTGGGAGAAGCCACGAGCGACAAAACGAGCCTTATACTTTTCTGTACTTCCATCTGCTACATGCTTTATCTTGTAAAGCCATTTAAAAGTGACAACTGTCTTGTCCTGGGGTCTGGGAACTACTTCCCAGACATCATTCTTCATAATAGACTCATATTCTTCGGTCACAGTATCCTTCCATACTTGATGCTTGATGGAATCTGAGAATGATGAAGGCTCATTTTTTATGATTGTGCCCATGATGGCCAGGTATCCCTGATACCTATTAGGTTTCTTACCTTCACAGAAGGTTCCTCGGGGTACAGTGTGTCCTTCAGCATCATCGAGTAGCCCCATAAGCCAAGAAGGCATCTTCCTAGAAGAGGAAGGCTCAGGTGGATCAATAGGATCCATGGGTTCATCCACATCGGGCATTGTTATATCATGTTTTTCTTTTGGTTCCCTGGTGTCAACTTCTTGACAACTCTATAAAGTAGGAACATTGTTCACCTTGCTGAGAGCCATATCTTTGTCGAAGGTGAAATCATGACTAATCACGACTTCCCTTTGACCAGCTACATAGATTTTATAGCCCTTAGTATTTTCACCATAGCCCATGAATATTTCTTTCTTTCCAGATGTACCCAATTTATTCATTTTATCTTTCGGCACATGAAAATATATAGGGCTTCTAAAAATTCTAAAATGAGATACACCAGGTTTCTTACTGGTGAACTTTTCTTTAGGAGTCTTGGAACCCAATGCTTGATGAGGGCATCGGTTTTGTACATATATGGCGATGCTTGCAGCTTTAGCCCATAGAAACTTCGAAAGTCTTTGATCATGGAGCATGGCATGGATAGCTTCCACACTCGTACGATTCTTCCATTCTGCCACACCATTCAGTTCAAGAGTATATGGTGTAGTAGTCTCCCTCTTAATGCCAGCCTCTTTACAAAAGTCATGAAACTTGTTAGATTCATATTCAGTCCTTAAGATCTTGATCTTCTTTTCGGTTTGATTCTCGATCAAGGCTTTGAAGTGTCGAAACCAAGAGAACACTTCATCCTTCTTTTTCAAGAAGTATATCCAAGTCTTTCGAGAATAGTCATCTGTAAAAGTAAGGTAATATGAATATCCTCCCAAGGAGTTCACAAGCATCATACCAGATATGTCTGAGTGAACCAATTGTAATATATCGGAGGTCTTGGTTTGGCTTGAGGGGAATGGTACCCTTTTGAGCTTTCCTTTGGCACATCCCGAACATACACCTTCTTTATCTACTCAGAATTCGAGCATCCCTGTCAGCATTTGTCTTACATCGGGTAAAGCTTTATAATGAAGGTGGGCAAACCTCGGATGCCAAACTTCGGACTGAAGAGATGTGTCACAAGACATGACACCTAGCAGACTTCCACGGACCTGATATAATGAATCAACTCGAAACCCAAGATTAAAGGCATATTTAACATTGTTTTTCCATACACATACCTTCCCATCACTGAAGGTCACCTTGTAGCCTTTGTCGTCCATGGCCGAGATGGACACCAGGTTCTTTTTGAGGTCAAGTACATATAATACATCCTATAAGTGGATCATATTATCTTGATTCATTTTAAGAGAGACATTGCCTACACCTTTCACAGGATATTTCATATTATCTCCAAGGACAATTTCCAGGTTAGTTTCTTTCTCTATCAGATTATGGAGAACTTCTTTGTAACTAGTGAAGTGCCTTGAGGCACCACTATCAGTAAGCCAATTTCCCAGCGAGTCTAGAGGAGTAGAGGTAGATAGAACAGCTGGTAGATAATATTCTTCTTGTTTATTGTCAATTGTGTTAGATTCATACTTGGAGTTTCTAGACTTCTTGAATGGTTGTCCTCTTCCTTGATTTCCAACACTCCTTTTACCTCTGTTATTAGATTTGCCATTCCTTTGATTTCCATGAGAGGGATTTTGTTCATCGTCCTGGTGAGAGTTCCTTCTATCAGGGCATTCACTTACATAGTGACTTGCTTTATCACAAATGTAACATCATCCTTTTCTTCCACCCGTAGGTCCAACATTTCTTTTTGATTTAGTCTCAAAATTATTTCTTTTCTTTTCATGAGAAGAGAAGGCAGCAGGAGGACCTTTAGGCATGGACATTTCTTGATTTTATATCCTTGCTTCTTCTTGAATGCACCTTGCCATTAATTCCTCGAAACCAGGAATTATGTTATTGTTGAGAAGACTACTCCTGAACACGTACCATTCAGATGGTAATCCGATAAGGGTTGAGAGTGCCATTCCCTATCAGTAATAATTTCTCCAATAGATAGGAGATCATTCTTGATCTCGGTGATTCTTAAGAAATATGCTTGCATGCTCTCATCTTTGCCATTCTTAATTTCCTTCAGCTTATTTCTAAGAAACAAAACTTGATTTGCGTCATTAACTTTAAATAAACTCACCAGTCTATCGTAGATTTCCTTGGAGGTGTTCAGATCAGAGATGTAGGCCACCAAACGCTTGTCGACAGCGTCCTGGATGATCTTATTTGTTTTGACTTCTCTGGATTTCCATTTGTTCCTGGCAGCAATGGGTGCATTTGATGGAGGCTCAACAATATTGCCTATCACATGGTCCAACACTCCCTAATATTCTAAAGTTAGATAGAGAGACATCTTCCATCGATGATAGTCAAACTTCTCACGGAGCTTGTCTTTAGTGGGGAAGAGTGTTGAGGATCCCATAGTTCTTTTAGGATAGCCTTGCCAATCTTCTCTTTGGTGATTTCTCTTACTCTTGCTTGGGCTTTTTCTTCACCTTAGCTCTTATACCATGTTAAGTTATGGTGTGTTCTATGCTTAGAGTAGTTTACTTCTTTTTATTATTATTAT
Source organism: Pinus tabuliformis (assembly GCA_031772625.1). Classification (NCBI taxonomy): domain Eukaryota; kingdom Viridiplantae; phylum Streptophyta; class Pinopsida; order Pinales; family Pinaceae; genus Pinus; species Pinus tabuliformis. The sequence continues at coordinate 737,037,010 of CM062813.1, forward strand.
CCATGGATTAGCAATCACATGTACATTAAGTAAAGTGCAGATAGAACATTAAACGATCGACAGAAAACAAGCCAAGACAAGAGACACAAGATGTGGCGGCTAGCCAGGGACAAACCCCAAGATGGGGAAACTGTTTGATCAAGTCTTCTTTTATCTTCAATAATTCAGCAAAGAGAAATAGTACAAAAATCTGATTTGCATTAGCAGCAGAAAACCCTATATTAACCCTAGCTAGGGTGGACGATATCTTGCAAACTGATCATTGGAATGCCTTGATTCCTTCACCAAAATGTACAACCTTCTGAGGAGAGTCAGTTCCTCCTATAGCATAGTTCTAAGAGAGAGTCTGATGGTCAATGCTGGTCAAAATTTCGATCTGTAGTTGCAGCCCTAAATTTTGTGTCCTTCCTTCCACGTGTGAGAGAAGAGTCCCTTTCTGTGTAGTAGGAGAAGAGCCTCTTTTCTACGCAAGAGAGAGAGAGAGAGAGAGAGATGTGATGAGATATTAGTGTCCAAATGAGGAAAAGACCTCCTATATTTATATACAAATGTTGATGATGAATATATGTGTCTGTTGGGCTTCTGAGCCTACATGAGTTGTTGGTCAGCTTGATAATTATTCCATAATCAAAATAAATTCATATCTCCATAAATACTTATTGGAATCGGATGATCTTTAGATCAATCCTACACCTCTAGATAAGAGGAATCTAGGAAAAATATTATCAGCCATGAATAAGGTGACCCACATGGAGTTTGGCCCTAGTTGCCAATTTTAACAGGCTATTCACAATCTTCCCTTTCCCCTTTCCATGCACTAGATTTCACTTCTTTGATGGTTCTACTTCTAATTTTTTTTCTTGCTAGGAAGTGATATATGATGTACCTGCAAAGTTGACTGGTGCTTTGGGATTAGATGCATTATAATAGTTCTTCATCTTTTTCTCTCGAGGCCTAGAATGAGTCCCGCTAAGCCAAGTGAAATGTATCTTTGCACATTGTTTCTTGCAAGCACTTATAGGATTATATAGAAGTTGAATTTTCCTAACTCTTTCCCCTCGGTATCCATAACCTTTAGGTTTTTAATATTGTATGATCTAATTTGCAAAGGAAGAGTGGACCAAGGTGATTTCTGCTTTCTCTCCAAAACTCCTGATAAATATGTGGAAATATGATAAGCTACTTCCTACATGACCAAATTGTCAGTAGCATACCTCAGTAGTAGATGTGAATATTTCTGACCACCAAACACTCTAAGGTAGGTGCCATCAGGTGAGGCAAACCATTCATCTAGTTCTAATACTACTTCCATAACCTCACGAGACATGCAGGGTGGGTCTTCCTCAAAGATCATCTTGTACAATGGTCTGAGGAAGTGATCGGTCATATTCTCCATGACTCCCTTATAGCTACATTATGGCAGAAATTTGCAATAAATGTTTACAACATATTCCTTTGGTGACCAGGTCCACTTAATGCCAGGAAAAGCATTATGAGCAAATATTTCATCCAGCAAGTATGCAAACATGTAGAGTTTGGCTTGCTTACCCTTGGGAGGGTTCTTGTCATTGGTTACATGGATATTTAGCTATTGAGCCAATAGGTCTGATGAATTGAATGCTTTCCCATAATTCACCATCTAATGCAGTAAGAATTCCCAGCTTTCAGGAATGGTCTTAATACTATTTTGACCATAGATTTTGCAACATAGAACTATCAAGTACTATAATGATTTTTTGAGAGATTTAGTCTTGTATGTGTTGCTAGGTGTCTTGAATAATTTGGATGGATCTTTCAACCGAGCTTTGATGACGTATTTAGTGCTTAAGTAGCTGGTGACTACGTAGAAGTGATAATTCATGTAAACTTATGGCAAAGACAAATTATACATAAGCTAAAAATCATGTGTCATGAATGAGGAAATACTTTGTCTGCTAACAATGTTGAGGATCCTTCTCTTTGAATCTATATGTTACAGGATCATGTCTATGGATGGGAAGACCTTGAACCTGCATGCAATATTATGCAATTGGATCTTCTGAACATTGACATAAACTTGTCTGAATTCAATAATTTCTTTATAACTAGTCACCATGAATGCATATCTTACTGTGTGCCATGTTATATCTGAATCTTTCTCAATGAACAATTGAGTGTCTAAGAAAATTGGCATGGTGATCGGGGTGTTTTTGACTACTTCACCGGTGCTTCTCTTTGTGGTGTCTTTGGAGGAAGATCTCTTTGGAGACACGATGACAAAAACTGATGGAGAGAGATAACCTCTAAAGTTGTAGTACATGTATGAGAAGATGCACTCATGGAAAACAAAAATAGCTCAAGCAAATCAATCTATACAAAAAGTTCAAGGCAACACCTTAGAGATTGATGGGAAATAATGTGTAGTTTTCTGGACTGAGGCTAATAAATTGGGCTCATGAAATATGCATTAAGTAATCTCAACAAACAAGGTGATATCTAGACACTTGAGAATACATAATGTGCAGTCTCTACCAGGTAGACTAAAGGAAGAGACTATGCATTACACAATCACAGTGGCCAGGGCTGAGGGCTAAGGCTGGGCACTATGAAATGCGCACTTGGAAAAGCCAACGACTCTGCATTACATATTACCAAAGTTCAAGCATGAATGTTGAGCCCAAAGAATGAAAACAAAGTGCCAAAATAAAACATGTAAAATAAAAAAATGAAAATGCACAAAGTAACCTAGCAGTGACAACTATTGACGGGAAACAACAAGAACTTAATGCAACACTCAAAAAAGGTGAACGATGCACTAAACCAATCCTTGCACAAGATAATACTAAATAAAATATCAAGTACTGTGAAGCGAAATAGACAAAATAATACTCATAAAATCAAAAGTGATAAAAGCGACAAAAAAAGAGGCAAAAAATGACACATGCAAAATTTACCTAGAAAAACCCTACAAACTTATCTGAAAGTTCCTTGATATTGCTAGGAATGCTAGTCTTTGAGATAAAATGTGCAAATTAACTCTAGAGGGGTCTATTATATAGATCTAGTTGGGTTCGGCTTCTATGGCACATGCCTAAAATCAAGGAGAAAGTGCCACTTGTTTGAAAGTTATAACTAGCAACTTAGTGGTATTAACTCGACCTTAATTTGGAAACTCCCATTTTCTAAGGATCAAAACTTAACCTTTTCCAAGAAAGTTCCACTTCACATTGTCATACAAGTTTCGTAATCAAGGGATTGCATAGTTTCTTGCCTCAGTTCATTGCACAATTTTGGCTGAGGAAGAGGAGGCTTAGTCCAATTTTGGAGACCATTGACTTCGTACCTTCCAAGATTGCACAATTGTAATCCTTAAGGATTAGCAGAGTTTTCAAAGCCAATGGACTACGAAATTCCAAGAGGGAATGCAGACAACAAGTGCAAGATCATGGCAGGAAAGTATTGTGTAAGAAAATGGTCAATTAAGATCAATATAAGTCATCACAAGCTCTACATACAAAGATATGTCTTCCAAATAAGATAGAATACTTGACGATAGTGAAAGGTTGGTCCTTGTGGACATAGGGTAGGCTCCAAAAATCAAGGCATGGGAAAATTTTTGGAGGGGTTGTTGAAATGGCTACAATAGAAGGCAGGAAAATTAAGAACAACAAAAACACATTAGAAACTACAAGAGGTGAAGAGGACAGGGTTAATGTGAAATTTCATTTTTAGGAAAAAAAAATCTAAAGAAGATCATGACAATGAGGCAAGTGGATAGTGAAAAAAAATGTTTTGGGAACCAAGAGGAGAAAAAATTATAGTAGATGGGCATGAAATTGTAAAATGTGAGACAATAAATGTGAAAGGTACAACCATAAGAAGCAGACTCATGAACAAGATTCCATGGATTATTTTTACCTACGGAGTATGATGTAGGAGCATCTCACAGATATCATCAAAATGTAATTTCCTAGCAAGAAGTGTCTACAATTTCTGGATTATGTAAAAAATCTATATTTTATAGATCTTTAGAAAATACTAGACTATATAAAACGTCTAGAAATAATATGTAAAAATTTGAAAAAATAAGAAAAGGAAAATTATATTTTATCTAGGAAAAAATTTATGAGGATTTCTCCAAAGGTATAACAAAGGAATCGTCTCTTGATAACTCTAGATATTTCCTTCTCAAGTATAAATAAGATTGTAATAATTTTCCAAAAACCTCGAATGCAAGGATTCTGGGAAATAAGATATGGTTTCAAGGTTTTATGTATGATTCAGGTTCTTTATGTTATTATTTTGGTATAGATTCTGTTGTAGCACTCATGTAAAGCTTCCGTTGTGGCACTCTTCCATCGCAAATCTTGGTTCCCATAACTATAGCTAAAGTTGAAGAGTCTCTTGGCCCCAAACCACCCTTCAGTTTTGGTTTTCAAATCTTATCTCAAACTACAAATTCCCATTTTTTCCCCATTTTTTCTCTTCCACACGGCCCACAAGAAATATTGTTGTAGTATCTTGAATAATTTATGTATGGAGAAGGGATCCATAAGAGCACAACATATATAGATAGGAAAATCCTGTATAATTGACTTGATTAGGACTATTCTTCCTTCAAATTCTACTGACTAGAAGTTCTAGCTAGTTAACTTCTTGTTAAATTTGCAGATGAGATCCTCCAATAAATAGATTTTGAGGGAACTATCCACAAGTGGTTATCATGGTTACTTTTCTATCAATTTATTGATTTGGAAATGGAGATTCTTTGTAATATGCTTTCGCATAACCAAATATTTATGAAATGAAAAAAATATGAGATCTAGCTCTATATATTTCCATATCTAAGGCAAGAGAAAGTTCTCTAGAATTTGAAAAAATCCTTTGGCTTCTTTAATAGTTTGAGTTCACATACCCAAGATATTATCCGCAAATTGTTGGTGTGATAGAGGGAGATCATCATCAAATAGACGTAGTCCTTTGACTGTTTTCTCCTCAATTACCACTTTGAATGTTCATCTGAGACCCTCCATTGCTATAATAAAGAGAAAATGCGACATTATATTTTCTTTCCAAACCATGAGAGGATGAAAAAGGTGTAGCAGGCAATCTATTTGGAAAAATATAGAAGAAGGTTGAAGATATAAGGCTCCTGATCCAATAGATCCAAATGAGGTTGAAGACAAAGGCATGGAGATTGTTCAAGATATAGGTCCAATTAAGTTTATCAAACTCCTTAGAGAGATCAAATTTTATAAGCATGACAAGTTTTTTACAAGATTTCAAAGAGAATGGGTTCATTTGAAATCATTATACCATCCATAATATTATTCCCCTCCACATAACTCGTTTTTTCTACTAAAACAAGATACGGTGGGATGGGTTTGAGGCGATTCGCTACTCTTTTGACAATCACATTGTAAATTACATTACATAGAGAAATGGGGCAGAAGCCACTAGACTTCTTGATTTTATTCCTTTTTGGGAATTAAAGTGAATAAGGTCAAATTAAGAGCTTTCAATATGGTTTCTTCTGTCATTGATTCCTCCATTTCTTGTCAGATATCGTGTCTGATTGTTGACCAACAAGCCTAAAAAAAGTTAGTAGTGAAGCCATTTATGCCAGGTGGCTTGTTTGAGTGCATATATTTTACTACCTCTTCCACTTCTTCAATAGATATTTCTCTTAAGAGAGCCTCATTTAGTTCTTTAGTAACCAAATGTAGAATGTGTTGAACTATTTTGTGTATATCCTCTGAGTAATTTAGCTTGGGGTGGGATAATATATCTTTATAATATTTAACAAGCACATTAGCCATGTCATCCTGATCTTGAACCTTGACACCTCCCTATTTTGTAAAGAATACATATGAATGTGGTGCCACTATTGAGGCATCGAATTATGGAAGAAAACAATATTTCACTATTTTTCCTTTAGCCACCTAATTTCTAGATTTTTGTTGCCAAAGTATTTATTTTTGTTTCCCTCTTTCTTCATGCAAAGTGCAAGTACACACTTCCTCCTTTATCATGTCATCTAATATTCCCTTTTTAATGATTTCCTCCATGCGTGGAGGGCAACAATTTTTCCTGTTTGTTGCGCGGAGCTTAGCAGAGGGGTCACAAGCGGGGTGGTAGCCCCCCCTGTTGGGAGCTTTGAGTGGGGCAATAGCCCCCCTCTATGGGGTCTGGGGCAGTGCCCTGGGGAAAAAAAAATTGGACCCTATATTAGGTGGGCGAACCTACCTATGGTTTCGTGCATGGTTTTCACACATGGTTTTGGGCATGATGGTTTTCTGTCCATGGTATTTTTGTAGGTATGGTCAAGCGAACTATGGTTAATGGATTAGGGTTTATGGATGCTTCGGTATGTATATATATGTATTGTAACATTGAAAGGAATATACTGAAAAAAAAAAGAAATCTGGTAGTCCCACTTTTGGGATCCAAGGGAAAATCCCTGTGTATATATGTTTTATGTTTTATGCTCTTGCCATTGTTTATTTTCTATTTTTAGAATTCGTATGCTGGTAATTTCTGTATAGGGTTATAACCTACAGTACCAACTTTTGGTTTCCATGTTTTGTTTTTCCTGAGTGATGTTCCTAAAATTTTATGAATCTAGGTTTTGAGGTAACATTTAATGTCCTTCAACTTCCTTTTTGAAGGAAAAACATGACCACTACTTCCAAGTTGGCTAGTTTGTCCCACCAATCCTTTATGATGGAATCAAATTCAAGGTGTTGGAGCCAAAAATTCTCTAGGTGAGAAAGGCTATTTCTAGGGTAGGACTTGATTTTGACATCTAATTTTATTGACCACTGATCTATGCCATGCTTATGGAGGGTAGAAGCCTCATGAGAATATCCCTAGACATGATATTTTTTGATATGAGATACCTATCTAGATTTGAAGCTATTTTTCGGGAGTCTTTTCTATAGTTGTTCCAATTTTAAGTGCTAATGATGGTGTTGAGCTTGACCAAATGAGAAGCCATGACATATTGGAAGAGGTTGGATTCCACTTCGAACTTTCTAATAACCCCATATTTTTCTTCTAAATATTTTATCAAATTGAAATCCCCCTTAGAACCCAATATGCCAAGGAGATGGGAAGACTAAGCTACTTGATAGAGTTAAGAAAAAAAACTTATCTCTAGGTAGTGAAAGATCATAGACATTTGAAAGGAAAAAAAATATTCTAATGATCCGATGACCTAAAATGGCATAATGAAAATTTTGAAAGAAGAAAAAATATTAACGATTAATACCTGTGTTAGGGATAAGGAATTACTAAGAGGGGCGGCTAATAAATAATTGTGAGGTTATCAAAATTTATGCTCAAATATGTATATTTCCTTTGACTTCTACTAGTTATTTGTAAGGGCATTCATACTAAAATATAAATGTGTAGTAAATAAAACTATTCACATGAGCACATATTTCATCAATTTAGCAACACACACATATTGAGAAAGTATTTTATGTGAAAACCCAAAGGGAGAAAAGCCACCAATCTGTTAGTTATTATGATGTAAATCAATCACCCACTTAATTACATCAGGATGTTTTTGATCACCCACTCACACGAGGCCTCAACCCCATTCAGATAGCAAGCCACAACTTACCAAGAGGCACCAACCTCTTATCAATGTAGGTGACTACCTATTCTAGCCATTGTTCTACTTTTGACACAATTTTCAAATTGAAAACAGAGGATAATACATATACTCAAAAATATAAACTTGATCTACTACAATACCAACTCCTTCCCTTCATATCTACAACTCCATTGCTTGACCAACTTTAGTCTTCGCCATCCACTCTAATGTAAACATAATTAAATTCAGCGCTAGACTCTTTGCTCCTATCACCCTTAGAATCAACACAATTATTATGTCCCGCCCCCCTTGCTCAAAGTCCGGTATGAGTTTCTGTTTGTCTTCGACTCCAAGTTTTATTCTCTCTTTGTTGTCCTACTGCAATCTCTACTACCTTTGTTGCTCAATTCCTGATAACGTGCTTATGCATGGCTCTACCTACTATTGTTCCATCAAAGACTGCGAGGTCATTGCAACTATATTAAGAGGAATGTGTACCTATGAATTCTACCTACTTGAGCATTTAATTACAGTCTATCCTACACACTCAACAAGTAACTCCATTGAATTCAACTTGCATAAATAACTTGGATCCCTGTTCCTATTAAATGCCCATATAGAATAAAATGTACTTTAGGTGTGTCCCTTCTTCCTTCTTTAATTGTAGAATGCCATTAGAGCTCATAAACTCATTGTTCTGGTGTCCCAAAGCCATGTTCCACATTAAATTTCTTATGGATTGCAAGTGAGACTGAGAGAGGATTGTTTCAATGGTCACCATTAATACAATGGCACCAACCTCTATGTGCACATTTACTTCAATTGTTGACCCATTTTTCCTATGTATATTGTGTCCTCGAGCTACCAACGCATCTATGACTATGACACATTGCCAAGTATGGAGCATAGGCCAAATATTTGCCAACTCATTCATGCCACAACATAGATAATTGTTGATATGAATCCTAGATTCCCTCGTACCCATAGCTTTTCTCTAAATGTAATTTCATAAGACTTACGGGCTTCAAGGCACTAGCAACCAGAGTGCACCACTACTAATGTTGACTGGTTTCCATAAGCCCTTTAAATGCTTGCCCACAGTTCTTCGCTTCATTCATAGCTTGAAGGCACTTCGTCACTCGAATTCATGAAATATTTACAAAACCAAGTCCTAGGCGCATCTATTGATATTTGAAAGAATGTCAAATGTCAACAAGAACTTCCATCGCCCATTACTGTTATTTTCCGCCAAATCCTAACACTTTATCATCCTTTTTTTATTCCCTATGGGATTTTGGGCTTTGAGGCTTTCGAAGTTCTGGGATTCCCAGGTACTGCTCCCACTACCTCGGATTTATGCCATCCCATAATCCATTTTTAAATAAACCTTTGGGGTTCCGATATTCTAGGGTTCTATGCTTCCCGCTACGCCAACTCAGTATAATCATGTAATGTTTTCAATAAGCCTCCAGACTTTGAGGCTTTTAGGCTTCTGGGGTTTCGAGCTTCCTGCTACCCCGACTCAATGTAATCCCGTAACATTTTAAATAAGCTTCCAATATTTTTCGCTTCCATGCACTATTATTAAGGACTTCTGTTAGCACCTAAATCTGCCTTAGGCTGAAGGAAGGCAAAATTCAGGGTAACCACAAACCACGCTCAGCCTCGTAGCTAGCCCTACGAGGACGGGAGAGGGCTCTCTCCAGGTCATGCTCGGTGAAAAATAGATGAACAGGGTTTGAGAGTGACTTAAAAATGGATACTGATTTTAGGCTAGGTAAATAAATATGAAAGGAGTATTTTGATGAATGACTGAGTTTTCTAGGATGTATGGGACCAAGGAACAACATGAGCAGAGAATTTAACTCAAAGACACAGATTATTTCGTGAGGCAAGACAAGTTGAAAGTCTAGCAATTAGATTTGAAATAACATGAAATGGAGAGACTATTTAAGAGGGTGAAAAGGGCATAAATACATGAATCCTTTTCAACAGAAGAAAACATAGAACGTGAAAACCTTCCCAAGGCAGAGCAGTAAAACTGAATTCTACCTTTTCTTACTTAGAAGCTTTCACTGGAAATGAATATGAATGGACTATGAAACATAATGAAATACATATGAAACAAAAAGAAAATACATTTGCTAAACTCACGCCATAGGAATCTCATGAACTAGAGCTACAATCTTTCATTAATTCTCTGTCAAAATGTACAATGAGTGACTGGGTTTCTCTCCCACAGTTTCCCAGAAATTCCAACCCTTTACAAAATGACTCTCAATACAATAAATAAGCTTTTCCATGAGAAATTTGATCAACACAGGAAATGAAGAGCCAACCATCAGCAGTTACATTTAATTTTCTATGAGGACCAATTAGAAAAAAGCAAACATGAGCGTAGATTTTTTGGGTGGCTGTTCGCCTTCATTTGGCCACTTGGATAGAAGCCAAAAATGTTTTTTAAACTTTGCCTTTGATGCCAGGAAAAATGTATTGTAAATGAGCTGGCCCAGTTGGAGAAAATTGCGAATCGAAATTTCGAGGAGCGGGAGTGATTTTGGCCTTTGGGTCTCTGTGCGCCACACCCAAAACTATATGCGTCGCGCCATTTTGGAGCTAGTTTTGAGGCACTTTCTAAAGGCCAAATTGATACCAAGTGTGCTTGTTGGAAAGCCCTACCTTTCTACTTTCCAACCCAAGTGAAATTTGTGAATTTGGTGCCCATTTTCCCCTCCAAAACTACAATCTCCCAAGACTGCTTCCTATGTGTCAAAATAGGGGCAGAGAGGTCACTTTTTGGGTGTTTTTGACCTCCTGAGGACTCAAAACTGGCCCAAAATTTTGGGCCATGCACCAAAAGTCATGATTTTCCATGGGAAATCCAAAAAAGTAAACTTTTTGTCATTTGGAGCTACCTAGTGAAAACGCGCGCCAGGTGGCGCGACGCACAAGGAGAAAAAACCTGTTTATTGTGCACAAAATTTCAAAATGCAAAAATGTGCCCCAAATTTCTTGAAATTTGGGTTGTACCTTATCTATCACATGTAATTCTAGACCAACAAAGCCTTGGCCAAGATTCAGAGCCGATCTTTCTCTTTTTGCCTCTTTTGTCTTTTTGTTACCTTCCTCAATTTCGCCTTTAGGCTCCTGATTCTTGCTTTGGAGCTCATGTTTCGGGCCATGTAATGGCAATTCATATGCCTCAGCATCACTTTTTCCCTATTAGCCTTCTCCACCAGCTGCTCCAAGTGAACGTTCACTTTATCTAAAACATACTCCCAATCCTCATCTCTTTGCTCCATAGGTCTACCTTGTGCTGCCATGAAGTGTTGTCGGTTTTCCTTGATCAGTTGCAACTCTATCTCAGCTTGCTGATCCTCAAGTTGTTTGTTCCTCTGCTCCAGATATTTCGTGTTCCATTTGGCTCTTTCCAAGTCAAGGGATAAGGCTTGGATCTCTGATTGCTGCTCCTAGATGATCTCTTTAAGCTGTGCACTTTGCGGATCTGTGTCTATATCATCATCATGAAGGAGAACGAATTCGGTCTCTCATTCACCTGATGGCCCCTCATCATGCATTGGCTCCTTACCTCTGTCCTGTGCCTATAGTTCTGATGTGAGAAGCAAGGCCGCTTCCACCCCGGGTGGAGATAACACTCGCTTTGCTGCTGCAAACAAATTTCTAGCACCCCTCTGATATGTGACGAATATTGGCACACTGGCGGTCTCATGGTGCTCTTACTGATGAGAATGTTCCCCTGTATCAAATTTAGTCTTTGGAGGTCCCTGTGAAGCTCGAAAGAAGTCACGGGAGATGAAGTCATCCCAAGTGATACCCTATAGTTCAAGCTGATGCACTACCAAAATCTTGATGAGAGCAAAATGATAAACATTGTTAAGTTGCTACTGAGGGGTTTTACGTTGTATAAATTTGGTCATCCTCTCTATGTTCTGGCAAATGAAATACGGGATGTTCATCATCCGTACCCTGGTGAAATGCATGAGCAACCTGATGTGATAAGCATAAATACAAGAGAATCATCCCTCACAGCTGAAATATTTCATAATCAATCTCATTAGTGGAGCATATTCATCTTTCAGATATCAGAATGGAAAGACTCTTTTGAGCCGCCTCAAGAAAGTGGTTTTAATATATGGCTCATAATGATGCCAATCAATCTTCTGCTTCTTGTTCCATGGTTCTCCAATGTTCAGTATGCTGGTTGCTAATGGGACAGATTCTGGTGTAAGTGTGAAGGTGACACCAGCTAAAATATCCTGATCTCCATGTAAGTGCAGCACGAATAGATGAGCCAGCTCATGATGAAATTGAACACTAGCCACCTTTTGACAAAACTCAAAGTAGGACTAACGCTAGAAACACGACATAGCAAGAGGGCAAGCCTGCAATTTTGTAAGGGTGGTCGGTTCTTCTCTAACATGTTTTCCACTTTTTTGAGGCCTCCGGGGAGCCTGATCTTCCGAGGATGAGTCACTTTGGGTTTCCATTTCATAGTCCAATAAATGCTCAGATGCCATGACTTCTGTTTTTCCACTGCCTTAGAGAAAAAGATGTTGGTGATAAAACTGTGTTTGGACTGCTTTTATGATGTGTTAAAATCAGCCACCAAGGGGGAAAATGCAACAAGGGACTATTAGGAAGGGAAATAATATGAAGGGATTAGGGACTATGAGGAGGAATTTTATTTAGGGACATGTAGGGGGTTTAGGAAATTTTATATGGGGTAGGGTTTGGGGTTTTACATTTGACAAATGAGTGGAGGAGATAGGGAATAGGAGTTTAGTAACATTTTAGGATAGGGAAAAAAGGGAAAAATGGAATATGGAAGAAGAGAATGAGGGAAAGAAGGAAAAATGAAATGGAGGAGGAACCTTGGCGCCAACACAATGAATTTGCAACCCTAACAGCAATTGTTTTGATGATTTTAAGTGGTAGGGTTTAAGATTTTTTTATTACAACCATAAGCAGCCATAAACCATCATCATACTAACATAAAAATGGATGAAACACTGAGAGATCGATCCCACCTGGCAAATTCAAGGGATTGAAAGGCAATTTGTTGCAATTCTGAGCGAAATCGGGCTTTTATGTGTAAGTTCCACACAACATACCCAGTGCGCCATGCTGTTTGAGTGCATTGTGCCCGTGTTATTTAACACTGTGTGGTCGCGCCCAGTGCGCCGCACCACTCCACCTATGCACCGCGCTCCAACTTTTAACACAGTCACGGCCTTTCAAACTACAGTTTGTTCTTCAACCTCCAAATTCGACTTTTCTATATGATTTCATGAATGTAACTTGACACAAATGATTTATATAACTTGGAGAAATATCTTGCAAGAGTTGGAATTGATTTTTTCTTCCTCCAAAACCCATTTTGTAATGTTTTTCATTTTGGCACTTTATCATTTAATGAAAATTTTGTCCTTTGGCTTTCTCACTGACTTTCTGAGTTTTGAGCTGATGAACTTGGTTGTTTTTTACAGGGATATTGGCGTTGATGCTTGGCAAAGGAAAACCAGAGCCTGCTTTGAAAACTCCATGGCGAAAAAAAAAGTATACATGATTATTACAAAAAATGAATTCGACAATTTCTTATTCAAAACAGAGTTTTGAACAAGAAATGTCCTCAAATGTGTTTGATGATGAACTTTTGAACTAAGAACCTCTTCAAAAACCATCCTCATGGCCTGTGGGCATTATTCGACATGTTTGAAGACCAACCACTAGACCTAGACTCTGAAAATAACTCTTTTTGACCAAAATAGCCTAATGACTATGAATGACTAAAATGAACTTTGATGAACATAGAGAAATTTTGACTAGCCCAGGCAGGTACAAGCATCAGGGAAACAAGGACACCAAACCCTTCCGTCATACAATGGCATGCCCCTAGCGAAATGCAACGAAGTGAGTTGAGCGAGACACCTAAAAATGAATTGCAAAAGGAGAAATGATCTCTGACGGAGGGCTGTAAGGACCGACTCTAACATGGGCTCCAATGGGGATGGTAGCTCCTTGGAGGTGCCAAGAACAGAAGATCTTTGGGAGATCAGACAGTGCCTTCATCCATTGGGCTATGGAGTCATCATTTCAACAAACCACATAAGACTTAGACTCATTTATTGACTAAAACTTGACTCAAAATGACTTAATTATGAAACCGACATGACTGAAAAACTAACTCAATGCAAAAGGAAATGACTCGTGACAGACTTAACTAAAACAAGAACTCACAAAACTTATTCAATGGCAACAGTCCATGAAGATTCGAGGTTTTCAAATCATGATGACAGCCACCTGCATACTAATGCAATATGTACAATCATGTGTAGTGTGTATTCCAATGTAACCAATCAAGTAAATGCCTCCTTGATTTATTCTCCTGATCAGATCTCCTGGTCAACAACAGATACTGGTAACTGGGCATCCAAAAACATAATTGACCGTGATCTTTTTCATCACTGAATACTGTAATAAACACCTTCACAACTGACTGCAATAGATGTGCCAGAGGATCTTGAAAAACATGAAGTCTGTCCTCCTGCTGAAAGAGCAAGGTGTCTTTCTCATTTGCTTCTGATTTTAATTCATAATATACTTCAGTATGAGTATGCTCTTGATCCTCAGAAAATTCTGAACAGGTTGATGAGTGAATCTCCTCTTGAAAACACATAACAAAACATGAAACATATGAAGAAGAATGTGAAATGGAATCCTGAATGGTCTGATCTTCGGTAGTCTGAATATATTGTAGGTCATCTTCATATGGTATGAAAACCAGATTCTCATTACATTCATCAATCATGAGAAAAGAAACTTCAAATAATTCGTGAAACCCAACACTAAATTTTATATCATCTATCATAAATTCATCCAAAGAAACCTCGTTACTTACTTGAGTGAAGATCTCATCTTGTTGTTCATGAACTGGCTGGATTACCTCGTTATGAAGGCTTTGTTCTGATGAGATGAGAGCAGTTAGGTCTGTAACTCTGTCTTCTTCATTTGAGGCAGCCTCAACAATGCAATTCTCTTCTATGAGATCCGGAACAACATGTTTTTCCTCGTCACAATTTGTCTCTCGATCTGATTTATCATCATCATTTTCTGAGATTGGAACATCATTTTCCTGCGTATCCTCTTTTATTTCAACCAGATCTGAAATAAAACTTCTTCTTTCATCATTTTCAGCCATATGGAAATCTTCAACCTACTGATTTTGATCCTACTGAAAAGTTTCCTCTAAGAGTTATGTGTGCCGCTGAAACAGATTTTCATACAAGGCTTCCATGATCTCATCATCCATGAAATTATCATCTTCATAATATTTCTCGAGGCTTTCAATAAAACTATAAGCATGCTTGCAACAATCCTGAACTAAATTTAATGATTGATAAGATTCTTTATACCTTTCAATGAACATGGCATGAAAATCCTTTAGACAGTAAATACAAGCAGGCGGCAAACTTTCATACCAAGATTGGGCTTCACCTTCCAGAGTGGCCAGGAATATCTTCATCAAACAATCTTCAGGAAAATGAACCTTCAACTTGTGAATATGCATGTGAAATCTAATCATATTTAAAGCAGCATCCTTCCTACTATCATCTTTAAACGTAGGCAAATTCCTTGACCAATCTACCTTCAGAATTTTATTTGGGAAGCCTGGAATGTGATCTCGGCTCATGGGAGCATATCTTCTTGCAACTCGTTCCATCTTGAGCATCTCAAAGCTACTGATTTCTCTACAGTGGAGTCACCATGAAGCATTGATTTCTAGATTTCCTATTGAATGAAGTCGCCAGGTGAATGATTTCAGCCTTCTTATGTCTGATCGTTGTCCACCATCAACCATCAGATCTGCACTTCATACATGTACTGGGGCAAGACAATCTACAAGCAAACCATGTTCTCCCCAGTATGGTCGCCACTATGTTAGCACTTAAATCTGCCTTAGGCTGAAGGAAGGAAAAATTCAGGGTAACCACAAACCACACTCAGCCTCGTAGCTAGCCCTACGAGGATGGGAGAGGGCTCTCTCCGGGTCACAGTCTGTGAAAAATAGACGAACAGGGTCTGAGAGTGACTTAAAAATGGATACTGATTTTAGGCTAGGTAAATAAATATGAAAGGAGTATTTTGATGAATGACTGAGTTTTCTGGGATGTATGGGACCAAGGAACAACATGAGCAGAGAATTTAACTCAAATACGTAGATTATTTCGTGAGGCAATACAGGTTGAAAGTCTAGCAATTAGATTTGAAATAACATGAAATGGAGAGACTGTTTAAGAGGGTGAAAAGGGCATAAATACATGAATCCTTTTCAACAAAAGAAAACATAGAACGTGAAAACTTTCCCAAGGCAGAGCAGTAGAACTGAATTCTACCTTTTCTTACTTAGAATCTTTCACTAGAAATGAATATGAATGGACTATGAAACATAACGAAATACATATGAAACAAAAAGAAAATACATTTTCTAAACTCACGCCACAAGAATCTAATGAACCAAAGCTGCAATCTTTCATTAATTCTCTATCAAAATGTACAGTGAGTGACTGGGTTTCTCTCCCACAGTTTCCCAGAAATTCCAACCTTTTACAAAATGACTCTCAATACAATAAATAAGCTTTGCCATGAGAAAGTCGATCAACCCAGAAAATGAAGAGCCAACCATCAGCAGTTACATTTAATTTTCTATGATGACCAATTAGAAAAAGCAAACATGAGCGTAAAATTTTTGGGTGGCTGTTCGCCTTCATTTGGCCACTTAGATAGAAGCCAAAATTGTTTTTTAAACTTTTCCTTTGATGCCAGGAAAAATGTATTGTAAATGAGCTGGCCCACTTGGAGAAAATTGCGAATCGAAATTTCGAGGAGCGGGAATGATTTTGGCCTTTGGGTCCCTGTGCGCCGCACCCAAAACTGTATGCGTCGCGCCATTTTGGATCTAGTTTTGAGGCACTTTATAAAGGCCAAATTGAGCCCAAGTGTGCTTGTTGGAAATCCATGCCTGTCTACTTTCCAACCCAAGTGAAATTTCTGAATTTGGTGCCCATTTACCCCTCCAAAACTACAATCTCCCAGGACTGCTTCCTGTGTGTCAAAATAGGGGCAGAGAGGTCACTTTTTGGGTGTTTTTGACCTCCTAAGGACTCAAAACTGACCCAAACTTCTGGGCCATGCACCAACAGTCATGATTTTCCATGGAAAATCCAAAAATGTAAACTTTTTGTCATTTGGAGCTCCCTAGAGAAAGCGCGCGCCAGGTGGCGTGGCGCACAGGGAGAAAAAACCTCTTTATTGTGCACAAAATTTCAAAATGCAAAAATGTGCCCCAAATTTCTTGAAATTTGGGCTGTACCTTCTCTATCACATGTCATGTTGGACCAATGAAGCCTCGGCCAAGATTCGGAGCCGATCTTGCTCTTTTTGCCTCTTTTGTCTTTTTGTTACCTTCCTCAATTTTGCCTTTAGGCTCCTGATTCTTGCTTTGGAGCTCATGTTTCAGGCCATGTAATGGTGAGTTATATGCCTCAGCATCGCTTTTTCCTATTAGCCTTTTCCACCAACTACTCCAAGTGAACATTCACTTTATCTAAAACATACTCCCGGTCCTCATCTCTTTGCTCCATAGGTCTACCTTGTGCTGCCATGATGTGTTACCAGTTTTCCTTGATCAGTTGCAACTCTATCTCAGCTTGCTGATCCTCAAGTTGTTTGTTCCTCTACTCCAGATATTTCATGTTCCATTTGGCTCTTTCCATGTCAAGGGATAAGGCTTGGATCTCTGATTGCTGCTCCTGGATGATCTCTTTATGTTGTGCACTTTGCAGATCTGTGTCTGTATCATCATCATGAAGGAGAACGAATTCGGTCTCTCGTTCACCTAATGGCCCCTCATCATGCATTGGCTCCTTACCTCTGTCCTGTGCCTCTAGTGCTGATGTCGGAAGTGAGGCCCCTTCCACCCGGGTGGAGATAACACTCACTTTGCTGCTGCAAGCAAATGTCTAGCACCCCTCTGATATGTGACGAATACCGGCACACTGGTGGTCTTATGGTGCTCGTACTAATGAGAAGGTTCCCCTGTCTCAAATTTAGTCTCTGGAGGTCCCTGTGAAGCTCGGAAGAAGTCACGGGAGATGAAATCATCCCAAGTGATACCCTGTAGATCAAGCTGATGCACCACCAAAATCTTGATGAGAGAAAAATGATAAACACTGTTAAGTTGCTGCTGAGGGGTTTTATGTTGTATAAAGGTGGTCATCCTCTCTATGTTCTAGCAAATGAAATACGAGATGTTCATCATCCGTACCCTGGTGAAATGCATGAGCAACCTGATGTGATAAGCATAAAGACGAGAGAATCGTCCCTCATAGCTGAAATATTTCATAATCAATCTCATTAGTGGAGCATATTCATCTTTCAAATATCAGAATGGAAAGACTCTTTTGAGCTGCCTCAAGAAAGTGGTTTTAATATATGGCTCATAATGATGCCGATCAATCTTCTACTTCTTGTTCCATGGTTCTCCAATGTTTGGTACGCCGGTTGCTAATGAGACAGATTCTGGTGTAAGTGTGAAGGTGACACCAGGTAAAATAGCCTGATCTCCATGTAAGTGTAGCACGAATAGATGAGCCATCTCATGATGAAATTGAACACTAGCCACCTTTTGACAAAACTCAAAGCATGACTGACGCTGAAAACACGACATAGCAAGAGGGCAAGCCTGCAATTCTGTAAGGGTGGTCGGTTCTTCTCTAACATGTCTGCCACTTTTGTGAGGCCTCTGGGGAGCCTGTTCTTCCGAGGATGAGTTGCTTTGGGTTTCCATTTCATAGTCCGATACATGCTCATATGCCATGACTACTGTTTTTCCACTGCCTTAAAGAAAACGATGCTGGTGATAAAACTGTGTTTGGATTGCTTTTGTGATGTGTTGAAATCTGCCACCAAGGGGAAAAATGCAACAAGGGACTCTTAGGAAGGGGAATAATATGAAGGGATTAGGGACTATGAGGAGGAATTTTATTTAGGGACATGTAGGGGGTTTAGGAAATTTTATATGGGGTAGGGTTTGGGGTTTTACATTTGACAAATGAGCGGAGGAGATAGGGAATAGGAGTTTAGTAACATTTTAGGATAGGGAAAAAAGGGAAATATGGAATAGGGAAGAAGGGAATGAGGGAAAGAAGGAAAAATGAAATGGAGGAGGAACCTTGGTGCCAACACAATGAATTTGCAACCCTAACAGCAATTGTTTTGATGACTTTAAGTGGTAGGGTTTAAGAGTTTTTATTGCAACCATAAGCAGCCATAAACCATCATCATACTAACATAAAAATGGATGAAACACTGAGAGATTGACCCCACCTGGAAAATTCAAGGGATTGAAAGGAAATTTGTTGCAATTTTGAGCAAAATCGGGCTTTTATGTGTAAGCGTCGCACAGCATACCCAGTGCGCCGTGTCGTTTGAGTGCACCGCGCCCGTGTCATTTAACATTATGTGGTCGCGCCCAGTGCGCCGTGCTCCCTCAGTGCACCGTGCCACTCCACCTATGCACCGCGCTCCAACTTTTAACACAGTCACGGCCTTTCAAGCTGCAGTTTGTTCTTCAACCTCCAAATTCGACTTTGCTATATGATTTCATGAATGTAACTTGACACAAATGATTTATACAACTTGGAGAAATATCTTGCAAGAGTTGGATTTGATTTTTCCTTCCTCCAAAACCCATTTTGTAATGTTTTTCATTTTGGCACTTTATCATTTAATGAAAATTATGTCCTTTGGCTTTCTCACTGACTTTTTGAGTTTTGAGTTGATGAACTTGGTTGTTTTTTACAGGGATATTGGCATTGATGCTTGGCAAAGGAAAACCAGAGGCTGCTTTGAAAACTCCATTGCGAAAAAAAAAATATACATGATTATTACAAAAAATGAATTCGACAATTTCTTATTCAAAACAGAGTTTTGAACAAGAAATGTCCTCAAATGTGTTTGATGATGAAATTTTGATCTAAGAACCTCTTCGAAAACCATCCTCATGGCCTGCGGGCATTATTCGACACGTTTGAAGACCAACCACTAGACCTAGACTCTGAAAATAACTATTTTTTACCAAAATAGCCTAATGACTATGGATGACTGAAATGAACTTTGTTGAACATAGAGAAATTTTGACTAGCCCGGGCAGGTACAAGCATGAGGGAAACAAGGACACCAAACCCTTCCGTCAGACAATGGCATGCCCCTAGTGAAATGCAACGAAGTGAGTCGAGCTAGACACCTAAAAATGAATTGCAAAAGGAGAAATGATCTCTGACGGAGGGCTGTAAGGACCGACTCTAACAGCTTCAAAGTCCTTACTTTGACTGAGCATAGGTTTTGATCCAAAGGGCCATTTGCAGACTTCCACATGCCATTTGAAAGATCTTTCTAGGAACTTTAAAAATATGCCACTTTAAAGAGAACTAAGGTGATCTCTTGAGACATAATATATTCCAAGTACCTCGAATTCTCCACCCATCATAGTCATCTTTTTATGGCTTCTCTATAGCACACTACACCAACCATGGGACTCGCCTTGAGCATCATGCTCATCAATGCTAACATCTTATAGCTCTAACCTCAATGCTAGTCTTATTGACATCAATTCCAACACACCAAGTGCCACCAACCATTCAGCCAATACCAAATGTCCAACAATCTCCCGCTTTGGCATTGATGACAAAAAATCAAGTTGCCCTTGCAATTAGGCATGGTTTTCTTCATCGTTGTTCTTTTCCTTGGCATTTCTAAACTTGTCCCCCTTTGTCATCAATGGTAAAGGATCCTTCTGAAGTCTCCCCCTAAAATATTGCATCCCACTAATCAATTGATTCTTCAAGTTGAGTAGATACCAATACTAATTGTAATTGAGTCACTTGGGAGGAGGAGTCACAACTCCTATCTGCTACCAGAGATACACGAAAGGATCTCATGCAAGTATTTTAGTAAATATGTATGCAAGTTGTTCTTTGGTGGCCACATACTAAAGTCAAAAAATGCTAACAAGAACCTGTTCTCCTAAGAAATGAAACCTTATAGGAATGTGCTTGGTCTTTGTGTGCATGACAAGATTCTTAGAGATGTTGATAACACTGGTGTCATAAAACATGATTAGAATTGGATTAGTTAACCCTACCCTGATTTCCTTCAAGGTCTACTTCATCTAGAGAATTTGTGAGAAGAAAATTGTAGCTACATATACTCCAATTTAGAAATTGATAGAGAAATCGAGACATGTTGTTTGTTGACCTAGGACACTAAGAAATATCCTAGAAGGAATGTTGCACCGAAGGTGCTATTCCTATCATC
Organism: Pinus tabuliformis; assembly: GCA_031772625.1. Classification (NCBI taxonomy): domain Eukaryota; kingdom Viridiplantae; phylum Streptophyta; class Pinopsida; order Pinales; family Pinaceae; genus Pinus; species Pinus tabuliformis. The sequence goes on from CM062813.1 coordinate 737,057,984, forward strand.
AATTTTACTCGCCCAATAAACATAAGTACAGGTCTTTAATTTAAAATATTTTCTTCTACCATACCATAACCCATAGTCTGTTGTGCCTTGAAAATATTTGAAAATCCTTTTGACTGAAATGACATTATTGTCATGGGGACATGCTTGAAATCTGGCCACCATATGTCTTGTCGAGATGCTGTTGTTGTAAATAATATGGGGGGGTGAATCAGTATTAGTTAAGTCAATAATCTTTGTCTTTTCATACTCAAAAATATATATGATACTTCCATGAAGGTAACCTGCGTGTACATGCAACTGTGTTTAAGGGAACCAACATATATCTAGCAAATTTATGATTTAGTTAATTCATCATATGTTGATCTTTAATATATGCATCAGTACTTTATTAAACATTAAACAGTAACCATGTGCAGTAAATAATAGAATGAACCATCACACATAAGCAACACACATGAATACCAAGATTTAAGGTGGAAACCCAATGTGGGTAAAAACCACCTCTTACTGTCATCTCTGTCTTCTTTTAATAATAGGAAAATTTGTTTACAACATTGTACTGGTGCAGACTCATACCAGTACACAGGCTTATACCTGAAGAAGGTTACTACCTTCTCTCATTCTCCAGCTTCTACTAGAAGGGAGCTGCAACCCCTAGCTCTTGTACTAGCCGATATGTTTACTAGTACGTAGGCGCCGACCTACAAAAGGCTTCAACCTTCTTTCTTCCTCGAGGAACCACGTTTCATAAATTTTCAGACTGTATACTCCTGGAACACAACATCATAATATAAAGGCCATGTTTCATCCAATTTTCATACTGGACCCATCAACAACATTGAAGCTCAAAGTCAATCACCACTACAATACAACCATCAAATACATCTACATTAACCAATCATTGAAACTCAATCATCAATCTCTGAATCACCCACAACTGAATCATTGAAGTCCCATCATCACTAAAGCAAATCACAATCAACCAATCAATCTGAAAATTTAGTATACTATCATCAAAAACACAGTCACCAGAACACGGAGAATGACCTAGAATTCTGCAACAACAGCCAGATCCAACTGCAACCGCAAATATCATATCTCATAATGTATACACTACTCTGATGAACCAAACCAGCATGTATACGTGCTTTTATCAAAGCCAACCAGCATATACATTTGCAAATATTAATTCATAATTTTGCAGCTATTCCAGACTTCAGTCATACCTAGATCATAACATTTACAGAACAACACATGCTTTAGTATTTAGATCTAGATTATACATTATCAAACCATATACTGATAATTCATTTCAAGCCTTAATATTCTAATACATCATTAGATCTTATCCCTCATCAACCGCTAAGGTTCATCCTTGGTTCAGATCAAGCACAATACCATAAGTCAATAACCTTCATACTAGATCTCACACTTCATCAGATATTCAATACTTGCACACATTGGCCTAATGATCTTCTCCTCCTTATATAGTTTTAGGCCTTTCTCAATACCATGGACCAAAACCACTTAGGACCAATACTTTGGACCAGATACCTAGGGTCAATACCTTAGACCAAATACCATGGACCAAATACCTTAGACCGAAAACTTAGTTTACCAAGGTATTCACATTTTTCCTTCTATGAAAGTGCATGTGTACGTATACACTACTTGTGTTCAAAAAACCTACGTGTATACGCAGCTTGGTCAAGGTGAACCTGCGTATAACTTTCTTTCTTAATTCTCTGTAGTTTGATCTGTGAATGGTCATCTGAGAGAGTTGCCATTGTACATTACTTCTGAACTGATTCCTACATTTTGTCACATCTATAAACACAACTGAACACAATTACCATGCATTTTGTCACATCTAATATCTCTTCTGTAGATTCATCTAGTTACCATATAGAAGTGAGTTGTTCTGCTACAAGTGGGTAGCCATCAAGTACAACACATGCATCATAATGCCAACAATCTCCCCCTTTGGAATTGATGGCAACCATGTTGGTGTTGATTACCGCAAGCTATATAAACTATTAGAGATAAAAAGCAACACCAAAATACTCTCCCCCTTTGACATCAAGGGCAAAGGGCAGACCAAGATATTCTCCCCCTTTGATATCAAGTGCAAAGGGCTGACCAAAAAAAAAAATTCATATCTGAACAACTGAATATAAACATTGATCATGCTCCCCCTAAGCACATGCTGAATTTTCTGATAAAACTCCCCCTTTGCACATGTTGAGATGCACTATATCATCCATGCTCCCCCTAAGCACATGTAGAGTATGCTAATATTTTCCAAAAGGAGTGACATGACTCTATCACTCGACTATGTGAGTTTGACCTTCCTATCACCAAGGACTCATACATACATCAATCTCCCAACCAAGTGGGGATATACCAAATTTGACTCATCCTCCCAACCAAGTGGGGATATACATGACTGAAATATATCAATTACTACATCATCCTTCCCATGCATAGTGGGGTTACAAATTACATCATATAATCAAAAAGGAATCGTCAAAAGACTACAACAGATGGAGACAAATTATTACATCATGGGTCTTTATATGACCTTTACATGGATAGAGACCAAATATCTAAACAAGACCATGATAATCACATATGTGAGTATCATCGCATCATCATAAGGTAAGAACTCATCATCATTATGTGTCTAGGTGAGCCATGTCTTCGAATATCCATGTCTTCAAATAGCTATGTGACCTGCGATAACACCATTCTCTTGGCCAATCAACAATATTTATAAATATGCAACTTAAGTATTCATCCTTGTATCTAGCGTACTGTATATCCATCAAAGATATAGAAATATGTATCTAGTAAATCATGAGCTCATGGTCATTTGTCAAGATTTCTTGATATCATCAACAGCAACAATCCTCAACGATGTGAGATACAAAAACTATAGGAATCCTGCATCATATCTGCACCATATGAACTTTATGCATATTTGAAGACATGATGTCAACATCATAAAAGAAATAAATGACTCATCATCAAATAATGAAGTTGTGTACTCAAGCTTTGTACTTCTCCTTGTCCTTATGAAGATCACCATGTAAGAAACATATATGTATTTTATGCATCATCAAAGAATCATCCATAAATCTTATCTGAATACCAACTATGTGACCCCAAGTATCATATGAGATTTTATCATGGGAAACTCATAACGGTAACATGGCAAGATGTATCATTTAGCCATATAAGCATCATCATCATTGATTAGGTACCATAGAATTATAAACATAATGCCAACAATGCTTTATTAGAAGCATAGTATGTTCTCCCCCCGAACCTATTCCGCCTATTCACTGTCAGATCTTATCATTGAATATATCAGTAAGAAGTATCAAGGCATCATCATCAATCAGATATACATCAAGTTATCAACAACTTGTAAGGATCAAAATGCTTCTAAATAACATCCACAGACTATAGTCATCTACGACATAAAAGATAACTGATAATTGCCTGAATCATATCACATCAGTTTTTCTGAGATTGTCCCATAACATTTTTCTCAAACTATATATACACGACTGTGTAGCTTCGAACTCACATATATATGCCACTTGTCTTCATGAAACTTGCATATGAGATTTAGAACATTGAAGTTTCATACTTTTGCCTTCCCCTGAGTGTATTATGTCTGTACACTGTTCCATGCCACATTTTCCTGACTGTACTTCCTTTTTCTTCCATATCTTCGAGTGTGATGATGTTTTCTCCTTTTGGTATAGTGCCAAAAATTTCCTCCTGCATTCCTTTGCTATATTTACAAACTTGTTACATGCATAACATCTTACATGTTTCATATTTCTTCTATAGCAGTCAATGGCTTTGTGACCAAACATATTGCAAGAAAAACAATATCCCTTAAAGTACCTGCAAGTTGATGATCTTTCTGAGTGATGGTCTTGAACCATTCTACTTCTGCATCTCGCTGCAACATGTCCAAGATTATGACATATAAAACATTCAACATTATTCATTTGAGGAAATAACTGACTATCACATCCATAGTTAGGAGTAAAAGATTTTCTTTCCTTGGTTGTTGATGAGATTGACCTTTCATCTCCTTGTTGAGCATTTCAGATTTTGCGTTAGAGTTCCTTGTCTCACTTTGTGAGATAGATTCACCTTCAACAGATTCATGAAAACCAATACCATTTTTGATGGCAGGAGACCTTTGACTACTGAGAATATCATCCAAAATCTTAGTACTATGTAGAAATTGTAAAATCTTATCCTTTTCACCTAATTTACCTTTTAGGATATTCACCTCAACTTGATATTTCTCTTCCTTTTCAACATACTGTTTCTTCATGATTCCTTCAGATTTTCTTCCTTCTTCCATCTGTTGCCTTAATTCAAGAAATTCATTTTCTTGTCCTTCAAGGGCTTGGAGTAGTTCTTCATTATGCTTATCTGTTTTTTCAAGATCTTATTTTAGAGAGAGGATCTTAGATTCAAGAATTTCATAGTAACTAGATTTATCTTTGAGTTTCTTTATTATTGTGCTCCTTTTATTTATTTCATTTCTTAATGATGTCACTTCATCCTATAGCTTTTGACATTGATCTTCCTTTTCCTTGTTTCCTTCATCTAGTTGAGCTTTTAGTTTGGTAGCTTCTTCTTTGAAGGCACACTCCCTTTTGTCCAATAGATCTTGTTGATCTCTAATTTTTTCTGTGAAAATTCTAAATTCTACCTCTATTTGATATCTTTCTGTCACCCATAAGAGCAAATTCAGTTGTTTCGCTATCACTTTCATCATCTTCAAATGCACAAAGAAATGTATCACCAAAGGATAACAAATTCATACCTGATAGATCTTTTATTTGTTCATCTTCATTCTGAGGTGATTCTGAATCTAAAGAGTTGCTTCCACATAATCCCCAATCGACTCTCCCACTGTCATAGTGCCTTTGATATGTTTTCTTCTTCTTAGGCGCTTTCTTCTTTAGCTTCTGTCCCATTGTTCAACGGATCTACTTCAAGCGATCAAGCTTCTTTTGAAGGACCTGTTCTGATACCAATTGTTGGAAATAATACCAAGAGGAGGGGGGGTTGAATTAGTATTAGTCAAGTCAATAATCTTTTTCTTTTCATACTCAAATTTATATACGTTACTTCCATGAAGGTAACCCGCGTGTACACGCAACTGTGTTTAAGGGAAACAGCGTATATCCAACGAATTTATGATTCAGTTAATTCATCATATGTTGATCTTTAATCTATGCATCGGTACTTTATTAAACAGTAACCATGTGTAGTAAACAACAGAATGAACCATCATACATAAGCAACATACATGAACACCAAGATTTAAGGTGGAAACCCAATGTGGGTGAAAACCACCTGATGTTGTCATCTCTGTCTTCTTTTAATAATAAGAAAATCTGTTTACAACATTGTACTGGTGCATACTCATACCAGAAGGCAGGCTTCTACCTACAGAAGGTTACTACCTTCTCTCGTTCTCCAGCTTCTACTGGAAGGGAGCTACAACCCCCTAGCTCCTGTACTAGCCGATATGTTTACTAGTACATAGGAACCGACCTACAAAAGGTTGCAACCTTCTTTCTTCCTCCAAGGACCACGTTTCATAAATTTTCAGACTATATACTCCTAGAACACAACATCATAATATGAAGGCCACATTTCATCCAATTTTCATACTGGACCCATCAACAACATTGAAGCTCAAAGTCAATCACCACTACAATACAACCATCAAATACATTTGCATTAACCAATCATTGAAACTCAATCATCAATCTTTGAATCACCCACAACTGAATCACTGAAGTCCCATCATCACTGAGGAAAATCACAATCAACTGATCAATCTGAATATTTAGTATACTGTCATCAAAAACACAGTCACCAGAACATAGAGTAGAACCTAGAATTCTGCAACAACAACCAGATCCAACTGCAACCTCAAATATCATATCTCATAATGTATACGCTACTTTGATGAACCAAACTAGCGTGTATACACGCTTTTATCACAACCAGCTAATGTATACATATGCAAATATTAATTCATAATTTTGCAGCTATTCCAGACTTCAGTCATACCCAGATCATAACATTTACAGAAAAACACATGCGTCAGTATTCAGATCTAGATTATACATGATCAAACCATATAATAATAATTCATTTCAAGCCTTAAGATCCCGATCCATCATTAGATCTTATCCCGCATCAACCGCTAAGGTTCATCCTTGGTTCAGATCAAGCACAACACCATAAGTCAATAACCTACATACTAGATCTCACACTTCATCAGATATTCAATACTTGCACACATTGGCCTAATGATCTTCTCCTCATTTTATATTTTTAGGCCTTTCTCAATACTATGGACCAAAACCACTTAGGACCAATAGCTTGGACCAAATACCTAGGGTCAATACCTCAGACCAGATACCTTGGACCAATACCATGGATCAAATACCATGGACCAAATACCTCAAACCAAAAACTTAGTTTTCCAAGGTATACGCTACTTGTGTTTAGTGAACCTGTTTGTATACGCAGCTTGGTCAAGGTGAACCTACGTATACCTTTCTTTCTTCATTCTCTATAATCTGATCTGTGAACGGTCATCTAAGAGAGTTGCCATTGTACATTACTTCTAAACTGATTCCTGCATTTTGTCACATCTATAAACACAATTGAACACAATTGCCATGCATTCTATCACATCTGATATCTCTTCTATAGATTCATCTAGTTACCATATACAAGTGAGTTGTTCTGCTACAGGTGGGTTACCATCAAGTATAATACATGCATCATAATGCCAACAGTTGTGAGATATAGCAAGTTTCCTATCATCGATCTATAGACGGTTTGATATACCAAAGGTGTCTCATCTTATCCGCATAAGTTACATCCTATAACCATGGGGGTGTTAACTCACTTGCATCCTCCCAGTATAAATTTCTTCATATTTTTTCACAGGTATTATGATTCGAAGATTGTATTAGGCCTGGTGAAAATTCAATGTAATAAAGGTACACTTATTCCGAGCTAAATGTTGGGCAAAATCATAGTGATTGGGATCACTTGTGGTTTATTAATGGATAAGGAAATTGGCAAAGGTAATGGAAAAGTATTTGGAAAGGAAAAGTGGCATTTTTGGGACATTTATTTATGAAAATAATGGAAATTAGGAGAAATGGGAGGTGAAAGGTAATCGGTTGCACGTGGGGAGGAAAATGAAGGAAAATAATGGAAAATGAAGAAAATAGAGACCTTATTAATACACAGACTTTTTCCAGTTCATTTTTGTAGATATCTCTCTATTCTCTCTCTCTCTCTCTCTCCCATTTTCTTGGACACCTACAGTTTCTTGGAGCACTCTTAGAGGAGTGTGGAATACTTGGAGTTTTGGAGCAAGAAGGCAAAGGAAGAGAAGGAAAGAATAAGAGGACATCAGGATCAATAGCTACAATGGATTTTTCTTGCACATATCGAGTTGCATGTATGTTTTCCTCAGTAATTTTGGCATGCATGGCATAGGCATGTGGTTTATTGGTCATGATCTTTCACTGTCATGGAGGATTGTCTAGATTGAAAGTGGATTTTCCTAGCCTTTCCATTTCATGGATAGCCATGGTGTTGTGGTTTCATTTCTTTATTTTTCTGTTTGGTTGTCATGTTTCCTTGAGCTTGGGTTGAGTTACTAGTTCTTGTAAGCCTTGGTTAGACAAATGCTCTAGAAGCCCTGTAACAACTTGGGTTGAGTTACTAGTCATGGAAGCCTTGGTTAGAAAAATGATCTCGAAGCCCTTTGTTGGTTGTTATGAAACCAACTCACAAAAAGATAGAAAATATAGATCAACGCCTTAGAATTCAGCCTCTTTGAGGGGGCAACCTCCTTTACATTATAGAAATGAATGATTCTTGGATGATTCAAATGACAAAACCTCCTTTCTATATATAGGAGTCTAAGGAGTCACAATATAACCCAGCCAACCTATCAATAATAATATAGAGGCACAAAAATAACAATAGAGGGATTCTATGGGGCACAGTAATAACAATATGGGGACAATAGGGGCACAACAATATTAATAGGGGATAGAAATACAATAGTAATGGGGTAATCACTAGTATTATAGGGACCTAACATGCCCCTCTCCTTCAAAAAAGTGTTGTCCTCAACGCTTGAGTAGTTCTGGATGCTTCTGTATAAAATTCTCTTCCTCCCATGTGGAATCTTCAGTGGATAAGTTCTTCCACTTGATGAGATACTCTGAAATTGATCGATTTCGTAGCTGTCGAGTTCTTGTTTCTATGACTGCTTCCAGTTCCAATATAATTTTTCCTTCCTTTTCAAGTCCTAGCAATATTGTTTGAACTAGGAGCTTGTCGCCTATAACCTTCTTTAAACGTGAAACATGGAAAACTGGGTGCACTCGAGAAGCTGTAGGAAGCTCCAATTTGTATGCCATAGTACCAATCTTTTGTAACACCTTGTACGGACCATAATACTTTGGTGATAAGTTATAATACTTCTTAGCTTGCTTGAGGGACATTAGTTTATATGGTTGTAGTTGTACGAATACCCAATCACCTACATCAAAACTTCTTTTGCTGCAATGTTGATCTACCTGTTGTTTCACTCTATTCTGCGCCAACACGAGGTTATCCTTTAAGAGTTGGAGGACTTGTTGTTGATGCTTGATGTGATGTTCCACTACTTGAACCTTATAATTTTCTCTTAAATATGATGTGATGGATGGTGGTTGATATCCATAAAGTTCCATAAATGGGGTCATTTTTGTTGCTGTATGGAAGGAAGTGTTATACTACCATTCAGCCAGAGGCAACCATTTAACCCATTTTGTCTATTTATCAGATACAAAGCAACGAATATATCCTTCCAAAAATTTGTTTACTATCTCAGTTTGCCCATCAGATTGAGGATGATAAGATGAGCTATGAGCTAACTGAGTACCGAGACAAGAAAATAATTCTGTCTAAAAATTTCCAGTGAAAATGGGATCTCTGTCACTTACAATAATCTTTGGGTTTCCATGTAGCTTTTGATTTGTTTCCATAAATGTAGTAGAAATTGTACTAGCTTTAAATGGATGTGATAATGACCAAAAGTGTGCATACTTGGTAAGTCTATCAACTACCACCATGATGACACTCTTTCCCTCAGACTTGGGTAAACCTATGATAAAATCCATTGAAACCTCCTCCCAATGATGGCATGGAATGGATAAAGGTTGTAATAGACTCGGGGTCTTAATTGTTTCAACTTTATTTTGTTGGCAAACCAAACATTCTGCCACAAACTTTTGAATATCCGATTTAAGGCCATCCCAAAAAAATTCCTTCTTAACCCTATGGTAAGTTTTTAAAAATCCTGAGTGCCCTCCTAAGGGAGAAGTGTGCAATTCCATAAGAATCTTTTGTTTGAGTTGGGAATTCTTACAGAGGTATAAGAGATCTTTATACCATAATGAATCATTTTGCCAGCTAAATGTATTAGATGTACTGGAATCTTGTTGTAACTTTCAAATAAGTGCCCACACTTCTTCATCATTCTTCATTCCTCCCTTTCTTCGTTTATCCAATCTTGTTGGATAATAGAAATGGCGCACAACAATGCTTCGACATCCTCATCCTTTCTTGAGAGTGCATCTACCACCACATTTTTCTTCCCTTTTTTGTAGATGAGTTCAAAGTCATAACCCAACATCTTTGTGACCCACTTTTGTTTCTCTTCAGAGGATAATCTTTGTTCTAAAAAGTATTTAAGGCTATCATGATCCATTTTTACCTTGAAGTGTCTTCCCATTAGATAGGGTCACCATTTCTTAAGTGCATGTAGTATTGCCAACATTTCCTTCTCATAAATATCTTTGTGTAAAAACTTTCCCTTGATTGGATGACTTTCAAACGCAATGGGTCTTTCATCTTACATTAAAACAGCACCAATTCCATTTCCTGAAGCATCATATTCCACAATAAAGGTTTTTGTGAAGTACGGTGTAGCACATACCGGTGCTTGGCACATTGCCTCTTTAAGATGTTCGAAGGTCTTTGTTGCTTCTGGAGTCCATGAAAATGCATCTTTCTTCAATAATGTTGATAGAGGTGCTGTTGTTCTCCCATAATTCTTAACAAACTTGCGATAATACCTTGTCAACCTGAGAAATCCTTGCAGATGCTTTATGGATGTGGGGATTTTCCATTCCTTAATGGCTTTAATTTTGCTAGGGTCTACCTTAACTCCTTCATGAGATACAATATGACCCAGATATTCCACCTCTCATACTACAAAGAAACATTTGGATCTTTTTGCATATAATTGTTTCTCCTCCAATAGTTGTAGCACCCTGTCAACATGTTCAACATGATCCTTCCAAGACTTGCCATAGATTAGTATATCATCAAAAAATACTAACACAAATTTTCTAAGGAATGGTTTGAAAATGGAATTCATTAAACCTTGAAATGTAGAAGGTGCATTGGTAAGGCTAGAAGGCATGACCAAAAATTCATAATGACCCTCATGAGTTCAAAATGTTGTTTTCGGAATGTCTTCAGTCTTCATTCTGATTTGGTGATATCCTGAACGAAGATTCAACTTGGTGAAGTAAATTGATCCATGCAACTCATCCAGTAATTCATCAATGACAGGAATGGGAAACTTATCTTTAATAGTGAGTTTGTTGAGCTCCCTATAATCCGGACACATGCGCCATGATCCATCCTTCTTGTGCACCATGCTACTGAAGCAGAGAAAGAACTTTGACTAGGTTGAATTATACCAGCCTCTAGCATTTCTGCAACCATATGTTTAATTTCACTCTTTTGGGCATAGGGATATCTGTATGGCCGGATGTTTGGAGGAACACTTCCTGGAATCAGACGAATAGCATGATCATGATCACGAATATGTGGGAGACCTTTGGGGGTCTCAAATACCTTGGAATGATTGTCCAAGACTTTTTGGAGATCTAGAGAAGCAAATGATTTCGATGTGGAAACATCTTGCGAACATAATTGTGCAATTACACCTCTTTGTTCCTTTTTTAGAAGCTTTGTCATATCGTTAGAGCTGATTATCTTTCCCAGTTTCCCTACAATACCCCTTAATTCAACTTCCTTTCCTTCCACAAAAAATTTAATGAAAATTTCTTGAAAATTAAAAGCTATTGTAACCCAAGGATTGTAGCCATTGGACTCGTAGTACAACATCAACACCTCCCATTGGAATGGAAAGCATTGGGCTAGTCAATACATATTCTCCCATGGATAGCTTGATATTATGGCACTTTCCAGAGCAATTTATTGTTCCTCCATTTGCAACCATCACTTGACACTCTGGTGCTGGATATAGGAAGAAATTCAATTCTTTTGCTACCTTACAATGAATAAAATTGTGGGTATCTTCCTGAATCAATCAACACTATTACCTTTTTCTTCTTGATTTGTCATTCTATCTTGATGGTTTGAGGAGTAGTAATTCCAGCCAATTCATTACAATATATGGTCGGATTCATTTCTTCTTTATCTAGGCTTTGTTCCTGGAGTATATCCTCTTCTTTTGATCTTTCTTGCTCCCTTTCTTCTTCCTCTTATCAATCTATGTAGAATAATTTCTTCTTAGCACACTTATGAACTTTAGTGTATTTTCTATCACAACTATAACAAAGCCCTTTTTCTCTTTTTTCTTCCAATTGTTGTGGTGTCCACCTTATAGGTTGTGGAAGACTAGGGGCAACAACACTTCCATCTTTATCGTTGTGAGTGGTATGCTTCCTAGTTGCCATAATTTTGATTTCCATTTTTCTTGCTAACATGAATGCCTTCTTTAATGAATAAGGTTCCCAAAGGCAAACATCATGTTGGATATTATCCTTTAAAGTCCCTATGAACACATCAATCTTATGCTCCTCTGGAATACTTTTTACCCTTATGTTCAATTTTTGGAACTCTTAAATGTGCTCCATTATTGAAACCTTTTGTTTGAGACTTATCAATTGGCTAAAAAAAGTGTTGCTTTTTGTATCCTCATAATGTGCTGTCAATTCTTCCGTAAAAATTGCCCAAGTGATAATTTTTTTGCGAGAGCAAAGCCATTCATACCATACAAACTGATTTGGTTCCAAATATAAGGTTGCAATACATACCTTTTGTGTGTTTTGCACATTATTGAGATCGAAAAATTGCTCCATCTATAATATCCATGTTGCGAGATCCTTGCCATCAAACTTCCTCATATTGATTTTTGGAATATGGTGGGTCCTTGATCCAACATTAGAGTCTATGAAATCATGATTAACATTTCTTTTGTTTGCATCATGAGTTTCCTTTACTACCCTTTCACCATTAGTAAGTATTTCTTGTAGAAAATTTGTCAAATATGTCTTCAAATCTATCTTCAAATTGTCAATCTTAGCTTCCATGCTCTTTATCTTAGATTCCACGCCATTTATCTTAGCTTCTGTTAGCTTTTGTGAGAGTGAAATTTGTTGCGCTTGGTCTTGTAATTTTGATATATCATGTAGCATTTCTTCCTCTTCTTCATGGGTCATGCTAGAGCTTTCAAGTTGTTTGCTAGATGTTGCATTTTCTTTCCTTAGGGCATCAACTACTGATAATAATGCTCTACTATGCCCTTTGAATTCCTTCAAAATAATTTTTAAAACCAAGCTTAAGAAAAAAATTTAAAAAATATACACACCTTTTTTCACTTTGTAGGAGCTTGATATTGCCTCTGATGTATCTCTGTAATTTCGGATCCTCCAGTTTTGAAATTGTGACCTGCAGTAGCCCTCTGTGTCCTCTTTCCAATGCCACCAGTCTGAGCCCAATTGGATTCTCCAAGGAAGATTTATGTGAAATCTCCCACAGTGACCTGATTATAGACGAGTACAGTAAAGAAAACTTGTACGACGTGCCACGTGCCCCACTTTCAACCTTTGTCTTTGAAAAATATATACTAGAAACTACAGTCCATCCTATTTCTGTACCTTCTTATGAAATTTCAATTTGATGCTCAAAGAGAAAGTTATGACGATTTTCCTCAGGTCACTTGTTTGGAATGTAATTCAGGAGTCTGCAAAAAGACCAACTTCCTCAAATCATATCTCCACAAATATAGCACGAAAAGCTATGAAATATGGACCTGAGGTTCAGTACGATTTCGTCTCAAATGGTTTTTTTCCGCTTCTGAAATGTTGCAGAAAAAAAATCATAGTGAAAATGCCACGATGACCTATTTGGAGCATCGAAACCCTAGAATCCAAAGCTCTGATACCAAATGTTATGAAACCCGCTCACCAAAAGATAGAAAAGATAGATCAACGCCTTAGAACTCAACCTCTTCTAGGGGGCAACCTCCTTTACATTACACAAATGAATGATTCTTTGATGATTCAAATGAAAAAACCTCCTTTCTATATATAGGAGTCTAAGGAGTCACAATATAACCCAACCGACCTATCAATAATAATATAAAGGCACAAAAATAACAATAGAGGGATTCTATGGGGCACATTAATAACAATATGGGGACAATAGGGGCTCAACAATATTAATAAGGGATACAAATACAATAGTAATGGGGTAATCACTAGTATTATAGGGACCTCACATTGGTTGAGTTACTAGTCCTAGAATCCCTAGTTGGAAAAATGTTATGGAAGCCCGAAGTAAGTTGTGGGTTTAGTTACTAGTCCTGAAAGGCTTGGTTGGAACAAATTCTCTAGAGCCCTCAAAGGCTCAGGTAGAGACCAATCTGATGATTCTTTTTTGATTTATAACCATAAGGTCCAATCACTATTTGATGGCTTGAGGTGGTTGGCCTCTGGAAGGCCTAGTTGGTTTTGGATTCATGTGTTTTATGATATCCCACATTTATGCTTGGAATATGGCATAGGGGTGACTGGCAGAAGAGAATTTTGGCTCATCCATGTCTATGTTCAAGCGGTTTTTGAAAGTCCCACAACTGGTTGGACTTTGCATCATTAATATGAGGTTATTTCTCCTTGTTATTTCATGAGTATTATAATGGTTTATATGTGGATGGTATCGTTGTGATTTCCTTGGTATTTTTTTTGTTATTATGTTGGTTATGAATATGTATTATGATAGTGGCTATATATGGCTCTCATGATGTTCTTGCTTGCAAACAAATAAAAAATGTATCAATGGCCTAATGGATGAAATTGCAGCTAATGTGTTGAGGCATCAATGCTTCTTAGTGATTCTCGTATGAGCAAGAGACCCGTATGCTTAAATCTATCATTTACACCTGTAGATTACATTTGTGACATGTTTGATGAAATACCTGCCATGGCTAGTAGGGTCCCAATCAAGGGTTTGTTTAAGTAATTGCATTTGTATCATCATTCCATTGTTATCTTTATATTCTGAAGGTGTCATTTAGTTTTGGGCGATCACCTGGGCTGGGGGCCTAAAAGAGTGGCTCAAATCTTCGGGACATTGGCATAGTACTGAGTAGAAAGGTCCCTAGATGTTGGCATACCATATTTTGGGAGATTCCAAATCCTTTTCGACACATGCATGTGCATATCATGGGAGCATCTGGGGGTTAATTGGTCTAAAAACTCAGTGGGACCCAGGGTTTGGTTCCTCGAGAAGTTGTGATGGTTCTTGGTAGTCCCACTACTGATGTGGAAGGTTTGTATGGTTTTTTTCCATTGGTTCCACTTCTTTAAGGTGACTCAGGATGTCGAATCATATGATATTAATTTATCGTCACATGTTTACCCCATTTAGTCGGTTACTTGGGTAGATGTGGGATGCGCGATTTATAGAGCGGTATCATATTATGGTTCACCCCTTGGACTGGATGGGTTGTGTGTTGGTCATGAATTCATGTCAGTTGCATATGTTTTTCTTATGTTATAACACCATGTGCTTGTTGCATTTGTATGGGATGTGTTATGGTTGCAGTGATGTCACCATGGGAAGTTAATGGTTTTGTTTTGAAGTTTGTTTTCATCGTTGTATGATAGATTATGCACATTATTGTTCACATGTGGTGAAATGTACAGTATGTGGTGGTTCATTTCATGCATGAGGTCATGGTAGGTTTTGTTGATAAGGCGATGCATTGATGACTAGACTCTAGATGTAATGACAGTTATATGCTTATATGCTTATGTGTTACAATTCTATATGTTGTCAAGATTTTTTTATACATGTATTACGTTGATTTGTTGATCCTGCAGACAACGTATCCTCCCCAAATTATGCTAAGATGAATTGTCTTATTGTGATTTGGTTTATATGACATGACATACCTTGCAGGACGAATATCAAAGATGACTATCAAGATGGTAGAGTATAGTTCCAGAGACTCTCCCTATGGATCATATGAGTAGTGTGGTGTTGGGAACTATTCTGGTTTGGCAGATACACTGAGAAGCTTAAATGAAGAAATAAGGAGTTATAATGCAGATACTGGTACAATCATAGGAGAAATAAGAAGAGATAAATGCAATGATACTTCATGGTTTATCATAAATCTAGTGACACTGACCACTTTGGATCAACCATGACTAGGAGGATAGAACTAATGGGGCATATGGTAGTAGGTCTCATGTTGGTCACAAGTTGGATAGAGATGACACGGTTAGATATGGTAGGTCGTTGGATACCCCAAATAGGAGAGGTGATAGACATAGGTACTATTCTAGTTCTGGTTCTCACAAGCATGATGATCACCATCATTATCATCCTTATAAGAGGAGTGATAGGGGGTATTTGTTGGATGAGTTTAAGAAAGAAAAGAAACCTACTTTTGACAGAGAGATGAAGAAATCACGGGATCCAAAGGCATTGTTTCTTGGTATGAGGATGTTCTTTAGGTTGCATGATTATTCAGTGAACATGAAATCCAAAATGGCTACAATTAGTATTAAAGGGAAGGTAGACATTTGGTGGGAAGATGTGAAGAATGTCAAAGGTATTCATGAATATGGATTGAATTTGAATGAGTTTGAGAGACTATTCAAGAAGAAGTACCTATCAGAGAAATATTTTAATGACATGGAAAAATAATTCTATGAGCTAAAGATGGGATCGATGACATATGAGGAGTACGATAGAAGGTTCTTGGAGCTGCTGAGGTATGTGCCTTACCTCAAGGACGAGAAGGTGAAGATTCAAATATTCACTAGTGGGCTACTGATTGAATTCAAAGACATGATTAAGGTCGATGAGCCTAGATAATTGAAGGAGGCCATCTAAAGGAATTGCATGCATAGTCATGCTTAATACAGTTGGCTATAGGTGCAAAGAAGCGAGTTCATCATTGGGTAAGAGCTTGTGCATTTGATTTGAATGGTATGCCTAGCTCAACACATCTGAATGTATTACTATTGGGATCATAAAATATGTTGTTGTGCATGGATTGGTTGTACCTTCATAAAACCAAAGTAGATTGTTATGACAATGTCATTGAGTGCTTGGATGATAATGGGGAACAAAGATTTTTGCAAGGTAAGAAGTGACATCATTTATGATGGTGACAACTATGTAGAAAAAGTGTAGTCATAGAAAAGGGTGTGTGTTGTTTGTAGTACATGTCTCTATATTCAAAGGTAAGGAAGTTGAGGGTGCAAATGTTTTGAGCAGGTACCCTTTTCTACAATACTTTCAGGATGTATTTCCTTAGGATATTTCAAGGTTTCCACCTCATAGGGAGGTATAATTTTCTATTGAGTGGGTTTCCAGGGGAAACTATAGCATCAAAAGTACCTTACAGGATGACTACACCTAAGTTGGTAGAGTTGAAGTTGCAGTTGAAGGAAATGTTGGACAAGCGATACATTAGGCCAAGTGTATCACCATGGGGCACACTAGTACTGTTTGTGAAGAAGAAGGATGGTACTCTCAGGTTGTGCATTGACTATAGGAAGTTGAATAAAGTGACCATCAAGAACAGGTATCCATTACCAACGATTGATGACTTGTTTGATCAATTGAACGGAGAAGAAATGTTCTCGAAGATTGATCTGAGATATAGATATCATCATGTACGCATTAAAGAAGAGGACATCTACAAGACAACTTTCTGGATCAGGTATGGGCATTACGAGCTTTTTGTAGTTCCATTTGGTTTAACTAATTCTCCAACTAACTTTATGTTCTTTATGAATAATGTGTTGCATCCATATTTGGATAAGTTTGTTATTGTGTTCATTGGTGACATATTGGTATATTCTAAAAATGAGGAAGAGAATGTCAAGCATTTAGAAAGAGTGTTAATGTTGTTGAGATTGCATTAGTTGTATGATAAGCTCAAAAAGTGTAGTTTCTTTCAGACTGAGGTACACGACTTGGGACATGTAGTTTCCAAGGATGGCATAGTGATGGACCTAGAAAAGCTAAGAGCTATCATGGAGTGCAAAGCTCCAAGGAATGCAGATGAGGTGAGATCTTAATTGGGATTAGCAGGTTATTACACGAGGTTCGTCAATAAATTCTCAGAGATTGCTTATCCTATCACATCATTACTGAGGAAAGGTAATAATTTAGAATGGACAGAGGAGTGTGAGGCCAGTTTTGAGTAGCTCAAGAAGTTGTTGACACATGCACCAGTGTTAAATATTGTAGATCTAGAAAAATAGTTTGTAGTATGCTTAGATGCTTGCAAGAGAGGACTTAGTTGAGTCCTTATGAAAGAAGGAAATATTGTGTGGTATGAGTTACAAAAGATGAATGAGCACGAGAAAAATTATTTGATGCATGATCTGGAGCTAACTGCGACCATACATGCATTAAATATGTGGAGGCACTATCTTCTCGACAGGAGGTTTGTATTGATGAGTGGTCATAGTGGGTTGTGGTATCTATTTGACCAATCAAATCTGAATGTCAGGAAAGCTAAATGGTTGGCCATGATTAGTGAGTTTTATTTTGAGATTATATACATCAAAGGAAAGGAGAACAGGGTCAAAGATGTTATTAATAGGAAAATATAGGTAAATCATATAAAAATTATGACTTCTTATGGGACAGATCTATAGGATAAGATCTTGTAGGAAAGACAAGATGATGACAAGTATATGGAAATCATGTAGAGGTTGGATCAGAGTACAGGTAGTGGTACAAGTACAGGTATGAATGCAAGTGCACAGGATGTGGACTATCATCTCACAGCAAATGGATTGGTTATATTTAGGGATAGGATATATGTGCTAGACATCAATGAGCTCAAGAAGGTGATTTTGAGGGAGTTTCATGTGAAACCATATTTAGGTGAATAAATTATATTATTGGAAAAATTTGAAGAGAGACGTAGCTGAGTTTGTGGCTAGGTGCTTGGATTTCAACAGGTTAAGGCAGAGTGTAAGCATCTAGGTGGACTGTTGTAGTTGATTCTGATTCCAAAGTGGAAATGGTAGGTCATTTCCATTGAATTTATCACAGGGTTTCTAAGGACAGTAAAATAACATGATTCCATCATGGTAGTGGTGGACAGGTTGACAAAGGTAGTGCACTTCATTCCAGTGAAGTCTACATTCTCACCAAGTGATTTAACACAAGTCTTAATCAAGGACATGGTCATATTTCATGGAGTTCTGAAGAAAGTTGTGTAAGACAGGGATGCGAAGTTCACTTCCAAGTTTTGGAAGGAGTTATTTGTAGGTTTCGGCATGGAGTTTTCCTTCATTACAACTTATCATACACAAACTGATGGACAGGAAGAGAGGGTCAACAAAATATTGTAGGACATGTTGAGGATGTATGTGATGCATGAGAAGCAGAAGTGGGAAGTGTGCCTTCCACTAGTAAAGTTTAGTTCAAAAAATGGGTATCAAGAGTCAATAAGGATGAGTTTGTTTAAGGAATTTTATCGACAGAGTTGTAATACTTCCATCAGCTGGAGTTATCCAGTTAACAACGTGTGGATTGGACCGAACATGTTGGCAGGCATAGACCAGGAAATGTAGGTAATCAAGAAGAATTTGAAGGTAGCACAGGATTGGAACAAGTTGTTCAAGGAGTTCCACGTTTGGGAACATGTGTATTTGCACATCAAACCAAGGAAGAGCTCCTTGCGGATTAGATCATGTGGAAAACTAGCACCCAGTTTTGTGGACCTTTGAAGATTACTGAGAGGATTGGGCTAGTAGCCTATTGACTTGCACTACCTCCGACAATGAAATTCCATGATGTTTTCCATGTGTCACTTCTTAAGAAGTATATTAAAGATGTTGATAATGTGATTGACTTGTCTGTATTGCAGGTGGATCTAGATGGAGAACTCTAGCAGAAGCCTCAGTGTATATTGTAAGAAAGATTCTCATGCTCTGGAACTGAGAAATTGAGAAATTTAAAGTGCAATGGAAGCACTTTGAGCCTGATGAAGCTACATGGGAGATGTCATATGAGATTCATGCCATGTATCCTTCCTTATTTGTTGGTTGAGAGGATGTTTTGGTATATGTTTTTGGTACACTTTTGGTGATCTTTGGTATATGTACATATGTATATGGATGTAAATAACACCATGAGCTATGATATAAAGCTGCAATAAGTGGTATGGGTGTGATGTCATTATGATATTAGACTTCTTATGTTTCCATGTGGGTTTGCATCTCAACAGGATGATCATTGTAAATAATGCAACAAGCTAAGTTATAAAGCTCCATGGGAAGTGTTAAGGTCCTATAATATGTGTAATCAAAGTCTGTCTATCCATTTATTTATTTTGGGAATCTGTTGGTAAAGTTTAGCCTATACATTCACTAGGTCTTATAGTCTAAATTGTCTTTGTACAAAGGTCCCTAAGGGGTCATCATTGAGGTTTCATGAGTGTCTTTTCATGAGTGAGGGGTCATGAGTCAGTTATCATTAACCCTTACCATTGATAAGGGGGGCAGGGGGAGGTTGGGGGGGGGGGGGGGGGGGGGGGGGGTGGGGGTAGAGCGGCCGCGGCGGGGGAGTTGCCTATTCGAATTTTAACCTACACTCCTACCCCTTGAAAGAGGTTTCACTTTACCGTGTTTTACATTTGTCATCTTATCATTCATTTCGAATCCCCCCCTCCCATGTTGATTTAAATATTATGAATATATGACGGGAAGGTCATTTGTGCCATTTGATTGGATTTCTCTAGAGCTTTAATTGATATGCTTATGAAATGAGTTTACATGTGAAAGAATGAGGTAAAAGGAGGCTGAAAAAGATGAGGTAAATGAAATTTTACGAGAAGAGAAATATTATTTTTGCTACGGTATAAATTTGGATAAATACTTATCCAAAGATTTTACAAGAGTAAAAGGGGAAAGTAAAAGATACTTTACCAACCGTGGAAAAACATGACATCGTTTTTAAAATCCATGAGAAGGAAATCAGTCAATGGTTTTTATAAAATATGTTTATGAATCTCATTTATTCATCATTATATAAATTCAGGAAAAAGACATGGATTGAAAAACAAGACATGGATTTTAAAACAAGAGGATGGTTTATCAAATCGTTTAAAGAAATATTTTGAGATTCTATTTATGAAATTCATCTACAGGTTTAAGAAAAATACTTGGAAATGTTTACAATAATGAAGTATTTAAAAGATGATGAAGGCAAAGACTATGGGAAAAATGGTCAACACATAGGTTTGGTTTAACTCCAAAATACAAATAATTCATTGATCAACTAGGTAGAAAACATAAACAAGCATGCAATTATTTTTAGATTTTTGACACAGAAAAAGCAGTCAAGGGGACAACTACTTGATACAGGTGGTAGAGTTAATCAAATTTGAAAGGGAAGCTAAAAGGTTTCATGAAAACAACCTCAACCACTCCATATTTCAAGGCAAAGGATCAACATTATTGAACCAATTTCTAGATTTCAAAGCTGAAGATTTCCCAGCAATTCCAGATTTCCTACAGTTTTCCAGCGATTGTTTTTATATTTAGTTTATTGTTTAGATTTTTCTAGAAATAAACCCATAGTTAGCAACAAATTTCCTCTAAAGATTAAAAAAAACTACTGAATTTATCCATAATTCATGTTTTTTAGTTCTGTTTCAGAAATATCTATATCTTTGTTAGATATTATTTTGTAATCAATTCCCTTTTGGAATCTAAAGTTAGCTCAATAGGAATTCTATAAATATTTTGTAATAAGACTTATGAAGGGTTGCAACATGTATGAAGAAAAGAGATCTACCTTGATGTAAGCCATGGATTGCACTCAAAGTAATAAATACAGAGGAAGTTTTGTTCCAGGATTCATGTGTCAAACAAACCATGATGTGTTATCTTATGTTAAATTGTTCTTTTCTCTCATTTTCCATATGAATTTTTGTTCTTGATTGTTGTAAGTGTTGAAGGAAATGTAACTAGGTTCGGTCTTTATAAATGTACTTTGATATTTGTATTTATTTAAGAAAATAAATATTATTTTTATAATATATGTCAATGAGTTTCTTTCTCATTGAAATAGGTCTAACACATGTTAAATTGCTATATGTGAGTTAAATAGTCAGAAGAAAATGTTGAAGACCTTAAGGGCATGTTACACCATGTATATTTTTATATAAGAGTCAAAGGATATCCCTCCACGCAAATTCAAATCTCCTACAAGCATGTGGCACCATCAAAAGAAGCCAACCAAAGAAAATAAGTCAAGTCAACCTAAGGTCTTCTAGTCGGCTTTCAAGTTGGCCTAAAAGGAGGGACAATCCTCTATATATAGAGGTTGCCCACTCCTCCAACGAAAAGTATCCATTCCTCTTAAATCAGTGGGTATAATTGATGAATTAAAGGTAAAGGAAGAGGGAATAAAAGGAGCCTTTAGTGCAGTGAAGAAGGAAGACGAAATATCGAGCCTTTGAAGTCTGTTCTAGGGCTGAATAGTCACACATGTAAAAAGAAGAGGGGCTCCATATGGTCATAACAACCCTCTATCACAGTCACATAAACTTCATTGTTTGGGCTAGATAATCAGGCATGTAAGGCCTCTCACTCAAGCGAAGAAGGAGCTCACTCAATCGAAGGAGGAAGAGGTCAATCTCACAAGAAACCCCCTCACACGTGCGAAGAAACATGGCTGCACTACTATAATAACAACTTTGCAACTATATCTCAATTAAGAGCTTGGTTGGGAAAGAGAGAAAGGCCTCCTTATGTGTACTAAGGATCAAGGATAAAACATCTCTTCTAGAGCAAGTGGAACAAGGTCTACCAATAGTTGAAAGGAGAGCGAAGTGTGAGAAGAAGAAGAAGAACGAAGTGCCGAAAGAAGGAATATTAAGTGCTGGGAAACTAATTGCAGAAAGGAGAAAGGACTTGGCTTGGGCTTGGAGGAAATTCTAGTCAAGGGTCTAGGGTTTGGCATTGATCAATAATAAGCTTCAATAGGATAAATTTACCGAAGGATTTTCCTCACAAGAAAAGAGAGGTTTTGGCCCTGGCAGAGAGAAAACATCTTGTGTTCTTATTCTTATGTTTTTTATAGCAGTTTGATGAATTACACACACATGCATTAATAAGAAGAAGAATAATATTAAGCTAACAAGAAAAAGTAAAAGGACTCCAGAAATTGTTATCATGTCAAGAAGAAACACAGTACACCTAATTGCCCTTGATTCTTCAACAACAATAAGTTTGAGAGTTGAATTTACTTGAGTGTACTCTTCTCTGGCTTGTTATAAATAGTCTTAATGTTTTCCTCGTGAGATTAAATATAAAATTAATTTAAATATTCTTTATATTTAATTGATCTTCTACTTTTCCATCTCATCCACACCATTAATGTCTTAAAGAATCCAAGAGTTTTCCTACCTTTTCCTGTTACAACTACTCTATCAATTTATAATTGACTACCCAAAATTTTATCACTCCATTCCAAATTGACTTTTGCATCATCTTTCAAACAAACTTTTGAAAAAACCATCTCAAATTTTAATAACTAGCCTAAGATATTAAAAAAAAAAAAATCTAAATCATACAAAGAGATCCCTCTCTGAAGCTAGGAGGGCTAGATCCTAGCTTTAAAAGTGGTTTGTGGTTACCTTTGTAGTTTTCTTCCTCAGCCTAGGAAAACTACATAGTGCTAACATTCTGGCGACCATACTGGGGACCGAAAGGTTTCATCTTCCCTAGGAAAGACTATCAAGTCTCAGATTTGACTGTTGATGGTGCACAACAGTTATACACATATGAAGGCTGAATCATTCACTAGGAGACTCCATTATCAAAGAATCCAAATTGCATAATACTCATGGTGACTCCACTAGACAAAGAATTCAGAGCTTAAACTACTCATCTGGTTGTTTGTCAAACGAAATGACAGTGTATGTGTCATAACCTATTTCTATTGAAGGTTTCAAAGAATACTGGGATATTTGTGATGATGATCAAATGGAGGAAGATTTCTCCAATTTACTACTTATTTATTTGAGGGCATGCAAATGTAGCTTTGAAGCTAAAGCCAACTTTTTAGAAGAGTTTGCTGACAAACTTGAGAAGGACATTCAAATATTAAATGTTCAAGTTCAGTCTTATAATTTTCAAGATCAAAATCAGTTTTTTGAGGACCTTTTATAGTTGAAACCAGGGTCTAATTTAAACAATACATATGAGTAGTCTCATTTTGAAAAACAAATTACAGAACTTCTTGATGATCAACAAATGAAATATGTTTTATTTTATCCCACAACTATCTATATGGAGGAAAATTTCATTAGAGAGTTCCAATTATGTTTTTGTTTATGTTTTTGTTTTTGTAGTTAGATTTTCCAGTTTCCATTTTGTTGAAACACAGTGAGGGAATCACATAAAGTATGCAACTACTTGATTGGTTGTTTTGCATTTTTCTACTACTTATTTTTTCAAGGGTATAATAATCCTAATGTAGGTAGGAGTGTGAATAAGCTCAACATTCTAAGCATCTTTTTCAGTGATATTTTTTTAACTTTAATTTGTAGCATAATTTTCAGTTTTATGTATAGTTTAGATTCTAGTTTGAAGAATGGATTTGGTTGAGTTTGAGGATTAGAACAGATTAACAATTGGGTTTCAATTGAAGTGGTTTCAAGGTAGAGCATGTTGTACGTTTGGGATCAACCGAATCGATCAGGCTACTAGTCTACAATGTTCTTGGCACCTCACAGGGAAAAGGACCTCCCCATTGGAGCCACTGTTAGGGTCCTATAATATAGGTAATCAAAGCTTTTCTATCTAGCTATTTATTTTGGGAATCTATTTGTAAAGTTTAACCTATAAATTCACCAGGTATTATAGTCTAAATTGTCATTGTACAAAGGTCCCTAAGGTTTCATCATTGAGGTTTCATGAGTGTCTTGTCATGAGTGAGTTGTCAATAACCCTTTCCATTGCTAAAGGATGAAATGTCTCTAAGTTATTTTTAATACTTTTTATTTTAAATTATATTTAATTTTATAAAATATATATAATTATATTTTTTTATAAAATTATTATTTAAAATATTAAATTTAATTTAAAAATAACATATCAACCCAATATCTAAACTATAGGAACCACATTTATTATCATACTAAAATGAGGTAAATGAAATTTCACAGAGGAGAAATATTTTTTTTTATATGGTATAAAGAGGATAAATACATGGAATATAAATTTGGATAAGTATTTATCCAAATATTATACATGAGTAAAAGGGAAAAGTAAAATATACTTTACCAACCATGGAAAAACAAGACATGGTTTTTAAAATCCATGGGAAGGAAATCAGTCGATGGTTTTTATAAAATATGTTTATGAATCCCATTTATTCATCATTATATAAATTTAGGGAAACAAGACATGGATTTAAAAACAAGAGGATGATTTATCAAATGATTTAAAGAAATATTTGAGATTCTATTTATGAAATTCATTTACATGTTTAAACAAAATATTTTCTTCCCAAATATTTTGTGACAATGATGAAGTATTTAAAAGATGATGAAGGCAAAGACTATGGGAAAAAAATGTCAACACATAAGTTTGGTTTAACTCCAAAATACAAATAATTCATTGATCAACTAGGTGGAAAACATAAACAAACATGCAATTATTTTCAGATTTTTGACTCAGAAATAGTAGTCAAAGGGACAGCTAGTTGATAAGGGTTGTAGATTTAATCAAGTTTGAAAGGGAAGCTAACAAGTTTTGTGAAAACAACTTCAACCACTCCATATTCCAAGGCAGAGGATCAACATTAATAAACCAATTTCCAAATTTGAAGGCTGAAGATTTTCCAGCAATTCCAAATTTCCAACGATTGTTTTTATCTTTAGTTTATTGTTCAGTTTTTTCTAGAAATAAAGTTATAGTCAGCAACAACTTTCCTCTAAATATTCAACAGAACAACTGAATTTATCCAGAATTTGTGATTTTTTAGTTATGTTTGAGAAATATATTTTTATTTGTTAGATATTATTTTGTAATCAATTCCTTTTTGGAATCCAAATTTAGTTCAATAGGAAGTTTATAAATATTTTGTGATAAGACTTATGAAGGGTTGGAACATGTATGAAGAAAAGAGATCTACCTTGATGTAAGCTATGGATTTCACTCAAAGTAATTAATTTTCAAAAATACAGAGGCATTTTTGTTCCAAGATTCTTGTGTCAAACAAATGGTGATGTGTTCTCTTATGTTTAATTGTTCCTTTTTCTCACTTTCCATGTGAATTTCCCTTCCTTATTGTTGCAAGAAGATTAAGAGTTGAATTTACTTAAGTGTACTCTTCTCTGGCTTGTTATACAATGTCTTAATGTTTTCCTCATGATATTAAATATAAAATTCATTTCAATATGTTTTATATTTAATTGATCTTCTACTTTTCCATGTCATGCACACCATAAATGTCTTAAAGAATCCAAGAGTTTTCCTACCCTACCCTATTAAAGCTACTCTGTCAACTTGTAATTGATTACCCAAAATTTTATGACTCCATGCCCAATGGACTTTTCTAGTGTATTTCAACCAAACTTTTGAAAAACCAACCCCAAATTTTAATAACTATCCTAAGATCTTAAAAACGAAAATATAAATCATACCGAGAGAACCCTCTCTAAAGCTAGAAGGGCTAGATCCCAGCTTTAAAAGTGGTTTTTGGTTACCTTTGTAGTTTTCTTTCTTAGCCTAGGAAAATTACAGTGCTAACAAGAAGTATGTTTTGCTTACAAAAACCTTGTTGGTTATAGGTGTTTTTGAACACCGAGGATAGTGTTCCCCCAACGAGGAGGGTTCTGTAACAAACCTGGTAAAAGTTACATGTAATAAAAGTTAATAAAGGCAAAATAATAATCACAGTCGATGGGACACTTATTCCACGTTGAATTCTGGGAAAAAGCATAGTGATGGGGATCACTTATGGTTGATTAATGGCTAAGGAAATTGGAAAAGGTAATGGCAAAGGATTGGAAAGGCAAAGTGGCATTTTTGGCACATTTATTTATGAAAATAATGTAAATTAGGAGAAAAGGTAGGTGAAAGGTCACAGGTTACATGTGAGGAGGAAATTGACAGAAAATAATAGAAAATTTAGAAAATAGAGGCCTCATTAATAAAAACACTTCTAAGGATTAGTACGCAAACTTTTGTCAGTTCATTTTTGGAGCTCTCTCTCTATCATACTATTTGGAACTAAGAGGTTCTTGGAGCACTCTTAGAGGAGTATGACATACTTAGAGCTTTGGAGAAAGAAAGCAAAGCAAGAGCAGGAAAGAGCAAGAGGGCATCGAGATCAACAACTACAATAGGTCTTTCTTGCATGTACTGAGTTGCATGCATGTTTTTCTCACTAGTTTCGGCATGCATGGCATATGCATGTGGTTTATTGGTCATGACTTGTCACTAGCATGGAGGATTACCTAGATTCAAAGTGGGTTTGCCTAGCCTTGCCATTTCCTGCATAGTCATGGTGTTGTGGGTTTATTTCTTTGTTTTTCTTATTGGTTCTCATGTTTCCTTTAGCTTGGGTTGAGTTACTAGTTCCTGGAAGCCCTGGAACAATTTGGGTTGAGTTAATAGTCCTAGAAGCCTTGGTTGGACAAATTCTATAGAAGCCCTTGGTGGGTTGAGTTACTAGGTTTGGAATCCCTCATTGTACAAATTCCTTGGAATCCCAGAGTAAGTTGTGGGTTACATTACTAGTACTGAAAAGATTGGATGGAACAAACGCTCTGGGGCCTTGGACGGATTGGTTAAATACCAATATGATGATGGTTTTGTGATGTCTAACTGTGAGGTGCAATCATTGTTTGATGGGTTGAGGTGGTTGGGCTCTAGAAGCCCTAGATCATTTTGGATTGATGTGTTTTATGAGATCCCACATTCATTCTTGCAATATGGCACAGGGGTGACTTGCTGAAGAGAGTTTTGGCTCAACCATGTCTATGGTCAAGTGGTTCATGGAATTCCCACATTTGGTTGGCCTTTGCATCATTAATATGAGGTTATTTCTCCTTGTTATTTCATAATTATTATATTGATTTATATGTTGATGATGTATCATAAAATCTTTGGTGATGTATCATAAAATCTTGTGGGTGTCCCAATTCAGTTGCCATTCTCACAAAATTTTCCATGGTACAATGTTACCCATCTATAAAACCATTTTTTATAAAATGGCCCCAGGGCTTTCCAAAGAGGAAAAGATAGACATATTTCCAGTCTTAAGATGGTTCGGTGAAGAAACATTTACTTATATCAGATTTTTTGGGAGCATTGCAACTCCACATTGTTGAGTGTTAAAAGGTGTCTTTTTAACCCCTATTTATCCTACATTAATTGTCAATCTAGGTACGATTTTTTTATCTCAAGAATGTATTTAGTCTGAGGCGGTCACTTGATTCAAGAGTAATGTTTTCTAGTTTGTAGTATAGTGCTAAATACAAGAGTAAATAGATGTTGGAAATAGAATCTACTTGTAATTAAAGGAAACCTTAATGCTCTTAAACTTAAATCATTCATTCAGAAAACTACAGTAATTTATCAGTCAGGGATGCAAATAGTGATAAATATTTCCTCTGTCAAATAATATAAATGAAATCAATCATAAACAGGACCTCCAATCTGAGAGCTTAGACAGTGATAGTCAATGTTCTTTACAATTGTATATCTTTCAATCCACACTAAAGCAAATAACTAGAAATAACAATTCAATTGGAAATGCTTACTAAAACACACTTGCTGCACTATCAATTAAAAGGCGAAAGAAAATCCTCGCAGAAAAGGAACAACAACTAAGTTTGTTGAAAAGATTGAACAACAAAGCTTAATCTACAGAAATGAATCAAACAACAATCTTTACCCGAAATGAACTGAACAACAATCTTCAGATAATAAAGGAACAACAATTCTCATTAAGTGTAAACACATAGTGACTATAAATTAATTTAATTAGTAATCTTATTCTAGAAGAGTGAACATTAATTGCAGGTATAAAGGAATGGCAATCGTGATTATAATTGAACAGCAGTTGCAGTTGTGAGTGAACAACATAATCTAAACTAGACAACGCAGTGTTGTTTCAAAAATAACAACATGACATTGAGTTATGAATAACAATTGTGTTATCAACGTAGTCTAATTACGATCTTGATGTAACATAGTAATTTAGCAAGATGTTTATAAACAAAAGATTACTAAATAAAGAAAATTAAGGAAATGCAAAAGAAATCAAACCACACACGACTGTAATTGTAAAATAGTGATACAAGAAGCAAGTGGATCCACTAGGGCCGGCCCTTAGCCACCGAGGAAGCACTACTACGTTTACTCCAGGATCAGATAATGGAACAACAAATGAGTTATATATTAATCAGACATGGCAGAGTTATAGCTATCGCTCTTTAAAGAGATTCAATGATCAAAGTTGAAATTACAAGAGTACCTCTGAAAAATTCCCCTCCTTTTTTCCCTTTTGTCCTACAATCGCTGCCCCATTTATAATGGGCAGGTGGATACATCAAGGTTATAGATAACTTTTAAAGTAGCGATCCCTCAGGATCAAAAGATCCTGAGGGCTTCGCTTAATCTTCCATCTCTAGTTGTCTTCTTGTCCTCTTGTGCAACCACTCTGTTTTCTCCGTCTTTTCCTGAGTTGTGTACTCTAGTCTCATTCTTCTTGTTTGGACACGGTTTCCTAATGGAGGAACAACAGTTGCCTTGCTTTTGTCTTTACCTTCCGAATAGTGATTTTCTATTCCCTTCACTTTCTGTATAGAAAAAGACAATAATTAGTTATTTTGTATTAATCACAAATCTCCTTAATTCTATCATAATTATTTAAGATATTACCATCTTAGAATGTAAAGGAGTTATGATTCAAAGGAAACTATAAAGAAATAAATGACAAATACATACCTTTTCCATCGCTCAACACACATGTCCTCCCATATTATGTTCCAGAAAAACTACTGGAAAGAGAGATAACTTACGAAACAGGAGGTGATGGTTTAACCAAAGTCCAAAAGGAAAAGAAAAAGCTTATTTGGCTAACCTTTCTATTGTAGTGTGGTGATTTCGCACTACATGACTATGGGCATGCAGTAAAAGAAATAGAGGATATTACATCTCTAAAACTAGCCACGATTCCAGGTCAACAGTTTGACCCAAATCAAGTTTCTAAAGACTTCAATACCATGGTTAAATTTGGACAAATTACTCATGAATAGGATCCATTTGATAACCTCTTTCAAGGAGCCGAATCATTTGCACAGGTCCTATATTTAACATTGCTATAGTTAAGCCCAAATGATATCAATGCTTTTCATGTATATAGAAATAAAAGATTGTTGAAGGTCCCATTGGACCTATTAGAAATTGAACAAATAAGGGAACCTACTCGTAGCATGATCCTGGAGGGAATTTCCAAGGAAAAATTTGATGAAGAAACGCAAGAAAAATCAACTCAGGAGTCAGAGCATTCAAAGAAACAATCTCACAATGGAGAAGAAAGTCCTAGTAAAGGTCCTTAGAAAAATAAATAAGGAAATAATGAGGAAACAACTGAATAGGCCTTGGCCAAGAAACATAGAGAGGTTGGCTCCACATCAGCTCAAATAGGGAATATTCCATTTATTGACCTAGACAAGGAATGGGAGCAATTCAATCAGAAGCTCCAAAGAGGCACAAGTCTTAAGAAGACATCTGGATTTCAGACACTGAAACAGACTCAATAGGGAACAAATTTAGAGACAACAGAGCAAGAAGTCACAAACACTCAAGACATTGAGGTCATCTTGACTTTCCCGACTTCTGAAATTATCTTAAAATTGAAGAAATACCTCCTCTCGATGTATTTTATGGCCCTACACATAAGGCTATGGTAAAAAGACAAATAAAGAAGAGAATGTTAGACACAACGACTATTGCAACTCTTGAGAACAAATCAATGGAAGTTGTATGAAAAGACACTCTTGTTGATCCATCTAAGAATGTTACAAAGTTGTCGCAGTTTGCAGTGCCTATGCCACCAGAACCATTGATAAAGCAAAAGAGGTCTGACTACTTCTTAAAGAAAAAGAACAAAGAATACAGATGTTGGAAGAACAATCAGAACAAGAAAAACAAAGTACCAATCAACAAGAAGAACAGTAGGTAGCTCAACTTCAAGGGGAGTTTGAGCAAATGAGGTTCCAACACCAGGAATTCATGCCAAAGAAAGACTCATAGATTTGTCAAATAGGCCATGGTAGATAGATTCAAAGATAACCCTCAGACATATGAGTTCATTAAAGAGGAAATCAAGCTAAATTCCCTAATAATAGAGCAACAAGAGATGTTATGCCAAAATATATCACAAATCAATCCCTACTGTGAAATAAGTAATAAATTGACAAATCAAGTGATTGATCTAAGATTTGAATATGATGAAATCCATAAAAATATTTCAGAATTTATTGCATGGAAGGAATCTGATGAGGGAAGAAAGGATGATCTACCAAAGATAGAAGAATCCCATAAAGACATCCTATTTTCAGATTGGGATACACAGTTAAAGCAGTTAGAAAGGGAAACAACAATAGCAACAGGTACAATAAACAACATAATTGAGGTTGTTAATGAAAATATTCACACTGCCAACCTTGTCAAAGAATGCATACCATGGGCTCTCCCAGATATCAAATAGCTAGAACAACAGTGGAGAGAAATAGCTCAAGCCAAAGAGGAAGGAATCAAACAACTGACCAAACTTGATTGGGAGACATACTGGCAATATTTTGTAAAACGACATAGCTAGTGGATGACTCTACGATGCTTAACTAGTTCTGCACAAAAAAATGTGCCAACTCTCTCAGATGCCTTACTGCAGGATAGTTAAAATCTACAATCATCCAGCCGCCTCAAGTGAAACCAATCATGGATATCTATGATCTCAAGGATCAAGTATCCGACTAAGATAATTGAATATGAAAGAAGCTTGTCATCCATTATTTTTTATTTTTAGTTTTTATTTTTGCTTACTATGAGGAAGGTTATTTGAAACCTCCTCATCTTCTTTTGTAATAATATATTTTTGAAACATGTATCATAGCATTTAAACCCTCTCATGCATTTAGAGAGGGTCCAATATTTTATCAAAAACACTTTGCAAGACATTGAACTTCTGTATCTTTGTGAAGGTTTTGATTAAATAACTGGAACGAGATCTATTTTTGAATATCAAAGCATACTCTATTGAAATTACACTTATGTACTCTTAGGGTATATTTGATCAGAAGAAAGTGGATCAATATTGTTGATCTCATGTGCAGGAATTTTCATATATGGTACTTTTATCTTACGATCCTGTTTCATTTATGAATTAGGAGTACTCTTTCTCTAATTGTCCTATGTATGAAAATCTAAGTTATAGTTTTACATTATTGAACTTTTATGTGATGTTTCAGCTTTGATTTCTTATTGAATACATGAACAATTATTACATGTGATAAAGTTTTCTCAATTTCTTTTTCTAACTATTTAGCCCAAACAATTATCATTTACGATTTCATTTCTTTTAGCAATTGAATAATCTTCATTACCAGTTGCTTTGAGACATCTTTGTAGATCGCATATCTTAGAGTATTCTCAGGTATATTTATAGTAAGATGATGTTAGAATAAGATAGATGCATTTTTTTATCGTTTATATTAGATTATTTTTTAGTTAAATCATTCTTTGTTATATCTTATATCACCACAACATCATTATCAAATAAATATTTTCTGGGAAACTAGTCCCATTATCCCCATTCAGAGCCACTACACCAAATGGAAAAGGAGTTTCTTTAATGTCCAGACTGGGTGGTTATCCCCCATGTTGTCACAACAAATTTGAAGGCTTCAACAAGTGCTTAGGAAGAATTAATGGCTCGGCATGGAGCTCCACTCAGATATGAAACAAAGCATTGCCTGAACTAACTTTGTTTATGCTCACTGACATGCAAACACAGTTTATCACTATCAGCGACAAAGAGTTGGGAAGTTGGGCAGTTAAGATGAAAGTGATGGGAACTAGCCGAGCAGGAAGAAAGGAAAATCATAGCAGAGACATGGCTTGATCAGAGGCCTTTACAGGAACAACCCAGGGACAATTCCTCTATCATATTTTAGTTCTTAATTTTTCTTTTATTCCCATAATTTATGTGTATTTTAGAGAAGGGAATCAAATCCTGATGAAATCATTTTGGGGCAGCAAAGCCTTGTACATCGAGACAACTAATCTAGCAGACAGCTAGAGCTCGAGTCAGTATATTTTGTAAATTGTTAATTCCAGCTCCCCCTCTTCT
The DNA here is from genome assembly GCA_031772625.1 of Pinus tabuliformis. Taxonomy (NCBI): domain Eukaryota; kingdom Viridiplantae; phylum Streptophyta; class Pinopsida; order Pinales; family Pinaceae; genus Pinus; species Pinus tabuliformis. The sequence continues at coordinate 737,090,798 of CM062813.1, forward strand.
GAGTTTTGCGATTCCACTTTTGGTTCTACTTATCTGTTCATGGGGGACTTGAATGATATATGGCTTAATGTAATGGACTAGTATGTTGAAATCATTTTGGATTAATGAAACTCTTTGGTGATTCCAATCAGATAAATGTGCAGTATGTTTTCCCCTTTGTAAATCTCATTTCATATATGTTTTTCTTTCTACTGAAATTGTGTAATGAAGCTATCAGTCTCATGCTTTCATGGTCATATATTTTGCTGCTAAATAGAGAATAGTACCTGTGTATATTACAGATTTACTTCTGTTATTCATAGCCTACAATACCTATAGAAATTACAGATCTACTTGTGCTATTACATTAACATGAAATACATGTATGAGCACAAATTTACTCAAACTGTTTGGTAATAGAGGTACCCATGATGGATTATAGCCTGAAACCTTAATTTTCACTCCACTATTTCCACTCTTTCATCTCCTCCCTCTTCAATATTTCTATCAGAAAATCATTGCTTAGGATTCTATGTTGTTTACAACACTATGCATCGAATTCCATCCTTTTGCCAGAACATTGTTGCTTATGACTCTATCATGTTTACAACCCTATGCATTGAATTCCCTCCTTCCTTTCCTCCTCTTAACTTTACTACAACTTCAATATAAAGTTTCCTATTGTTGTGTGTCGACCACTAGAACTAGACATTTCCCTTTGAGGTTGGCCTAATTTACCTCTTGAACATTTAGATCCATGTATCAACTTGAGTTTACTTGGATGACAGACTATTGAACCAAGCCCCTTTTACTCTTTTTAATTATGTGATAGTTGGAGTGCTACAGAAACCCCCTCACAGATAATCTTCCATGCACTCCTCTATTTAAGATGTCCTAGGCATTGGTTTACAATAAACCCAGAGGTTGTCTCTAGGAACATTTATATGCTTCCTAAAGCACTTTTGCTACAGGTGTCGTTAAAAGCGACAAGAGGCCACAAAAATCAGTATGAATTAGATCCAGAGGGTTATATGAAGATAAATCATTTGTCTTGAAATGAGTCTTGTTATACTTACCAAATTAACAAGACTTGTACATTGTATTATCATGTCTTTATAGTCTTGGCATTCCTCTTACAACACCTATCTTGCTAACTTTTATCCAAATGTCAAAATACATATGAACAAGTCTCTTATGCCATAACAGGATTCGTTTTTATTACTCAAGTAGCAGCTTACTCTGGAGTCATCAAATACATATACATTATTGTGAGTCCTGACTGCCTTTCCCACCAACTTTCCATTCTTTTCATATCGAATCTCATAATATTTGGATCGAAAGTTCACATTATAGCCATTATCACACATATGGATCACACTAAGCAAGTTGTTCTTGAGACCCTCTACATATAGTACATTTTGAACTTTATTCTTTTCATTAAGACTGACTATGCCCTTGCACTTAATTTTTGTTGGAGCATATTTTTCGAAAGTGCCATTGTTTCCACTGTCCTTTTGTTTTAGAGACAGGAATTTAATTTTATCCCCATTCATATGCTTGGAAAAACCACTGACCACACACCATATGTTTTCTTGATCATGTGATGATAGAGAAATTCCACATTCCATGTTCTTTCGAGACGTACATTTCTAATTCTTCTTATCATTTTGAAAATCTAGCTGCCAAGCATTTTGGGATTTCGATGAATACACAAATTTTCTTTTTCATTCACTTGTCATATTCCCAAAATTATTACATTTGAGGCATTCAACATCATTCATCAGGGGAGAGAAGGAATTTATATTTCTAGGGGGAGAGGTTTGAGGTCTTTAATTTTGATACTTATTGTACCTAAAATTTTCATATCTTTCAACTATGACCCTTCTAGAATCAATATATTTAGTTTCAAATATATAACATTTATAGAAATTACCATAAAATAAATTCGAGTACCTGAAGTTGGAAAGTTCATGAGTTTGTACATGAAGGTAACTTTGTTGTCTTGTTGATTGATTCATTCTCTTTTGGTATGAATCCTTTGAGAAGTTGGAATTATTGTTCTAGTGATGGGATCCTCTCTTGCTTGCTACCTTTCTATCTTCATTGATTCTTTCTTGATGCACCTTTTCATAGATCTAACGTTCCTGAAATCCTATGGACCTGATCTTCATATTCCTCATAGAAGATTCTTGTGGTCTAGAATATCACAGACCTGTCTTGTTTTCTGGAGACCTTTGACTATTCAGAATATGATCTAGATTTCTTGTGCCTTCTGCAAAATTTTCATTTACACCCTTCTTAGTATCTAGTATCCCAAGATCCCTTCTTAGAGAGACAACTTCTGCCTTGAGACTCTAACAATTTTCTTCCCATTCATGAATTAGATCATTAAGAACTTCTTCCTTTCATTTCATTTCTTTAATTTGACATTCAGGGATAGAATTTATGCTTTGTATGCTACTAAGATCATCTCCTTTTTTACTTTTAACAACTCCTACTTTAGATGCATGTTCTCTTCTTCTAGTTTCTCACATGTTTCTTGTCATTCTTCTAGTTGAAGAGCTATGTTTTCTTTACTTTTAATGGCTTCTTTAAGTTTTTCCTTTTGATAAACAAATTCTTCATTCCCTGAGTTATACATACCTTATTCAACATGTTGGAACTAGTCTTGTAGGGTATTTTTCTTTCTCCTAGCCTTCTTTAACTCATCAAGAGCACTGATGAATTCCCCTTCAAATTCCACCACTCCTTCTTCTTCTTCTTCTTCTTCTTCTTCTTCTTCTTCATAGTCTGTAATATTTTGTCTCTTGCATTCAACTCCAAATGCCTTGTCTAACCACTCATTTGAATCATCCTTTGAGTAATTTTCGCTACCTGAATCTAGTGTTGAGCTATCTTATTTGGAGTAGAACCCCTTCTTCGTAGAGAGCCTCTTCTTTTGATGTTTCTCAGCATTGCCTCTAAACTTCTAATCATCTTCATTTTCTATCCTATCTCTGTAAGGGCATTTGGATGAAAAATCTCTAACTCTTCCATAGTTAAGGAATTTTAAGGGAAAATTCCCTTTATATTTTTCTGACCCACACTTCAGCTTCCTAGAAAAGTGAGCCAACTCCTGATCAAATTCATAGCTAGAGAAATCGTGATGGTATTTGTTCTCCTTAGCCTTGTTGGACACCATGAACGATGCCTCCTTTAGTTCATACTTCTCTTTTTCTACTCTCATCTCATAGGTTGTGATAGTACCAAGAAACTGGCCCATTGTGAGAATTTTTAGATCATACATTTCTTCAATGGAAAATATTTAGGCATTAAATATCATAAGCAGAGATATTAGGAAATTTTTAACCATTGTATCTTCTTTGATAACTTCACCAAGTCCTCTTACTATATTGGTTACTTCATCAAGTCTGAGGAAGTGTTTTTATATTCTTTCTTCACTCATTTTTAAGATTTCAAACCTCATTCTGAAGGTTTAAAGTTTGGTCTTCTTTACTTTTTCATCTCCTTCATGACTCTGATTAAGCTTGATCCACACTTCCTTAGCAGACTTACAATGCATAACTTTTACAAGTTTACATTAACTAAGGCCAAAGAGAATGAAATTCTTGTCTTTAGCATTATTTTCATACACCTTTTTACTATCTACATCCGTGGGAGGGACATTAGGAAAATCATAATCCACCAACACAGAGCTCCAAACATCTACTCCCAGGGTCAGAAGATAGGCTTCCATCCTAACCTTCCAAAAGGCACAGTTTGTCCCATCAAAGACTAGTATCTTACTAGTGTAAGCATTATGACTCTCTCACCTCAATATATTTCCTTATGGATCCACATTCCAGTGGTTAAACTATTCTTGAATGAACCTAGGCTCCAATACCAATCAATGGGATAAGGAATTACTGAGAGGAGGGTGAATTAGTAATTGTGAGTTTATTAAAATTTATTCTCAATATATTATATTTCCTTTGAAATCTGCTAGTTATTTGTAAGGTCATTCAGACTACAATATGAATGTGCAGTAAATAAAACTATTCACATGAGCACACAATTCATCAATTTAATAGCACACACATATTGACACAAGTAATTTACGTGGGAAAACCAATATAATTTTTATTATGATGTAAATTAAGAACCCACTTAATTACATCAAGTTGTTTGTGAGCACCCACTCATAGGAGGCCTCAACCTTCTTCAAATAGCATGCCACCCCTTGCCAAGAGGCACCAACCTCTTATGAATATAGACGACTACTTGCTCTAGCCACTGTTTTACTTCGATACAATTTTCAAACTGAAAACAAAGGCTAATACATATACTCAAAAATATAAACTTGATCTAATGTAATGCAAGCTCCTTCCCTTCAACTTTGCAGCTCCACTACTCAACAAATTATAGTCTGGGCAATATTCTCTACTTTAAGCACAGTTAAATCTCGGCACTAAACTCTCTGATCCTCTCACACTCAGACTCAACATAACTACTATGTCTGCCACACCCCCCCGTTGCTCAAAGGCCAATCTCAGTCTTTATTTCTCTTCTACTCAAAGGTTGATTCTCTCTCTATTTTCCTCATGTAATATCTACTGTCTTTGCTTTGAAGTGCTTGATAACATCCTTCTGTATGGCTTTGATTGTTGTTATTCCATCAAAGACTGCAAGGCCACTGCAACTGCATTAATATGAATGGGTACTTATGAATTCTCCATATTTTAGAATTTAATTCTAGTATATCCTACACACCCAACAAGTACCTTCGTTAAATTTAGTCTCCATAGATAACTTGGATCTCCATTCCTCTTAAATTCTCAAAGAGCACAAAATGTACTTTAGGTATGTCTCTTCTTCCTGCTCTAGTTTTAACACACCATCATAGCTCATAAAATCACTGGTCTAGTGTCCTAGATCCATCTTCCACATTAGATTTATAGCGGCATGTAAGTGAGACTGAGAGAGGCTTGTTTCAGCGGTCACCACTAATACAATGGCACCAACATCTCTGTGCACTTTTACTTCAGTCGTTGACCCATTTGTCCTATGTATAATATTCCCTTGAGCTAATGACTCATCCAAGATTGTCACGCACTTCCAAGTATGGCACATAGGACAAAGAGTTGTTTACTCATTCATGACACAACATAGATGATTGTTGACATGAACCCCGAAAGCCCTAGTGCCTGTATATTTTCTCTAAATGTAATTTCATAAGACTTATGGGCTTCCTAGCACTCGCCCACTAGAGTGCACCACATCCAATGTTGGTATCATCCTTATCCCTTTAAATGGTTACCCGTAAGTCTTTGCTTCATCCATAGCTCGAAGGACCTTGGTCGTAAGAAATCATGAAATCTTCACAAAACCAAGTCCTAGGTGCATCTATTGATATTTAACAGAATGCCAAATGTTGGAGAGAACTTCCATCAACCATTCCTATTATTTCCCATAAAATATTGATGATTTATCCTCCTTTGTTTATTCCCTACGGGCTTTTGGGCTTCCCATCTTTAGGGGTTGCAAGCTTCCTGTGTACTTCTCCCACTACCTTGGGTTGATGCCATCTACTAAACCCATTTTAAATAAACCTCTAGGCTTTGGGTCTTCGAAGGTTATAGGCTACCTGCTACGGTAGCTCAGTGTAATCCTGTAACATTTATAATAAGCCTCTAGGCTTTGACGGTTATGGGATTACCACTACCCCAGCTCAATGTAATCCCGTAACATTTTAAATAAGCCTCCACACTTCTGAGATTTTGGGCATTTCTCTTTAGGTCTTCAAGGTCTCTTACTTTGATTTCTCATTAGTTTTGATCTAGAGGGTCATCTGAAAACTTCCACATACCATTGGAAAGATCATTCAAGGAACTTTCCAACTATGCCACTTTTAGGAGAACTGAGCTAATATTTGGAGACACAATCTCCTCCAAATAATTGGGATTCCCCAACCATCATCATCATCTTTTTATGGATTCTTCGCTAAGATTGATACTATGATGATTTTCTATAGAATACTGTAGCAACCATGTGACTCACCATAAGTAGCATGCTCATCAACACCAACATTTATTGCCTCTAACCTCAATGCTGGTGTGGTTGACATCAATGCCAACATACCAAGTGTGACCAACCATTAAGAAAATTCCAATTGTACAACAACCTCTTGATAGTTCCAGATGATAGTGAGACCAAAAATTAACCTCAAGCATTAAGGGCTATTAATTAGCATCCTTGACCTCATTTGTCTATCAAGTTGGATACAACTCCACATGAATTTTTAGCTTCATGAATCATTAACAAGGTTAGATGTTCCACGAGCCACTTGTATTTGAGAAGAATTTTGTTACCTTTGCAATTGAGGCCTCTAATATTCTAATATATTATCTCCATGGGCAAGATGAGTTGGCAGAAGGATAAACCTTTGAGATCAACTTTATTCTACCCGAGATAAAAAAAAATTTGCCTAGTTCTTCCAAAATTTGTTGGTTTCTCTTACAACCATTTTTCTTCTCATCCTTATGTCACTTCATATTATTCTTCATAAGTTCGACATGAACCCCTTAAATATTGATAATGATTTATCTTTTTGATGCATTTTGGCTTGCTACCTAGATTTGAGAATGGTTCTACTTCAGTTTTTGACTTTATGCTCTCAAAGAAAGTTTGGGTACTTATTTATATGGGAGGTTGTGAGTGTCCAAATCCATTTCTTTTGTGCCATCATTATTTTGTGGCAACATAGAATCTTTCTTTGAGGGTTCTCAAGGATCTAGACTCAAGGGTTGTGAGGAAGTAGTATGAGGAACCTAAGAGGCTAATATGGGGTTTATGGTATTAGAAATGTTTATATTTGTGGGGGACGGGTTGGGGATTCAATATTTATAATAAGTACAATTTTGTTTTTAATAACAAGGGTTTTGCTAGAGTGTGTCTACGGAACTGGAGGCTTAGGTCCACAATAATGATTAATCGATTTAGAGGATCCATCCTTATCTGTAACTTGTCCATGATTTAGAGTAGTCTTAGGATCCAACAAGGAGTAATTTCTATAGAGATGTCTATATTCATGACATCTATGGAAAAAAAACGTTATGTGCTCATAGTCCAAGGTTTACTTCCAAAGTTTGTCTTGATAGTAAATATTGATTGACTCACGAAGGGAATCTAAGATATTCATATATATACATGCAATCATAAGATATGTATCTTTCTTGTTTAGTAGCTTCCAATACTTTGACAAAATGACCTAGAGCATTTTTTATGCTTACCAATATTTATTCATCCTAAAATTCTTTGGGAAAGGAGTAAATGCATATTCAAACTGGGGCTGCCATAAAATCCTCTTTGTCTGGAACAAATCTCTTCATCCAAAGCATACAATATAATTGTGTAGATTTGAAAAGTTATGGACCATATTTTAAAACCCTCATGCAATCTTTCACATTAGCAAAGATAATGGATAAAACTCCTTCATCCCCCATCTCTAATTTAATATGTTACTTTGGCTTCAACTTTTATTGAATCTAGTAGGTGACGGATTTTTCCAAGGGCCAATGCCCAAGAATTTTCGAATTAAGCATGATGTCTCATGTATTAATGTAGTTCCTAATTCAATTACAATGGACCTGAAACATTGGATCTGTGGCTACTTTTGGAAGGAAACATTTTAGAGATCTCTATCTTATTGAAGTGTTCCTTGAGGATCCCTTCTTCCGATCTAGCCCTAGATTACTTGCAACCTCATAAAGACAAGGATTAGTTGATTAACTAGGGTGATGGTCCCTTGTAGTGTATTGTCTATTAGAGGGAACTCTACTCCCTCCTACAACACCGAACATGGTAGTAGGAATTGCAGAGATGACATGAGAAATGGAGAAGTCGATGACAAGGTAGGGTAGAAAATTGATAATATTATGTGTATCAAATCAAAATAAATTTAAATAATGATGATTCATGTTTGATAGTTCAGAATATTAAGTTTAAACTTAGTTGATAATCATCTCTCTCTCTCTCTCTCTATCTCTCTCTCTCTATATATATATAGTTATAAAAACATGAAAATTTACATGGACATATGTATGTGGTTATATGAATTGTGAGGGTATTAATAGAATTAAAATAATAATATTTTTATATATGAAAAATGTGAAATTTAAATATAATATAAATAGTAGTATAAAAAAAACAATATAAATTCAACTTATTTTGAAATCTATTATATATCTTGAGGGATCAAATCTTGAGTTTAGATGAATCTATGCTAGTATTGTTATTAATGTGAGATTTTTTATAATATTATAATTTAGTAATTTAGTAAATATATACGTTTTTAAAATGTAGAATTTTTATAATAGGTGTTTTCTTTTAGAATATTAGATCTAGTTGTATTTTAGGGATTCTCTCTAATTAGTCTACTCTTAAAAGTTCAAAGAAACTATACCTCATTTGGATTATGAAATAAGAATATGGAGATTTTTATCCCATAGTTGAGTGGAGATTTATGTAGAAATTTGGAATCATAACTTTAACATTTCAAGTGTTAATGGTTTGCAATGTTGTTGGAAAGCTTGGATCGCAACTTGGAGACTATGCCTTTTAGATGACAACTTTCTGGAGTTGATCGCTTGCAAGCTTTCTAAATGGCCGGAAATGTAAATGAAAACATTACCCAATAGACAACAAGAAAAATACAAAATACTTATTAAAGGGCAGTGGCGAAGTTATTAACTCACACCTCTCTTATGAGTAACTTGAGATTCTTCATAATATGATAAAGTTGTAATTTATTAATTGTATCGATTATTGTAATATACAATATATACGTAATTGTTTTCTTTTAAAATAGGTTATCCAGTTAAACTTAACAAGTTCTTTGTAATTAGTTAACTATTTTCAACAAATTTTTAATATAGTTAAATTAACTTATATTAAATAAAAATATTAAATATTAAATATAAATTTATTAATTAAATAATATATTGAATTATATATATGATAAAAACATAATTACTATAATTTTTTTTATCATGATAAATCCTTTCATCCTCAAATCATTTTTTCGATATCGTACTTCCACTTGAACCACATTATCATATATGTTTTTTTGTCGATCAAACTGTTTTCATTAGATTTTCAAAATGGCATAGCATACAAAATTTGTCTCAACAATCCCCACACTCTCATTCCGATCAAACTTTTTGAGGTTGGGGACTGGAGGATACCAAAAGGGACACTTAGCATACATTATTTTTGTGAGGCATAGAAGTCATGTAATACTAGTAATAACCAAAAAAGAGATGAAAACTGACATCATCAAATCAAGGAGGGGGGTGGGGGGAAATACAGGGGGAGAAGTAAAGTAACCAACACAATCATGAATGTGGAAATCAATATGTTCCACTCTCGCTTCCAAGTTGTGAAGGTGATCATTAGTGTGACGGTGACTGCGCCAGAGACTGTCTAGTTGAGCCAGTATTTCATTTTGACTATACTAAATATAGGTAAGGTGGGCCACTACCTCATTTCGGTTGTCATAGATGTGGTCCCTTAGGATGTCCAAATCAATTTGGATGTGTCGCAACTACTCAACAAGGGAGTCCAAAGAAGTTGGGGCCTCAATGTGGCCTGGAGAGCGAGTTGGAGAAATGGATTTTGCACCCTCTATCTCCTGGCTTGCCGTATTGGTGGATGATGAACTGTGTTCAAGCTCGGGACGACCAATCTGGACATGCTATCCCCTCCCACAATGAGGATGTCCCTGTTGGCGGGGCATATCACACTTATCACCGATTGAAAACTAGTTGCAAGAGAATACCAAGAAGATACAATCGCGATACCTACAAGAGGCGACACAAAACCAAATACCATGACACCATTGCCACCACCGAGAGGAAACCTAAAGATCGACATAAGAGGTAGTTGAATAAAACAAACCTGAGGCGGCCTAGACCAAAGAAATAGATGGAACATACCCTCCTCGCAACCCCAGGGAATTATGAGAGAATAAAACACCACCTCAGATGAGAGGAGAAACTTTTCTGACTTCCACCCAACACAAAGACTCATACCACCTTCTGAATTTTCCAAAGAACAAGATATCCCTGTCACTCCATAATAGACAAGGAGGAACGTCAGGCACTAAGACAACATCAGAACATCTGCTAACCCACAACTACAAACCCTTGAAACTGCATAGAAATGCAGAGGAACTAGAAGACATAGAGACCTTTCCCTGAGCACCAGCCAAAGGAGGACTATCCATAAATTTGCGGACAACCAGAGCGGAGGTAGAACCAGACTGTGCCAGCTTAGGTACCAGGGTCCTAGCGGAAGACCAGTAAGAAAATACTAGCCCAAACCAAAGAATTTGATTCACACTCATCCCTCCCTAGCCTGGGAAGTATCCCCATGTTGAGATTTTCTGCTTGTAATGAAATAGGAAAAATCTCAGCTGGTGACAACAATAGGAATTCAGGTCCTAGATTAACTCCAGGTTGTTGGGAGGGAGTTAATGCCTCCTATATTTGATGTGAGGGAATTAATGAGGCTGTTAGATTCTCTAGGCTATATAACAGGCAACCATTCGGATGGTTTGCTAAGAGTGTGAGAGTTTTGTGAGGCTTTCATGATGTAATCTCCTGATTTGTTTAATAAATTCCTGATGCCTATGTTTGGTGGACGTAGCCCAGATTGGTTAGGTGAACCACGTTAAAAATTGTCTCCTATGTGCTTGATTGTTCTGCTGTGTTAATTGTGTGTTTATTGATTTCCTGTGCCTCTGAATTCCAACAATTGGTATTAGAGCATGTTGGAGGTGCTGCCTAGAGCGCTGGCTGTGCTGGAGCTGCACTGTTTGGAGGTAGAGCGCAGGTGTTACTGGAGCGCTGCTGTTGCTGGCGTGGAGAATTTTTCTCTGGTTGCTGGAGCTGTTGGTGCGTGACTCCATGTGAATGCGTTCAGAAGCGGATGAGTGAATGCATGGATTGTTGTGCATGGTTTTTTGGTTCTTGGCACTGTGCCTGGTGCATTGAACGCAATCAGAGTTCAGCAGATCGCGGCTGGAGGGGATCGCTGGTGCTGGAGTGCTGCTGCGTGGACCGTCTTCGACACTGGTATGCACGCTGGAGGGTGCGTTTGACTGGAGGGCGGACCATAAAGTGCTGCCTGCGTATAAAGTGCTGCCTGGAAGGTGGAGACCGTGCTTACCCTGGTGGAGCGTTGACACCTGCGTTAATTTATTGCACAACGGCGTACAGCGTGGGTATGTATTAAACAAACAGCGTGGATATTTAAAAAAAAAAAAACACAGCATGAATATAGTTGTTATAAACAGAGTGTATATACAAAAACCGGTGTGAGTTACATTCACAAAACGGCATAGTTATATTTTTTTTAATGCTGCCGTGGATAGCTGCATTCAAAAGCGTTGGTATATACATGTAAACAAAAAAAAAAACGGCGTCGATTTCTGTTTAAACAATGAGTGTTGAGTGGTGCTGAAGCGTGGATTTATTATATGTGTATTCAAACTGAGTGGACATATATATGTTTAAAAAGAAAAAGGTTGAAACGCATATGTTATAAACCATATGTTACACATTATATAAACCATGTTAACGTAGTGGAAAGTGTGCACATTTGTTAATGGTGGATTAATATTAAAGTGGGTGAACGCATATGGTGGAGTAGTTTTTTTTTTGTGGAGCGGATCAATCTTTCCATTGGTGATTCACACCAGAATATTATTTTTTGTTTTAAAAGGCAAAGGCAGAAAGGCATAGGCAATTTTTCCTTTTATTGCTGGTTGGATATTGGAGATTACTGTGTGTTTGTTTTTTTTTGCTGATACAAAATGGCGAAAACTCAAAGTGCCCGTTTTGAGATTGAGAAATTTAATGGCAAGAATAATTTTGAGATCTGGAAGGTGAAGATGCACGATCTGCTGGTTCAACAAGGTGTGGCGAAAGCACTGTTGGGGAAAAACAAAAGGCCTCCTTCCATGACGGAGGATGAATGGGATGAGATGGACGATAGAGCTCTGAGCGCAATTCGGTTATGTCTGGCGGACGATGTTCTGTTCAACATTGTGTCAGAGAAAACCGTCGCAGGCTTGTGGTCGAAGCTTGAGAAGCTCTATATGACGAAATCTTTGACAAATCGGATTCTCCTGAAACGGCAGCTTTACAGTTTGTGGATGAAAGAAGGTACCTCAATTGTTGATCACCTGAATGCTTTTAATACCTTGTTGGTGCAATTAGACAGTCTAGATGTGAAATTTGATTCAGAGGATAAGGCAATAACTCTATTATGTTCTTTGCCTGAATCCTGGGATCACTTTGTTACTTCCATAAGCTTTAGTACATCAGAAATCCTTGAGTTTGACGATGTTGTTGGAGCCTTGTTGGCTGAGGAGACGAGGAAGAGGTCGAATGCAGACACCTCTACATCAGAGGTAATGATGGCCAGAGGTCGCTCACGAGAGAGACACTCCGGGGGAAAGCATAGCGACTCTCGCTCAAAATCCAAAGGAAAGAAGCCAAAGGTGAAGTGCTGGCATTGTGGTAAGGAGGGACATCTGAAAAAGGATTGCTGGAAGCGAAAGCAGGCTGCTAAAGAAGGCTCTTCGACAGAAAAGAAGGAAGCCAACACCACAGATACAGGTTCAGTATCTGGTTCAGGTATGAGTGATGAAGTATTGTCAGTTAATATTTCAAAACATGATCAACATTGGTTGTTAGATTCTGGGGCATCTAACCACATGTGTATACATAGAGATTGGTTTAAAACATATAGATCAGTTGATGATGGAGTCGTGTACATGGGTAATGATGTCACTTGCAGTATTGTTGGAATAGGAAGTGTACAACTACAAATGTTTGATGGCACAACCAAAATGTTAACTGATGTGAGGCATGTACCAGATTTAAGGAAAAATTTGATTTCATTAGGAGCACTTGATTCAAATGGATATAAAACTGTAATTCAAGGTGGAGTTATGAAAATTTATAAAGGTATTTTACAAGTGATGAAGGCTAAGAAAGTAGGAAATCTATTTCAGTTAGAAAGTAGAACTAGGTCAGATCATGTGTCAGTGTCTGAACATGACAGTAGTTCCATTCACTTATGGCATCAAAGATTGGGGCATATGAGTGAAAGAGGATTGAAAATTTTGGCTGACCGAAAGTTACTTCCTAATCTAAGATCTGGAAAATTGGATTTCTGTAAACATTGTCTGTTTAGTAAACAAAGTAAACAAAAGTTTAAAACAGGCAAACATACTAGTAAAGGCATACTTGATTATATCCATTCAGATGTTTGGGGTCCAGCCCCTACAGCGTCATATGGTGGCTCGTCATATTTTGTGTCATTTATTGATGACTTTTCTCGGAAAGTATGGGTCTACATGTTGAAAAAGAAGTCTGATGTTTTTTCAGTTTTCAAGCAGTTTAGAGCATTGGTAGAAAGCATCACTGGTAGAACAATAAAATGTTTAAGAACTGACAATGGTGGTGAGTTTTCCTCCAAGGAGTTTGACAGCTATTGCAAGGATGCAGGGATCGAAAGACATAAGACCACGGTTTATACTCCTCAGCAGAATGGAGTTGTTGAACGCATGAACATGACTCTTCTAGAGAGAGCAAGGTGTATGCTGAGTAACGCCGGGTTGCAGAAGGAGTTGTGGACAGAAGCAGTGGCAACAGCTTGTTATGTGATAAACTGATCTCCATCAATGGCAATAGGCTGCAAGGTTCCGCAAGAGGTATGGACAGGACACCCTTGTGACTATTCTAAACTCAGAGTGTTTGGTTGTGATGCATATGCTCTAGTGCCTAAACATCAGCGAACTAAGTTAGATCCGAAATCGAAAAGGTATGTCTTTGTTGGGTATGGTGATGGAACAAAGGGATATAGATTGTGGGATCCTACTACCCGCAAAATCATCATCAACAGAGATGTAAAGTTTAATGAATCCTCTCTTGTACAGTTAGATGTAGATAGAAGATTAAAACATGATGATGTATCTGATTTCCAGCATATTCAGTTTGACAGCATTTCTAATGATAGTCATAACGACCATAGTTCAGATTCTAGTCATGAACAGGTTTCAGAATCAGATTATGAACAGGGTTCAGATGGAGGACATGAACAGGTCTCAGATGGCGATCATGAAGAAATTCCTACAGTTGATAGACAGCCAATTGTGGAAGCACCAGAAACATTCTTAAGGAGGTCTACAAGGATCAAACGCCCTCCGAGAAGGTATGATGATCATGTTACTTCAGTTGCTTTGATCGCTAATGATGATGAACCTTTGTGTTATCAGGAAGCTGTAGAAGGTTCCAATAGTGACAAATGGAAAGCAGCCATGAAGGAAGAAATGATGGCCTTAGGTAAGAATGGCACGTGGGATCTGGTTGAACTTCCCAAAGGCAGGAAAACTGTGGGATGTAAGTGGGTGTACAAGCTGAAACGGGGTGTGAATGATACGGAAGACAGGTACAAAGCGAGACTGGTTGCAAAAGGGTTTTCTCAGAAAGCTGGCATAGACTTTCATGAGATATTTTCACCAGTGGTTAAAATTTTCTCAATTAGAATTGTGTTAGCATTAGTGGCTTTGTTTGATTTGGAGTTGCAGCAGTTAGATGTTAAGACTGCATTTCTACACGGAGACTTAGATGAGGAAATATATATGGAACAACCGGAAGGGTTTGTTCAGCATCGCAATGAGAAATTTGTCTGCAGGCTCAAGAAGTCATTATATGGCCTGAAGCAGTCGCCTCGGCAGTGGTATAAGAAGTTTGATTCTTTCATGTTGAGTCAGAAATATGTAAGAAGTGAATATGATCATTGTGTTTACTTTAAGCAGTTAAATAATGGCATGTTCATTATCTTAGTGTTGTATGTTGATGATATGCTTTTAGCAAGCAAAAGCATTGAAGAAATCAACAGGTTGAAGACTCAGATGGCAAGGACGTTTGATATGAAAGATCTAGGAGCCGCAAGACAGATTTTGGGCATGGAGATTTTCAGAGACAGGAGTAATGATAAGCTGTGGCTATCACAACAAAAGTATGTTGAGAAAATACTTTTGAGGTTTGGTATGAATAATGTGAAGCCTGTGTCAGTCCCTTTAGCTTCCCATTTTAAGCTTTCTTCCAGTTTATGTCCTAATACAGATGAAGAAAAGGATTATATGTCTCGAATTCTGTATGCCAATGTAGTAGGATGTTTGATGTATGCGATGGTGTGTACGCGACCAGATATTTCACATGCAGTTGGGGTTGTCAGCAGGTATATGGCAAATCCGGGTAAAGAACACTGGTCAGCAGTGAAATGGGTGCTTCGGTATTTGAGAGGCACAAGTAGTTATTGTATTTCTTACAATAAGAGTAGTGAATTTGTTTGCGGGTATGTTGATTCCGATTTTGCAGGTGATTTGGATAAGAGAAGGTCAACTTCAGGGTACGTCTTTACTCTTGCAGGTGGAGCTATCAGCTAGATGTCAAAGCTACAGAATATTGTTGCTTTGTCCACTACTGAAGCAGAATACATTGCTGCTTCTCATGCTTGCAAAGAGGCGGTTTGGTTGAAAGGTTTGCTTGGTGAGTTTGGTAGGTTACAGGACAACATCAGGTTACTTTGTGATAGTCAAAGTGCAATACATTTGGCTAAGAATCCGGGCTATCATAGCAAATCAAAGCATATTCCAATTAAGTACCATTTTGTAAGACAGGTTATCACTGAAAGGGGAGTTTCTCTTGAAAAGGTGCATACAAAGGAAAACTGTGCAGACATGTTCACAAAACCAGTTTTGTTGGAGAAGCTACGCTGGTGTTTGGCTTCTCTTGGCTTGCAGAAAAGATAAAATAATAATAACAGGGCATCAGGCGAATTGTTGTCAAGGTGGAGATTGTTGAGATTTTCTGTTTGTAATGAAATAGGAAAAATCTCAGCTGGTGACAACAATAGGAATTCAGGTCCTAGATTAACTCTAGGTTGTTGGGAGGGAGTTAATGCCTCCTATATTTGATGTGAGGGAATTAATGAGGCTGTTAGATTCTCTAGGCTATATAACAGGCAACCATTCGGATGGTTTGCTAAGAGTGTGAGAGTTTTGTGAGGCTTTCATGATGTAATCTCCTGATTTGATTAATAAATTCCTGATGCCTATGTTTGGTGGACGTAGCCCAGATTGGTTGGGTGAACCACGTTAAAAATTGTCTCCTATGTGCTTGATTGTTCTGCTATGTTAATTGTGAGTTTATTGATTTCCTGTGCCTCTGAATTCCAACACCCCAAAGAGCCACCATAACACCAGACCCAAACACCTCCAACCTCCTCACAACCTCAACTCATCACCCAAGTTAGTAGACTTGATCGAAACACTCTCCAAACAACAGATATAACAACAAGTTGCAAGTAATTAATCATCAGGCCTGATATTTGAGGACAAGGATGACACATAAAAGCTAGGTAATTACGTGCGTTGCGAAGGTGTAAGCCCCAGTGGCCTCGCTTGAAACACTTGTACCCTAATATGATCACCCCATCAAGGAACATTATCTTATGTTATTAGAATTATAGAGTAAAGAAAAATTACTTACCAAAGTTGCATAAACCTTTGAAATCTTTTAATTATCTATTTACACTACAGTTAAATAAACTTTTAAAATTCTCATATTCTTTTATAAAAATAATTTTTATTGTTAAAATTATCATATTATCAAATTGTTGATATAATTAAAATAGCTTACTTATATTAAATTAAAGTATTAAATATAACATTATTAATTAAATAATATATTATATATATATATATATATATATATATATATATATATATATATATATATATATATAATTACTGTGTTACACGGGAACCACTCCCGAGAGGTGGGAAACCTGTTCCAATGGTTCCAGCAAGTTTTGAAACTATATGGCAATGTTCCAATTTTAGCGGGAGTTGCAATGGGATCTCGGGAAAATTATGGGAGCTTTGAAGACTATTGTTTTTGGAGTTCTGACATTCCCTGGGGTTGAGGAATACAAAGCTTATAGAGAAATATGCTACACTGCCCACAAAACATAAGTGTATGTTGAAACCTTCGCAGGAAGAAAGGCCAAAGACATCCTTAACACTGATATCTTTAATTGAGAAACTGGAGCAATCTCTTGGTCAGTTAAGGAAGCTTGTTGCACCTTTATTTTGTTGTTTATGGATATATATCATAGAGGATTGCGTGTGTATATTGTATGTGGCAGCCAATGCTAAAACATTGGAGTTGCTATACTTTTTCTCTAAATAATAACTAGATAAACATATGTAAAATTGTTCCTTTGTATTTTTAAACTAGATTGTTTGAAAGATTGGTCATGTGTGAGAGAACTGATAATGAACTTACATTTTATATATATATATATATAAAGATATAAAAGAGAGACTTAGGGAGTAGACACCCAGAAAATATATTTATATATAAGAGAAATTATATATTATATATTTATATATTTAAATTGATTTTAATATTTGAATATTTTGATTCAATATTAATTTTGATTATTATATAAATTATATAACTAAGAAAATATTTTATATTTTTAGTTTTTTTATTATATAATAGTACTACTGGGGATTAGCCATTTCATATAAATTTTAAAGAAACCTCTAACTGTTTGCCACACCTTTACCCAAATTCCCAACATTCCCACCTTCCAAAACTCATACAACCTAACATAATTACTATAGTTTTTTATAAATAAATTCTTTCATCCTCAAATCATTTTTCCGACATCGTACTTCCACTCCAACCATGTTTTCTTATGTTAATAGAATTATAGAGTGGAAAAAAATTACTTACCATAGTTGCATAAATCTTTGAAATCTTTAATTATCTATTTACACCAAAGTTGCATAAGATTTTAAAATTATCATATTTTTTTTAATAAGAAAACTCTTTATTACATGAGATGTGAATACAACTTTTGAGAGTTCTTAATCACTTATTAGTCCCTGCCATCTGGCAATGGCCAGGGACTATAGTAATCGATTTGCGATTTTATAACATTAAATCACCTGTTTGTTATTAGTCACTGCCACTTGTTAACCAAAGTTTTCAAAGGCATATGGTTTTCCTATTTTATATAAAGCAAAGTTTCCAGAGGCATATAGTTTTGCCATCTTATTTGGCCTCTTCCCGAGGCATAGAGGCAAAAACCATATGTTATGTGTTCTTATTTCGCAAATTTGAAACTAATGAAAACTAATGCTAGCATTAGTTTCATAGTTGAACAGATATTAAATGCTATATTCGTAACCAAGTTTCCATGTTCTAATTGTTCTTGTGCATTGAACTTGCCATGTGGTGCAACAGCTGCCAGCTTTTGCGCTGCCAGCTTTGACAATTCGACAACAACACCGGTGATGCATGAAGGTGAAATTCGACAATTCAATAAGAAGACCGCTTCCCACATGCTGGAAGTTGATTTTCTATCTATTTTCCTTTTGCTGCATCCACCATGCCTGGAAGTTGATTTTCTGTTGAATTGATTTTCTGTTGCAGGCTTCAACTCCGCTATCTTTGTTGGGGCTGGAAGCTGATTTTCCATTGCAGGCTTCAGCTCCCCTATCTTTGTTGGGCCGTTTTGTTGCAGAGGCATTCTTTTCTGAACTGGAAAGGGGGCTGGCCTTGCCCATCGAATGAATCACTGTTGGCAATCTCCCAAACTGCACTGTATTTGCGCGGACTCATACTGTACCATCTCCATTGTCCTACCTGCGATACCAGTCAGTCCATTGAGATTCAGATGGTGTGATGTGTAATTTTTTGTAACGTGTTTCTCAATTATTGTATTTCTCTTTTCGGTGAGATTCTAATATTATTTGTTAATTAAGATAATTAGAATAGATGAGTGATATGAAAATGACAGGTGGTTACTCACCCGGGCAACTTCAACGGCGGAAATGTCTGTTTGGCCTCCTTCGTACAGAAACTTGACAGCAAGAAAGTTAGGGTACGCACTGCTTTCGTCTACCTTGATAGCCATATTTTTGCCTGGATACTCGCATGGGACTCTGTAATAATACGCGCAGTTTTTCTATTTCAACAAGTTCTCCTATTTCGGCAACTCTTATTCATCTATTTTAGTTTTTCTATTTCAGAAACTCTTATTCATCTATTTGAGTTGAACTTACGCATCTATAATAACTAGCAAGTAAATAACTAGAGTTTTCTATTTCAAGTAAATAGTAAATACGCTGAACACTTATGCATCTATTTCAGATGAATACCACCGAGATAAGTGACAAGTAGATAACCAAACTATTTCAGGTATTTTAATAAGCATTTTTTTCTATTTCAAGTATTTCAAGTAGATAATCAACGTTTTTAATTTTCTATTTGAAGTATTTATTTTTTATTTCAATTATTTCAAATAGATAACCAATGCTTTTTATTTCAAGTCAATAACTAGGCAAGAAAATAGCAACAAGGCATGTGAAATTTACCTAGAAGCCATATTTCCAGTGACTGCTAAAGGGGAGGCATGCATCAAAGAAAAGCACGCCCCTGTTCAGAAGCTGCTCACTTTTGTTGGGGCGAGCCAAGCTCAGGAAATCCTTAACTACGCCTTACTAGTCCTCCGGTAAATAGGTTACTAAAACAGATAATTCATAAGCAGTGTATTAATTCACCTGGAATAACTTATTTTTTCTTTTCAACAAGAAACTATTGTATTTCCAAGATAAAAGCTACAACATCCCAACCAGAAAGCAATTCTATTAATTTAACAGGTATGCAGTTACTAGTTTACTGACCTGCAGATAATATGACGACATCCAGACGTTTTTTCAACAATATGTTTGCATCTTGGTCACTGTTGCCAGTCTTTCCCCTTTCTCTTCCTCGCGAGCAACACCTTCTTTATTTGAGTGCAATCCAAACCCTCATGCCATGGCACACCGCACTGAACGCAAATTAACCTTGCGCAATGAGGGCATTCTGACTTTTTAATAACCACAGCAGCTGCCGCAGTTGAACTTCCTGCTTCAGGCACATCCTTCAACAAGGGTGCTGAGCAATCCTCAAAAGGGCAATAGGACCTCTGAGAAATGGGATTCTCACTGCAATGAATGGGCAGCGAATTTTCTTGCAATTTACCACGGATATGCAGGGCCATGCAAGAAGAAAAAAACCTGTGCGAACAAGCCATTCTATCAAAAAATTCAGATGGGTATTTCGCTTCAAAACAGATGCGGCACGATTCTTTCATAGAAGGGGCATCTTGATTTCCTTCCACCACCCTCTTCCCAGTCCTTCTCGGCCTTTTGGGCAAGGGAACCAATATCCGTCCGCTTCTCAGGCGCTTACCCACTGAATTCTGAGGTAAAAACAAGCAGACAAAACACCCACAAAACTGATCTGTGAAAGCTAATAGTGTTGAAGCAAGCCGATACAAAATTCTACAGAAAACGCAAACCATGAGTACCAGCAGCAGCACCCCAAGCGGCAGAGCAACAACAGGGCTACGTGGCAGTTAGCATACTATTTGGCCTCGCCTAAACATTGCAGTGTGTCGTTTGGGCAGAGAGGGAGAGCGACGGAGACATTGGGTTGCTCACAGGGAAGCCGATAATGGCTACACTACTCACGAACAGCTCGTTGGCCTTCCTTAAACCGATCCCTGGGATGACAATGACACAGCTGAGCGCATTTGACAAGTTACCCTAGCCGCACATGCAGCCAATGATTTATCTGCATGAGTGTTTCCACGTTGCGAGGAGTAATAATAAAATGTACTATTTGCCGTGACTCCGTTGTATAAAAGTTACTCTTGTCAATTGGGCTTAGCACATTTCAATTAATCCAATAGCTTGTTAAAAGATAAAATCACTTAATTGCGCTCACATGTAACTTAGGGAGATATAATTTTTATTTCCTTCATTTCAATTTATAAAACCCCGCATTTACAATTTTTCCCTATGTCCTAGTGATGCGAATGGAAATCGAGTTGATATATTTAATTTTACTGTCTGTTAGGTGTTATATATTTAATCTTCCTCTCGGTTAGGTGTTATATTCTATAGTGAGTTTTGATTCATTTAAGTTTAGTTAGAACATTCTCTTGCTATTTATTATTATTTGTTTCATTATGTTTTACTTAAATAATGAAAAGAGTTGTTTCCTTGATCATAAAAAGAGTTGTTTCGGCCTTGTCAAGGGGGAACGCTGACTAGTGCACTAAAGCTTTCAATCACATTGCACACTCAGAAGCAGAGAGACCCGTATTTTCAGACGAGTTTGTCATTATATGAGCATGTTCGATAACTTAAAGAGAAGGGATGGGACTCTGATCCCCTCTGATTCCCATCGCTCAGCTTGACCAGTTCGATCGGTTAAACACTCTTCACCAGTTAGAGACCAGTGTTAGCCAGCTTATACAGCTTATACCAACGTTAGCTGGCTTATACAAAAATGAATCATGGTGGTCATATGCATCAGCTGGTACGAATGCCTATATCGAATGCATCAGCGGCTTATACCCTGAATACAGATACTGGCTTCCACCCTGACATACATATAAATGCTTCCAACCTCACAAAACGTGGTGTGAGGCTGAAAGCTTAAAGCAGGTAGTGTAAAGCTAATAATAAGTACCTTAAGGCAAGTGGTATGAGCCATAAAGCAAGGTGTAGCAGTGGCATGCTAAAGCTTGAACTTGAAGCTTAGAAAGGCTACCTGAAGGCTAGGGAAGGAAGGGAAGCTAAGTAAGACTCATCTACTTACTCACTCATTAAGGAAGCGTTTCAGGACTTGCGAGTCCAATCTCTGTGTATTTCAGCATCTGCACTCTTTATCAAATCCAATTGCTACAATATTAAGATGACGGACAGTAAATCGACTGTTGGAGACCGAGTGCAAGGGTGGAGCCAACGAAGTTACACCCTTGTCACTTGATGACTTATACAATATGAATCCTGCAGCCCAGTCTGATTTCGATTAAATCTACTTTGGCGATTATGAAATACGGTGGTAATCTGTTAGTATTATATAGATAGGTACTTGTTAACCTGAAGTAATATATGTACTCAATGTTATTCTTTTTCTATTCTCAGTATTGTTTGTTTCTGTTATGCTTGTCAGATTAGATTGCAGTTACTAGTGCTTAGTGCTTTTGTGTAGCTGGCAAATACTTGCCCACTCTTGCATTCTCAGGATGAACTTAACGCAGGGACTTGCTGCCCCGCAACTCATCTTGTTAAAATGGTTTTCACAATAGCTTAAACGTAAATAAGAAAAATAACAACTATTCCAACAAAATAATGGCATGACCATATTTTTTTTCTAATATAATAATAAGAAAAGCATGTAGTAATCATATTTAAAAATAATTAAAATAAATACAAATTTTAAGGTATATTTATTTGAAAATAATTAAAATAAATATAAATTTTAAGGTATATTTATGTCGATATGTATGTGTATTTTAGAATAGGGATTTTAGATTTTTAATTTAATTATTAATAATTATTAAGTTGATAGTGAGAATTTAAGTTTTACAAAATATTTTAAAATATTTTTAATAGTATTTATAAATCAAAGATTGAAATTTATTTCCAAAATAATTATGCATTTTTTTCTTGTTTTAATTAAATCGAATAAGTGTGATATGAAATGATTTGTAGTTTCTTTAGCATGTGGTATTGATAAAACATAATATTGACGCGTCATATTGTAATAAAACCTATTTGCATATTAAGAATCTCTATGATAAATTGGGAGTGAATATCCATGGTTTAAAATGTATAACTTATATATTAATTCCTTTTATGATTACCAATAACTATAAAATGTATAACTTATATATTAATTCCTTTTATGATTACTAATAAGTAGGCTAGATACATTTTAAATCTAGATCTATATGGAGCACAGTTATCAAGCCTCTTTTTACATTAAAAAATGTTAGCATCTCAAAATCTTCATCCTTCTTCTTGGTAGCTACATTGTTAAGATGGATCTAAGCTAGTTTAACTATTAATTATAATTATAATTATTAATTTTATTTTTTATTTTTTTATTTTTTTAATTGTTTTATTCTGAATAAGCTGAAATGTTAACTAAGACATTACAATATCTCTACCATGCTAAACTAAAAATTATATCTTAACACAATAATAATTTATAACACACAACAACATTTTTTAATTTAAAATTTTTTAATTATTTTTTTAATTTAATAATGTAATGAATAAGTAATTTCAAAATTCTACCTCTATCAATATTATATAATGTAATATTTACCCATAATAATATTTGTCGTCCCATGCTTGATGTATGTTGGCAGAGTATTTCAACAACTCTCGCGGCATCATTGCACAACTGCTTTTAACTTACCAATCTTTCACGAAAGGCGAACTTTAGTACCAACTCTCGCCGCATCATTGCACAACTGCTTATAACTTACCAATCTTTCACGAAAGGCGAACTTTAGTACCAGTGCAATGTATTCAACTGATAGTAGAAATATATCAAAATTTTGGGTAATCATAAGCTCACGACCATTGCAGTATAGATTTGACTTAAAAGCTACAAAAATCTAAAAATATTATCATTATTAGACAAATACATTTAGGGCCCTAAATTACGGATCATTACAAAGTCGTAATTTTCATACAAATAGAAAAACGTGAGAAAGTTGGTACAATGTCTGCGCACCACCTGGTGCAAAGCATCTGAACGGTTCAGTTCATGGTGGAGTTTGATTCAAAATTTTCCGCCCAATTGCGTGCATGGCAATAAAATTCCAACTGCGAGGCAGTTCAACGTGGGTCCTACTAATGCCGTCTCAACGGAGTTCAACGAAAAACGTCCTCCATCTACTTTTCCTGGTTTTGTAGGTTAAAAAACATATTCGGAGCCGAGTATTACCTTTTTCTCCAAGGCTATTTCCTCGGAACTCCCATTCTGCGATGTAATGGGCAAATGAAAATTTTATATGACCAAGGTCAAGGACGAACCTTGGACTGAAGTTTTAATTTTATGTAGTTTAATCATTTCTATGTTTCCCACCAGCCGTTTTGACAAAATGTCATCGATGAAGTGGTTAACCGCGTCGGAGAAGAATTTTAGTCCAACCATAGTGGAATCAATTTCTTTATCACCTCGATAAAATTCAGTTTTTCATTGCAGATAAATGATGTGTTTAAAATATTGAATGCTATTACAAACGCGCCCGCCCAGCGAGCCCGACTCGTGGGCTTGACATACTCCCCCACTCTAAACGGTTGTCGTCCTCGACAACACCATCATATGACATCGCAAAGTGTCGCTAGCTCCAACATCCAAAGATGCCCATGCTGCCTGCATCTGCTCTGTCATCGCACAAACCATAAAGGCTCATGTCTCCATAAATTGGAAAGTCTCCTCAATCCATGATCATCAACTACATCTGTTGCAATCGCCACATGATACTTCCACTCTGGAAGGTTGGTCCCTCCAACTCAAGGTAAATTATTACTGCAACATATCATGTCGACCTCACCATGTATCTCCATTGTGTGAACTACTGCCATGATACTCCAACATAATGCTAACACTTTTTTGTACACTTCCAGACCCCATGATTTGAACTAGTCGGGTAGCTAGTCCAACTGTCACACTCAAACCATGAGTGTGTGCATCCTCATGCCACCATCGGTCATTTCTCATACTCCTGTCACAACATCAACTCGATCAAGAATCCATCTCCATCAAAATAAGCCATGCCTAGGTCCATGAAGTAGTCTTCATCCCGTCTGCAACATGTTGTCCATGATGTTAGGTGCCAATGTGCTACATGAAATCAACCACATCTATCCCAACATCGTCATCCATATGTGTAAAATCCATCTCCTCAAAATGAAGAGATCCTCTCATCAAACCTGACTCTCGATGTGCCACATCCAAGTCCATGAAGCAACCTCCATCATATCTACAATGTGTCATCCCTCAAGTCAGCCAAGGAAACAAGTCTACACTTGTCTCATCTCCTATGTGCTACCCATGATCATAGACCAATCATCTCCCATGTGTAAAATGTGGTTAAGTCTCAGCTCAACCCATGCCCAAGTGTTGCCACCAAGGCATCGTCATCGCTGCAACTCCATCACTCCAAAGTGTCTCATGTTGATCCTCATCATCAAGTCACTCTTTCAAGCACACCCATACATGTACTCAAAATTACGCACCCCATATTGCATCAAAGTCCCTGACCTCAACTCCTCAATGCGTCAGATCCTCCAAGTCCACCATAATATAAAGTCCCTAAAAGTCGCAACCTCATGTCATCATGAGCTCCATGGGTCATCTCCAACCAACATCCTAGCAAGCATACACGTCTTGGCCCAAAGGTCTCTGCAAGATGCCTCGACTCTCCGTGTAGTAGGAATGCTCTATGGTATGCTCACAATTCCAACCAAGTCCATGGCCTTATTGTACAAGAGTGCACAACATCTCCATCGGCTCATAAGTAAAGCATCTGCATGTCACATCAACAAATCCACCTATGCAACATCCCTGCCTTGGCACTCCTCATTGGATGCCCATAAGTGACACCTCTACAAGTGCTCCTGCATAATGTCCCTACATAAGACTGCCATAATCCATGTCTCCAACTCGATGTCCATGACTCAAGTTTCCCATGTTGTCCAGCTAAGTAGACCCATCATAACAATCGGTCATCCTCATCCAAGTCTGCAATCCAGCCTAGTGAACTCGGTCACCCAAACCATATCATCATCAAGTCATGAGTCTCTTCCATCATAGCTCCCCCACTGAAGGTTCCACCAAGACTTCCTCTTGGTCAACCATGATAATTCCACCCAAGTATCATCAACTCAAGTGTATTCCCTTCTCCAATCTATCCATGAGTCATGTTGGGCACTTAGCCAATTTTTCCATGTGGCTAAAGCATGACCCATTTCTCCGCAATGATCACCACGTTCCTCCCTTGTCACAGGCATAAACATCTTTTGCCATAAGGTCACAAGCAACCCCAACAAGCTCTACAATAGTCAATGGTCATTGCCTCTCCATACAAGGTCTCATCGTAGAAATCCATAGTATGATCCTCCATTGCATTAGCAAACTGATTTTGCACTTCCCTGCATATAGTCCATCTACCAAAAGCTCAATTGAAACACAAGTATCAATAGTACTTACTTCATCATGAGGCTCCTCCATGGGAGTATCCTCATCCACCAATGTCTGCAAACTCCACGTGTTTTGTCTAAAATGTAGATGAAAATTATAGTTTCATTTACTATCAATCTAGGTAAGTAAAATTCGAGGATCATCCAATATATATGGACTTAGAGACAAACTAAACTAATCTAGGTGAATAAATGCCAAAGCTTCCTTACAGGAGGTCTTTCATTGGGATCTCCAACACCTATTTAGTCATTTAACAAAATGAAATCTAAAAAAATTATGACAAGTGTAAGAAATATTAAAGCTCCCTTACAGGAGACTTTTCATTAATATTTATAATCATCTTAATCAACAAACTGTTTAAACTAATGAAATTAAAGCACTTAAACCTAATTTTGATTGATTGCATGAAATATTAGAGCTCTCTTACAAGAGACTATTCATTTATATCTCAACCATATAAATCAAAAACCTAAACTAATGAAATCAAACATTAAATAACATATCAGATTCATTGAAAGAAACATTAATACTTTCTTACGAAAGTTCATTCGTTAATATTTCAAACATATGAACTTAATGAAATTTACAAACAAACATAAAACGAAAACTTACCAAAACAAAAGTGTACTTGGTAGAAAATTGGGGGCCCTTCCAAGGATTCACAAGCACATCAAAAGAGAAGCCAAATGTAGAAGATCAAATAAGCTCCATTTTGTTTATCATCAATCGCAAATTGCAATTACAAGTTCTACATCCCAAGAGGTTCTAAAATCTCCACTACATTGATTCCAAATTTTAACTTCTCATTACAAACTTATAAGATCCTAAGGTACTAAATTCTAACTTCTCAATTCTAAATTTTAAATTCTAAATTACAAATGAAGAAGATAACACTCCTATTTATACAAAAGTTATGATAACAAACTCATAAATGTGGATCCACTATTCCCTCTCCAAATCCACATATCTCTCAACCAATGGTGACACATAACCCTATCCTGCATGATCTCCTCCATGAGGTCCATGATCTTCACCATGAGGTCCATGATCTCCTCAAATTCGAATTTGAACATAGAGTACCACATAAATATGTCTTGCAAGCTTCCTTTGTACCTACACATGTCAACAAACTCATTCTAATTGTTAGCTATAAGCAAATGGAGATTATTTTTAAATTTTAACCACAAATTCACTTAAAAATACTAAGAATTAATAATGTTTTGGAAAACACAAGGATAACCCATATAATGATGAAAGTGAGGCTAATGTGATGACATGGTGGTGAAATAGAGGTGAAAAAATGTGTGAATGGAGAGAAAGTGGATGTTGAATGGAGTGAAAGTGGATGTATTTTAAGGATAATTCTTAGGCCCAACATACCCCGAAACTGAAGGTATTGCATGTCCTCATGCAATTTATTACATTACTTTTGATACTTGAGCTTTGGCTTAAACTTTGCATGATATTATTTATTTAACTTTTGCAAAGTGTGTTTGTTGAATTGCAACTTGGTTGGTTGTTTTGTTTCAACCATATTTTGTTCGTTGCATTCAAATTCAATGTATGATCTTTGCCTAATGATAATGTGATTTTTATTGCAAAGTATTTTTGTTGGAATGCATCATGGTTGGTTCTTGTGTAACAACTATGATTGTGTTGCATCCAAATAGCTTTTAAGTACTTTTTACAAAGCCATTTATATGCTCATGTAATAGTGAATAGATTTTGAAGATATGTGGGTTTTAGAATGTGATATATGAATATGGAAAAATGTGAATGTGACAAAGTATGAATGTAAATGTATCCCCTCCCCCCGCCCCCCCCAAACTGATGGTTTTGGCAATTTTATGAAATGAGGAAAGGAAGTTTTTCCAAATATTATCATTCTAGCTTTCAAGGAATTAAATAGTTAAAAGTTAGAAAATAGCATACCTCAACTTACCCTTTCAAAAATGGATGAGAGTTGTGCATGTGTGGCTACAAAATTCTGATCATAGTCTTCTTTACTTGGTTGTGAAAATGGTGGATGAAGTCAAAAAAGTGAATCTTTTATTGTTGTTGCATCTACTGGTGAATCTATTGTTGGATCTTCTTTTGATATTCGAAATCTGCTGTTGAATGTGGTTGAAAATGTGTAAGGCTTGGAAGGTATACAAAATTTAGAATTTACAGTTCCCCCCTAACCTTATTTATTGACTTGTCCTCAAGTCATTTACATCAAAAACTGAAAGGTAATGACAGTGATTCTGTGTCCTCCACTACAAAATGATTGTTCTTCATGTCTTCAACACTCATTGGCACAATTCTTGTCATGTGAATAAATGTTTCGGTATCGAACATAACAATAAACTGTTAACTTAGTGGCCATTGATAGATGCCACTAGTCAACACAAGAGCTCCCATCTTTGATGTGGATGAAAGTCAAGATGCCCTAAACACATATTTCTAAGGATGAATGAATTTCTTGTTGTTGAATACTCAAAAGATCCAATGAACGAGGGACATTGATGTATTCCCTTATTTATCGACATGATAGCTTACCCTTAAGGCATGCAAGCTTCTAGGTGTTTTTAGAGAAATATTTAGACTCACGTCTATGGGAGGAAGGTTTTATTTGCAGGGCTAGGGAAAAGGAAACTGATAATGAATAGGAAACTGGAAATGTGTTGCGCCAAAGTGGAACAAAAAGCTTCGAAATAAGCTTCATTACTTTTATTGGTGGGTTAGGTTTGATGAAAATGTAATGAAGTGTATGTGGATAATGAGAAATGGTTAATAACTCTTGCTGGGAAAAAGTGAATTTTGGCATGCAAAATCTCAAATATCACAAATCTTTTCATTAATTCTGGAATTTCTGCTAAAATAGCTGAGTTTGACCAGTGTTGACCAGCCACCTATAGAAGTCCAATTCAAGTGTGGATAGGTATTTCACCATCCTTGTACAATTAGGAACAAACCCCAGCGCTTTGAATTTTGCTAATCTGTCATGCAACATGTCAAACCATTAAGCTATTACAGGAAGTTGCAAGAACTTGTAATTTTTTGGAAATTTTGTTTATGTTCATGGACTTGTTCTTTAGAATTTCTCATGAAATTAGTCTTTTGAAGACCAATTGTGTGCACAATTAGTTTCTTTAATGATCAATTGATCATCTAAAATCTGCAAAAAAAAAAAAAAAACTTGACATAAAGAACATATGTTCAAAAAGAAATGGCCAATTCCTCAATGATTCTTACACAAAAATTAATGCCAAATGAAACAGTTTTAGGAGATTAAACAACATAATTTTAATCTAATTCCTAATGTTGATAATAGTCCATTTTTAAGTAATAACCATGAAAATTAACTCATCTCCCTCTTTGTGTCTGATGTCTCCTCGAATGTGCATGACAAAGAGCATGTGCTACAGATTAGTATGTCTCATACAACGATAATGAAAGCATAGATTTTAATGCCAACTCTAAGCAGAATCCTCCAAATGTTTTTTAATTGTTTTGATTATTTTATTTTTTTATATTTTTTTATAATTGTTTGTTTTCTTTTCTATTTGTTTTGTTTCTTTTTTAATTGTTTTGATTTTTTTTCATTCTTATTGTTTTGAGTTTTTTTTATAATTATTTTGATTTATTTTTTTTAATTATTTTGATTTTTTTTAATTGATTTGATTTTTTATATATATATTTTTATTGTTCCTTTTTTAAACTAAAATTTAAAAATAAAATTTATTTTGTATCCAAAAATAAATAAAATATAATCGTTTTTTTCTCTTTCCCTAATCAAGTAATATGTTCCATTTGTTTACGTGGAGCAAATTCACATTCATTTCCCTTTTTTTTGAAGTATATTATATATTTGCTTTCATTGCTAACAAAACCCAAAAATAATGGATTAAGATGAGGAGGCCTCTCTTCATGAAGCCCAACCAAGGTAAACGAGAACAATGCATCATAGGATTTTCAACAAGCCTTAAAACTAGCAAAAACTGATCAAACACAAAAATGCACAGAACTCGACTGTCCGGTGACCGATATAGATGATATTTAACTCCATATGTGTAGCGAAAACTTGGAATTCAAACTTTACCGTAAAGATTTATGGATTCGCGACAGAATTGGTGAAAGAGAGATAATATTTCCACTAAGTCTTCATTATTGTTTTCCTTGAAATCATACATTTGATTGATGTAGAGGTTAAGGCGCAGTCGAAGATTCAATATCGATATATTTCCTAATTAGTAGCTTCACAAAATCTGCATCAAATCATCAAATTATTAAATTCCTCAAATCGTGCAATCATCGATAATTATCAGTATCCACGGGGTGTGTTATCCACTTCCAACTATTTGGTTGACCTGCTTGATATTCTGCATGTAAGGCGCAATTTCGGTAGCAAAGGTTCGGGTAACTTCAACTACAGGGATGCGATTTCCTTGAGCGATTGTCGTGTTTATATATGCCATAGGAGAATATCATCGTACTGAAGGAGTCTTCTAGATGGATATCACTCACTGGCATGGTTCTCGTAATAAATCTAAGAGTATGAAAACATCTATGCAATGCCAATAAACATATCCTTTTTAATGCACTTGCGAAGGAAAAATGTGGGGATCTATCACCCACTGTTTCTTCTGTGACAGTGATGCAGGAAACAGTGCGCAGTGATGTAGGTAGCATGGTGATGTATTGACAGAAGGTGGAGAGGCCGAGGGGTATAGTCGATGTTGAGTGCAAAGGGAAGAAATGTTCAATCTTAAAAAAATCATTTTCTTCCTTCACGCAGTCACCGAAACAGGGTCTCAAAGAACCATGATTCCTGTCAAACCGTTAGGAATCCAAGCAAATTATTTTTGCATTATGTAACCCATTCTGTTCCAGAGAAAACCCATGTCTTCGTTTTTCAAGATTTGTCCTGGTTCGAACAGAAAGCATTTTTTTTAAACTAACGTTTTTAAGAGGTTACATTTGGATTGCCTGTAGGATAGATTGGCTTGGGAACCTTCTCATTCGAAGCAACAGAATGATGTGCATGATGTGAGACCCTTTAGCCATAGATCGTAATGGCAATCTACAAGGCAATCATATTGAAACGAATCTGATTGGTTTCTTAGGCATTTGTTTTAGAAAAATATGTCTACTCCTTGAGCATATGTTAACCTCACTTATGACTTGGATTTTAACCTATTTTAAAGGCAATAACTCAGACTTATTAAGACATAAATTGGCTTTTTAAAACCTCAGTCTGTGCCATGTGGAATGTCTATTTCACATCTAGAATTCGACCCTTATTTGTGGAAACTTGGCTCCTTGGTTCATGGTTGTAGCTTGGCCCCTTCTGCGGAGGATTTTGGTCCCCCTGTGGCCTATGGATAGAGCAATAACCTCAGATCTATAGAAGTAGCTCGCGGACTCCTTTTTGAGTGCAGAATATTGGTATATATACCTACCTGCGTTGGCTGCCAAGAAACCAGGCCTGTGTTGGCTACCAAATTTGATTCTATAACATCTGAAGAGTTCTCAGACCTATCACACTTGTTGAATTCGTACTCAAGCAGATAAAACTTGAATAATATCCTTGGATTATTTGAGAGTTTCAAGATAATTATTAAATCACTAAAATACAATGTTAATTCTAAATTTTTAAATTGAAAATAAACGAATCTTTTTAAATGATTTCGATTTTTTTATAATGTTGTAGTTTTAATGATTTGTTCAATTTCCGAGCAAGAGATTTTCATCTTATGTTTGAAAATAAATCAATATATTTTCTGATCTTCCTGATCGCTCGAAGCGCAGGAAGAGAGCATACTAACCTATTATTTTGTTTTTTTATTATTTGTGCAGGTTAGCATGGATGAAGTGTAAATTTATTCATCAGGAATGATGATGTTTTTTTCAAACAAAAACAAAACTAAAAACTCTAGTGAGATCTCATTTTATTTTTATAATCTATTCTACCTTAACTTGCTTGAAAGGTTTTTTTTATTTCCTAGGTAAAAGAATGCTTCCTGTGAAGCCATCTACGGACTAAAAATTCAAGAATGCTCACATATAGATTTAAATTTTTTACCTTATGCTCTGCAAACATGGGAGTAACTTGTTTTTTTCTTGGAGTTGGTGCAAGGTTCGTTTGAAACCAATCTTTGCTATTGTCCTTGCTCTCCAAGATGTACCTGTTTAACATCTTCAAATTTCTCATCCGTAGATGAATTAGTAAGAAATGGGGGGTTTGATAAAAAAAAAAAAACTGAATTTAAAATGAAACTAAGTATGAAAAATCAAAAAGCTCAACTTGAACACCTTTATGAAGATCCTGCTATCACCAGGTTTCACAAGTTAGTCCATAAAAAGAAATTGCAAGAAAATAACTTCCTAAGTCTATCTCCAAATCATCCTCCCTAGTAGTGGCACCAAAATGTTTGGTCTAAAATGAGGATGCAAACTAGAGTTTCATTTACTATCAATCCGGGTAAGTAAACTTCGAGGATCATCCAATATATATGGACTTAGAGACAAACTAAACTAAGCTAGGTGAATAAATGCCAAAGCTCCCTTACAGGAGGTCTTTTGTTGGGATCTCCAACACCTATTTAGTCATTTAACAAAATGAAATCTAAAGACATTGTGACAAGTGTAAGAAATATTAAAGCTCCCTTAGAGGAGATTGTTCATTAATATTTATAATCATCTTAATCAACAAACTGTTTAAACTAATGAAATTAAAGCACTTAAACCTAATTCTGATTGATTGCATGAAATATTAGAGCTCTCTTACAAGAGACTATTCATATATATCTCAACCATATAAATCAAAAACTTAACCTAATGAAATCAAACATTAAATAACATATCGTATTCATTGAAAGAAACATTAATACTTTCTTACGAAAGGTCATTCGTTAATATTTCAAACATATGAACCTAATGAAATTTCAAACAAACTTAAAATGAAAGATTACCAAAACAAAAGTGTACTTGCTAGACAATGGGGGACCTTCCAAGGATTCACAAGCACATCAAAAGAGATGCCAAATGTAGAAGATCAAAGAAGCTCCATTTTATTTATCATCAATTGCAAATTGCAATTACAAGTTCTACATCCCAAGAGGCTCTAAAATCTCCATTACAATGATTCCAAATTCTAACTTCTCATTACAAACTTATAAGATCCTAAGGTACTAAATTCTAACTTCTCAATTCTAAATTCTAAATTACAAATGAAGGAGATAACACTCCTATTTTTACAAAAGTTATGATAACAAACTCATAAATGTGGATCCACTATTCCCTCTTCAAATCCACATATCTCTCAACCAATGGTGACACATAACCCTATCCTCCATGATCTCCTCCACGAGGTCCATGATCTTCTCCATGAGGTCAATGATCTCCTCAAATTTGAATTTGAACATAGAGTGCCACATAAAGATGCCTTGGAAGCTTCCTTTGTACCTACACATTTCAGCAAACTCATTCTAATTGTTAGGTATAAGTATATGGAGATTATTTTCTAAAGTTTGACCACAAATTCACTTAAAAATAATAAGAATTAATAATGTTTTGTAAAACACAAGGATAACCCATATAATAATGACAGTGAATCTAATGTGATGACATGGTGGTGGAATAGAGGTGAGAAAATGTGTAAATGAAGAGAAAGTGGATGTTGAATGGAGTGAAAGTGGATGTATTTTAAGGATAATTCTTAGACCCAACGACACGATCCTGGTCCAACTTGAACAATTTCAAGATCATCATCATCGTTGTCATATCTGCAACATCCTCAATCATCATGGCTTCCTCTTCCTTATCATCGCAATCTGCAGCTACAACCTGCTCCATTGCACAACCAAGTCGAAGAAGTTCGTCTTCAACATTCCTTTCCAGGACTTCAAGTTCATCTTGAATCTATGAGTTCTCTTCCTTCATCCACTTCAACCTGTATAAAGTCAGCAATAGCTTCCCTTCACATTGTTCCAAACTGCCATGTCTTGTCGTTCAGCTTGGCCCAAGCACGATGCTTCACCCCTCCTAAACTTGTCACGAAGTGTTACACTTCCTTCGGTACACCTGGTTCGACTGAATCAACCTCTGATACCAACTGTCATGAAGTGCAGCGGGATCAACTTTTTTACAAATCGATTCTCTGAATCAGGGCTCTGATACCAACTATCACACCCCTACACTGGCGATACTCTTCCAACCGCCCTATAGGAGGTGTGGCACCACCAACCACTTTCTTTTTAACAATACTTGTGATCGTGGACTACACCTACTTTCTACACTTAGATTATTTTTCAACTTTCATAAGTATACCTTCATTAACACAACGGAAACTTTCTTACATCATTCATAGTTATTATCTTTTAACATATATGCACAACAGATAATAAACCAGGAGGGGCAACTCCCTGAAATATGAGTCTGCCGATAATATCAATACTTCACAAAATATTAAGTTTTATAGTCTTTGCAGGAAACCCCAAGTTTCCTTGGTACAATATCTCTCAAATCGTGCAAGTCGGCCTGCACCATTCGCAGTACCCGAACCACCGTTCAGAGTGCCTAAGGATACTTTCGCTTGTCGCACCTCGTTCATCATCGCACTGTTCAACATGTCATTCACCCTCAGCTCGTTCAGCCGAACGCCTTCAACTCGTTCAGGTGGACACCCTCTCACGCCCACGCCCGTTCAGTCATTCAGCTCGGCGCCCTCGCACGCCCACGCCCATTCACTCGTTCGGCCCGGTGCCCTCGCCCGTTCACTCGTTTGGCCTGGCGCCCTTGTACGCCTTCGCCCGTTCACTCGTTCGACCTGACGCCCTTGCACGACCTCGCCCGAATGCCTTTAAATGACTTCGCTTGAACATTCACCCATTCGGTCTTTCGGCCCAATGCCCTCGCCTGAACGCCCTCGCACGACCTCACCTGGTGGTTTAAACAAATGCCCTCGGATGCCCTCGCCCGGTCGTTCGGCCTGACGCCCTCGCATGGTCATTCGGCCCAATGGCCTCGCACGGTCGTTCGGCCCGACGCCCTCGCATGGTTGTTCGGCCCAAACGATCATTCTACGTTTTTCCCGGCTTAGTGTTTTGGCGCAAGAGTCTGCCTACACCTTGCCAAATTTCTTTCCTCTCCAAGTTAGCTCGCTCTCCAGCTCACATGAACACTTGGAAACTTCACTTGATTTTTTTTTCCACCATTCCAACACTTTACTTATATGGCAGTTGGCCCATCATTCAGGGCGTCGACTCACCCAACCAACCCACCATTTCGTCCAACTCACCCCAACTTCACGTCGGCCCTTGGTGTGGGTGCCCATGTGTAGGACTGCCCCACATATAACCTTTCCATCACCCAACACTTAGTCATTTTCACAAGATGACTTTCGCATCACACGTTTCCTTCGTTTAGTCGGCTTGTCACACCATTCGCACACCTGTGCCAACTCCTGCCGACCCGTCGGTTAAACTCGCCCGCCTGGAACACTTGACACGTGGGCTTGACATAGTGGATATTGACGATCCACCCTTGCTGATTCTTTTAGAAGAGGCTTGTCTCAATAAAGTTTTGCAATCCATGTCATACCATCATATCAAGACTCTTTATAGGGGATATCTCAAATCCAAGAATCAAACAAATAAGTCTCAATCTAGTTCAAGTTCTTCCAACCCCATTTAGGATTGCATACACAATATTTCAAACATCCCCCCAAGATGGCC
Source organism: Pinus tabuliformis (assembly GCA_031772625.1). Lineage (NCBI taxonomy): Eukaryota > Viridiplantae > Streptophyta > Pinopsida > Pinales > Pinaceae > Pinus > Pinus tabuliformis. The sequence continues at coordinate 737,126,685 of CM062813.1, forward strand.
AAGGAGGATATAAAAAAGGGACACAAGAGCTTTAAGACCTTATCCAAGAAGATGGAGAAAAGTTATTCAACTCATGGAAAGTCATGCTAATGTTGGAGACATTCCTGCTCAACCCAAAAAAAACCCTAAAGTTTTCATCTTGAATCTTTAGAGAATAAGTATATTCTCGTCTTAGTAAATTTACTAGTATTTTGGTTTATAGCCCAAGATTTGTAGTCCTTTGATGATAAATGACAATTTTTGGACTTTGAAAAGCTAGGCTACATGTAATTTTCTTTTTGATTAATGAAAGGTTCTTCTAATTCTCACACACACATAAAAATTATTAATAAAAGAAAATAGAATATAACAAATTGAATTGGATCTATTTATTATTTTTAGTACTTTTCACTTTTTATTAATTTTTTAATTGAGTCTACATCTCTCCCATATTACATAAAGATTTAAATGTTTACACTTATGTACAACCACTACAACTTCTACTTTATATTGGGTTGTAGAATATCTTTGGAAGCAATACAAAGTGCATCATATGAAAAAGATGTGTGGTAGTGTTTTTATGGCAATGGTGTACCAAAAGACACATCCTTAACAGTTGAGTGTTCCCTGCAAAGGATCACAAACTGAATTTTTGTTGTTAGTGGACATACTTAGATAAACACAACATTGTAAATAGTAGAAACAATGCATACATAAACATAAACTAAAACAAAGAGGTAAATACACAAACAATGCTCAATGGAGCAAACAAGTCAATAAAATAATGGAAAAAGTTCCCTTTATTGATTGCTGGTAGTGGAGGTTGAATACAATAGACGAATCTTAGACACTTGAATAGAATTATTTGGGATTTGGTGCTCAAAAATCCTTAACAAGTGGGTTCTTTTCCTTAATATCTTTGCAAGTTTTTCCTCTCTCTAAAAGAAGTATGAAGACTCTCCAATGGTGGATTCCTATTTCTCACTAAGATGATGAATTGCTTAGAAGCAATATGGTCAACATATTAGTTCTCTTCTCTTATTTGGCTTCAACAATGGAATAACGGTTTCCTCTGATAGCAATTGTGTCAGCATAACAATGTCTCATATTTTGGCTCTCCCATGGCCTGTTTATATAGAATTTTTGAATCCATATTCCCTCTCTTGTTTCATGCATGGTAATGACACATGAGTAGGACAAGATGATTCCATTGAGGGCTAAATATCTTCAGGGAGACTCAAATTTGGTTGACCTTGACTGAGATCATGTCAGAGAATCAGCTCCAAGTGTTTGGAGTGGTCTTGACTCACTGAGTCATCATTTCTTCTACTGGTTGGATTTTGAAGGATATTTCATGCGCACGTGGTTATAGAAAGAAATATTCACGCTGACCTCAATTTTTTATCTTTATAAACTTTGGACCTTAGGAGAAATTAATATTTTTAAACTTCATGATGTATTTAGATGGAAAATCTTCACTTGTGCATTCAGGTGGATGTCTTTTAGTCTCTTCTGGATTGTGCAAAGATGCGTATGATTTTCTGGTGTTAATAGTTTCCCCCTCGTGTATGAGGTTAGGAGAAAACGTATAGCCGAAATACATCATGTTTTCTGTTCTTGCGGAGAGTCAGATCAACTTTTCGAGAGAGAGGATAACTTGTTATGAAGATGAATAGAGAAAACCCTTGACTGAGTATAAATGATAACCATGCTCTTGCGAAATACTAAAGAGTAAAAATTTCTATACTATTCGGGCATGTCCCATGCTCTTATGATGACTAGTCTAGAATTATTATAATTGGACAAGGAATGGTCCTGTCCAGTCAATGTTATGGTGGTTAACGTGTTGATGGTTGATGATGATAATTGTTGACACCCTCAATAGTACTTCTTGGTTAAATAGACTAAATTTTGTTCCCCCATGCATAACAAAGGTGAAGAACTCTTGAATGAGGTGTATCAGTATGCATGGGTCTTCGACTTCAGGTACCTCCCCTGTATCATGGTGTAAGAAATGTTGAATGAGGTGCTTAGTGAAGTATGGGTCTTCGACTAAATGAAAGAACTGCAATGGTTGTTAAGTACGACACCACCTTGACATGAAAATTGTGTTGGTGTCAAATGTCAAGGGGACTGATGACATAAGTGGGAAATAGTTATTCCCATTGTGCCACATAAGGATATCCATTCAAGGGAAAAGTATCTAAGGTACTGCCTCTATCCTAGAATATGAATGTTTAAGTCGACACAAAAGGAGCATTAACTGCCCGACATGTTGTGTCAGGGAATCAATATGATATGTATACAGACTATAATAGTGTGGGTCAGATAAGACATGATAGTAAGAACTGAAGATATGAGAGGATATGGACAACTTGCCTGAGGTGGAAGCTTTTTCGAAAATGGCGACAGTCAAAACATGTTTGCTGATAGGGATGGCCTTGGAGTTAGTAAGATTTCCTAGGTGGGCGTGAGTATGTTCTGACTAGTGTGAAGATGGTAAATTAATGTGGGTGATGTGCAAGATTCGACCAATGGTGACTAGAAACTGCCATTGGGTAAAAGACGTGAAAAATGTGGGTGGGAGTCATTTTCCTAAAAAAATCTTTGTACACTTTCCAAAAGAATATGAGGGTGATTTGGATGTATAGACATGGAGATGGGTGACCCATAATAATGGTGACTTGCATGGAGGTGTGGTGTTTCTTTATGAAGGCAAGGGCCCCATTGGTTTGTCTCCATGTTGGGTTGGTGAGGTAGATGAAGTGACACAGATGGGATACACAATATGGGTGGATGATATGCCAAATGTAGGACGCAAAGGTGCATGTATCTTGATCTACCATAAAGTACCATGGATGGCCCGGGAAATGGGGTGCATGGGCAATGAGTGCAACATAATGAGGCTGAACTTCAACGTATGTAAATGTAGTGGTTCTCGGGACGAAGTAGGTGGTTATGGCTCCTGATAGTGAATAAGGGTCTACAAACATGAAGCAAGCCATGAATATTAGCGCTATATCAACCGACATGGATGTTTATCATATGCAACACGAGGTGGTGACAAACATGGTCATGATTATGGACCCTTTGATGCATTTTGGATAAATGATTTCAGGATATGCAAGGCGTAGGAGGAAGCCTATCATGCAATGTGGAGAATGATATCGAATCTATGTTATTTTCCTATGGGGGTGTTGGTCGAAGCACATTGTTTGTGATGTACCTTCAAAATACACGGCCAATACCCCAAGTGAAAGCATATTTTTAAAACATATACACAATTTGTGACTAATTGAATGATATGAATTAAAGAATGAGAGAAGCCATACCTAAAATGAGTTTCTGAGCATGTGGCGGGTCCAAAATTCGAGTTTTGGAAATTATTGGAATGAAGAGTTCCATGATGGGGATGGTGTGGTGCTGATCCTTGTGTCTCTTCTGGTTTTTTCAATGGTGGCCCTAGGCTTCTGTAATGGGCTGCAAAAAATGGTGAAGAGGGTGATAGATAGGGATCGGGGGGGAAATATCACTTCATTTTCATTATTGAGATTGAGAGGTCAGAGCTAGCTTTGGGAGCGTTTCTTGCCATTGCAGTAAGCCAAAGCATCAAGGACGCATGCAACGAGAGAAAAGTAAGGGATCTTACCCTACCCTTTATGATTTTGGTAGGCTAAGGGTAGATAGGTTTTACAAGGGTCCCCTGTATGGCCTCTTTAGGATGGTTTTTATGGCCGTGCGGGCAACTTTTGTGGAGTTGCCATGAAAAACTATGGGTTTTGCATGGCCATGCTACACAAAAGTGGCCCTCAAACGGACGATCCATGCATTTGAGGTGGGATATGCCAGCACGAAACCCTTTGGAGGTTGTCACTAGTTGGTCTCCACACCACACAAGTGCACCTGTTTTTAACACAGGTGTGCGGTCTTTGGCGTCCACACGTCTTTCTGAGAAATAAACATGCATCAACATGTCTGTCAAGTGCATAATGTGTGACTATGAGAAAAAAAGGATTTTCTGTTCATTTTTTTGTGATAGCCTAGAGAGCTAAAGATTTGATGTGTGACATCCTTGATGGTAGGATGATTTAGAGAGACTGAGACAAGGAGCACCTACTCACAGAGGTGGTGGGAGATCCAACAGCTAGCTAGTTGTTGGCATAGTGGGGTCTACTAAAGTTTCTTCAAAACCTCATTTCGAGATCGCAAGATAGTTTTCTGCACTTTTTGATCCAATTTCGGGACGTAGACCAACAAGTGATGGTGATCTGCCAGGTTGATCTATCAATGTCTATACATACCAATATCTTTTTTTTGATTAGTTTGCTGCCTCATGGGGAGGCTCTACCATATCCACTTCCAGTTGGGCATGTGGATATCCATTAGTGGGCGGAGGGTAGGGGTGAGGCTCACCATGGGACTAACTCTTATGAGGAGGGTTGCATCAGTATTGCTTCCATTTTGGATCTCACTGAGCAAGCACCTCTAGTGATGATTATTAGATTGGTTGGGTCAGCATCCCTACACAAAGTTTCGGGGCTGCAAATAGTGGTCCTCCAGAAGTTACATGTGAGCCTCTTTTTTTATTGGGCTTGATTCTTAGAGAGGGGCATGATTTCCTAGTTGACACAGGTGCAGTGTGACACTCTACGAAGTTTTTCTATGGTAGTGTTCTATGCAACATCATGTACGAGAGGTTTTTGATGTTGCACCCTATTGTAGCAATACCAACAGACCTTTCCAGGGACCTTGTATGTGACAATGGGCACCTGCAATGCCACCAGTTGTGGGTGGTGTTGTGGGGCGTTATTTGAAATCCATCGTGGAGGATTGGTTTAACTCCAATACTAAGTTGATTTTGGAGTTTCCTTACCATGGTGTGGACTTCTGGGGAGATCCAAATGTAGTGCTTCCTTCGGCTGATGCCTGGGGACCAACATGTATTTTTTTTTCCACATTTGTATATATATATATATATATATATATATATTTCATGTATAGGTATGGTTTTTATATATGATGATGTTGATACCATGTTTGTTTACTTGCAGATGCAGAGCCATGCGGGTGACCACTAGCCTACTTAGTAGGCAATGATCCGAGACGCATGGGTATTTCACGATGTCACCCGTGATACAAAGACTAAGGGACATGAGGCTACCTGCTAGGCCTGAGTGACCGATGCAACAACGCTAGTTAGAGATTGGTGGACCCTTTGGTGAGGGTAGCAGTGCAACAGTGGACAAGGATACAGAGCGGTGGCGCAATCATGCCGAGGCTACAAAGGCATGTTTGGCAGCTGTAGAGGTTGACCTATAGAGTTACGGGGACACCTGAGGCAGAGTAGAGGCCCTAACTAGACTGTTTCCCATCGATGGTTCAACAAGGTTGGAAGAGATCGTCATGGAGATGATGATGTCACTTGAGCGAGCACATCGACCAGTTTTGCGTCATATAGCTATGGTGATGGCTATGGCTGGTCCGATTTTGGCTCCTCATGCAGAGATTAGTCCATGGGAGTGCTAAAGAGACCTGTGGGTCTAGATTTTTGATGAGACTATGTATGTACCAGGGAAAGCACCCATTATGAGGATGCTCCCTTGTATTTTTGACTTATTTATCTTGGTCGTGGGCTAGTGGATTACATGGCTATTTTTGTACTCAAATATATATTTTTTATACCTATATACGAGATGATTTTTTGGCGACTCTCATGATATGTCATATGCGTCTATACTTTTTGATGTATTTTTGCATTTGTTTGATATGGATATTATGCTCATGGTTTATGTATCTTGATGGTTATATATATGTGATGCATGCTAGTCTAGGATTTTATTAGCTATGGATCATTTGTATGATTTTGATCCCTTAGTATATGTGTAAATGTTATATGATCAAAATTTCAAGCTAACCTTTGTGCATACAGATACTTCTGAAAAATGCGTGAATCATGAACCTGAAATGTCTTGTTCAACTGTGATACAACCAACTGGGAATTAAGGAATACATCTAGGTGACAGATATGTAGGTGGTAAACATAGGCTAAGAGACCTATGACGGTGTCATATTCATCGTGATTGTTGGTGATTGATCTGATATAAATTCCGCTAGAGAGACGAGGTGTCTGCTCAGGAGAGTATATGGCCCAAACTGCAGCAGTGAGGTTTCACGACCATCAAGATACACCGTCAACAAATCTATAGTGATAGGCTAGCAGATGATCAATATGTGACACATGATGAGAGAGTGATTTTTAGAGTGAATCCATGATGAGGTGATCATCATAAAAAATAAGTCATGGTGCATACATGTACATTCTAGCATTTTATGGGTGAAATATTTTGAGGTAGAGACCATTGATGAGATTTTTTAGGCAAGTCCCATCGGGCTCTAACAAGATATATGCCCCCTTGAGGAGGCAATGTTTGATGATGTATGGGCCCTTCCACATGGTTTCAAACTTCTCGGATCCTACCGTTTCTTGGGAAACATTGTAGCGGAGGACTAACTCCCCCTTGGTAAATGTTTGAGGGGTGATGTTGCGACAAAATGAGGATTTGACCCTATTCTTATGTGATTCGTTATTGTAGAGGGATTCTTATCAACGTTCATTGACAAGATCCAAATGTATCAACTTGTTCACCAAAGGTTTGATGTTAGTTAAAAGCTTAATGACTGAGTGTAAGGTAGGTATCTCACACTCAATGGGAAGTACTGCTTCATTTCCATATACTAGTTGGAAGGGTGTAAACCATGTAGATGCCTTGACCACTGTGTGGTATGCCCATAGGGCTAAGGACACCATATGGTGACAATTGGTTCTATGTGTTTTTACCATGCACTGTAACATGGTTTTGAGGACCTTGTTATTGGCTTCTACTTGTCTATTGGACTATGGGTAGTATGGTGATGCAAGCGTGTGAGAGAAACCAAGGTGTTGGGATAGCTCTTGAAATATTTCATTCTCAAAATGTTTACCATGGTCTAACACAAACTAATTGGGAGCTTCGAACCGTGTTATGAGATGGTTGAAGAAAAATTGTGCGGCGGTTTCTGTGGCGTTATTATATGTGGGCATTACTTCTTCCCATTTCGTAAAATAGTCCACGGTGACCACAATGTATTTCTGGTTTCCTGATGATGGGGGGTTACAAGTCATGAACGTTGATGCCCCACTTGCAGAAAGGATTAGCCACTATGTCTAGATGTAAGGGAGAAGGTGGTGCTCATGACTTATGAGCGTATCATTGGCATTGCTCACATCTTTTTACTAATCATCACAGTCTTTGTTGTGGTTAGGTGGGCTAATCAAAGGAGATTGAGATAATGCATCTTTTAAAGCTTCAAATGATTTTTTAGCTTGATCATCCCAATGGAATGGAATATCCTGACGAAGGAGGCATGAGAAACATTGCACATAAGTAGCATAATCAGGGACGAAGCGTCGTAAGAAAACGACCTTACCCTACAAGCTTTGTAAATGCCTTAATGTTTTTGGAGGGCGTACCTATTTAATGGCTTCGACTTTAAGAGGGTTGACTCTGATACCATGCAGGGACACTATGAAACCCAGCAGTCTTCTGATATTGACATGTAATACACACTTGAGAGGGCTCAAGCGCAGGTTATAATGTCGACATCTATGAAAAACCAAGCGGAGGTCCAGATATGCGAGGATGAGATGAGATAGATCATGGAAGATGTAGTGCATGGCCCCGTGGAAGGTGGCACTATCATTTTTAAGGCCAAAAGGCATAACTTGGTTTGAAAATGTACCCGAAGGGGTTGTGAATATGGTTTTGTACTTTTCTATATGAATAATCTAGATTTGGTTGTACCCAAAGAACCCATCCATGAAGGATCGAGCCTCATGATTGGCGCAAATGTCAATAAATTGGTCAATGAATGTAGTCAGGTAATTGTCTTTAGGACACGCTTTCTTCAGATACATAAAATCAATACAAATGTGGATGGTGCCCTATTTTTTCATGATGAGTATAGTGTTAGAAACCCAAGACGTGTAAGTAATAGGATAGATTAACACAAATTTGTTGAATTTATCAATTTCGTGTTTGATTGTTGCTTCCTTAGAAGGATGTAACTGGCGTTGTTTCTGTTAGACAGGATGGGAATTAGGCCACGTGTTAATGTGATGTCCCAATAATGGGATTGATACCTGTCTTCTAAGAGTAATCCAATGAAAAAATATTCCTATATTCTTGGAACAAGGATGTGCTTGCGATTATTTATTCAGGAGGGCATGCTACCCCCAGGGAGATCTCTTCAACTTTTCTAGGTTTTCTTGAAATATTCATCTTGATGGTAGGTGAAATATTGGACATGTTCCCTTCCTCAAATGCATCAGGGGCTAGGATGGGATTTGTGAACCAATCAACCTTTCCTAGTGCAAGGAAATCTTTGAATTCAATGGCGCAAAATCGTGCGTTTGTGCACTAGTGGGAACAAATGTTTTTTTCGGGTAGAAAAAATGAATGATGGTGCATGGCATCCCAAGGATATTCGGGTTCCATAATGGCTTCTAGAATATCTTTGTTTGAGTAAAAAATATAATCTAGTGTTGACTTGAGTAATATATATAATAATGATTAATTAACTAATGGTTAGTTATGAAAAGGCATGCTTATAAAGAACATGATCATTCCTGAAAGGGTACCTTCCTAGTTATATATACGAGACCCTTAGCTGTAATTAAATCATCTCACTTGTATTCAAATATTCTTATATATAATTACTTGTCCTACAATGGATGTCTTTGTATTTGAAGTATCTTGAAGATTATTATAGAGTATGAACTGTGTTTGTTACATTAGAATTAAAGTTGTTCAATCCTCTAACTACTCAACTACTGCTTAGAGCGAGTATGAGCCAACCTTTGGCCATCAACCAATCATCAACTTCATTTTTGTCTTGAATTTGGGATTCCGACCCAGTTGTGCTAGTTGAAAAACAAGAATATGATTCGCTGGTTGATGCCATAGAACCAAGAGAGGTTGAGAAAGTGTATATGGGATGGTTCTACACCGTAGGTGGTGTTACCACTGTTGAGGTGGATTTTGTGGTCCCCACACCAAAAAATTATGAGCAGACAGCATGAATCATGGTTGTTATGGATGAGGAAGTGAATTGTATATGATATTGTGTGTCATCAACATTGGGTGGTGGTAGAATTTTGGTTATGGTGGGTTGATACCATGTGGGAGGAAGTTCTTGCATTCTTTCTGGTGTACAAGGGACAAAAGTAGCTTCCTCAATAATATTTTCACGTTGAATCCTAAGTTGTTGAAATGTGTGTAAAATAAGACATGTCTCGGTGCTATGAGAGCTATTATTACAGATACTGCACACTAGACTAGAACTAACTGAATAGATAGTATGGGAAGTGGTACTACTCATAGTATGAGATGTTGGCATCTAGTTGACGTCATGAGATGGAATATCCTGAGGTGGTATCCATCTATGGACCTTAGTTGTTATGCAGCCACTCACAAAATAGAAGAAAATACAGATCAAGGACATCAAAATCAGCCTCGTCGAGGGGGCAACCTCCTTTACATTACACAAATGAAAAATTCTTAGATGATACAAATGAAAAAACATCCTTTCTATATATAGGAGTCTGAGGGGTCACAATATAATCAAAGCCGACATAACAATAATAATATAAGGGCACAACAATAAAAATAGTGGGCTTCTATGGGGCACAACAATAAGAATATGGGGACAATAAGGGCACAACAATAACAATAAGGGATACAATGAAAATAGTAATGGGGAAGTCCCTAGTATTATAGGGACCTACCGTGCCTCTCTCCTTCAACAAAGTGTTGTCCTCAATGCTTGAGTAGTTCTGGATGCTTTTGTATAAAATAATCATCCTTCCATGTGGAATCTTCAACGGTTAAGTTCTTCCATTTGATGAGATACTTCAAAATTGATCAATTTCTTAGTTGTTGAGTTCTTGTTTATGTGATTGATTCATGTTCCAATATGATTTTTCCTTCCTTGTCAAGTTCTGGAAATATTGTTTGAACTGGGAGCTTGTCACCTATAACCTTCTTTAAGCATGAAACATGGAAAATTGGGTGCACTCGGAAGCTGTAGGAAGCTCCAATTTGTATGCCATAGTACATATCTTTTGCAACACCTTGTACAGACCAGAATACTTTGGTTATAATTTATTATCCTTATTAGCTTGCTTGAGGGACATTTGTTTATATGGTTGTAGCCGTAGAAATACCCAGTCACCTAGATCAAAACTTATTTCACTGCGATGTTGATTTGCCTGTTGTTTCATTCTATTCTGCACCAAAGTGAGGTTATCCTTTAAGAGTTGGAGAACTTGTTGTAGATGCTCGATGTGAGCTTCCACTACTTGAACCTTGGAATTTTCTCTTATTTATGATGTGATGGATGGTGGATGATATCCATATAGTGCCATAGGTCATTTTTGCTATAGTATGGAAGGAAGTGTTATACCACCATTCAGCCAGAGGCAACCATTTCACCCATTGTGTCTATTTATCAGATAGAAAGCAGCGAAGATATCCTTCCAAACATTTGTTTACTATCTTACTTTTCCCATCATATTGAGGATGCTAAGATGAACTATGAGCTAACTGAGTACCAAGACAAGAAAATAATGTTGTCCAAAAATTTCCAGTGAAAATGGGATCTCTATCACTCACAATAATCTTTGGGTTTCCATGTAGCTTTTGAATTGTTTCCATAAATGTAGTAGAAAATGTATTGGCTTTAAATGGATGAGATTATGCAAAAAAATGTGCATACTTGGTAAGTGTGTCAACGACCACCACGATGACACTCTTTCCTTCGGACTTGGGTAAACCTGTGTTAAAATCCATTAAAACCTCCTACCAACGTTGACTTGGAATGGATAAAGGTTGTAGTAGACCTAGGTCTTAATTGTTTCAACTTTATTTTGTTGGAAAACCAAACATTCCACCACAAACTTTTGAATATCAGATTTAATGCCATCCCAAAAAAATTCCTTCTTAACCCTGTGCTAAGTTTTTAAAAATCCTAAGTGCCCTCCTAAGGGAGAGGTGTGCAATTAGTTTGAGTTGGGAATTCTTACATAGGTATAAGCGATCATTGTACCATAATGAATCATTTTTCCAGCTAAATGTATCAGATGTACTTGGATATTGTTGTAAATTTTGAATGAGTGCTCACACTTCTTCGTCATTCTTCCATTCATCCCTTGCTTCGTTTATCCAATCTGGTTGGATAACAGAAATGGCACAGAGAAATGCTTCCACATCCTCATCCTTTATTTAGAGTGCATATACCACAACATTTTGCTTCCATTTTTTGTAGATGATTTCAAAGTCATAACCAAACATCTTTGTGACCCATTTTTGTTTCTCTTCTAAATATAATATTTGTTCTAAAAAGTATTTAAGACTATCATGATTCGTTTTTACCTTGAATTGTCTTCCCATTACGTAGGGTCACCATTTCTTAAGTGCATGTAGTATTGCCAACATTTCTTTCTCATATATAGCTTTGTGTAAATACTTTCCTTTGATTGGATGACTTTCGAAATAAATGGTTCTTCCTTCTTGCAGTAAAATAGCACCAATTCAATTTTTTGAGATGTCACATTCCACAGTAAAGGTTTTTGTGAAGTTTAGCATAGCTAAGAATGGTGCTTGTCACATTGCCTCTTTAAGATGTTCAAATGCCTTCATTGCTTCTGGAGTCCATGAAAATCCATCTTTCTTAAATAATGTTGTTAGAGGTGTTGTTTTTCTCCCATAATTCTTAACAAACTTGCGATAATACCCTGTCAACCCAAGAAATCCTCGTATATGCTTTATGGATGCGGGGATTTTCCATCCTTAATGGCTTTAATTTTGCTAGGGTCTACCTTAACACCTTCATGAAATAAAATATGACCCAAATATTCCACCTCTTGTACTCCAAAGAAACATTTGGAGCTTTCTGCATATAATTGTTTCTCTTGCAATAGTTTGAGCACCCTGTCACATGTTGAACATGATCCTTCCAAGACTTGTTGTAGATTAGTATATCATCAAAAGATACTAACACAAGTTTTCTAAGGAAGGGTTTGAAAATGGAATTCATCAAACCTTGAAATGTAGAAGGTGCATTGGTAAGGCCAAAAGGCATGACCAAAAATTCACAATGACCCTCATGAGTTCAAAATGTTGTTTTTAGAATGTCTTCAGTCTTCATTCTAATTTGATGATATCTTGAACGAAGATACAACTTGGTGAAATAAATTAATCCATGCAATTCATCCAATAATTCATAAATCACTGGAATGGGAAATTTATCTTTAATAGTGATCTTGTTGAGCTCCCTATAATCTAGACACATGTGCCATGATCCATTCTTCTTGTGCACCAATACTATTGGAGCAGAGAAATAACTTTGACTAGGTTGAAATATACCCGCCTCTAGCATTTCTGCAACCATACATTCAATTTCACTCTTTTGGGCATAGGGATATCTGTAAGGCCTAGTGTCTAGAGGAACACTTCCTGGAATCAAATGAATAGCATGAACATGATCATGAATAGGTGGGAGGGCTTTGGGAGTCTCAAATACCTTCGAATGATTGTCCAAGGCCTTTTGAAGATCTAGATAAATAGATGATTTCGATGTGGGAACCTCTAGTGAGCATAATTGTGAAATTACACCTCGTTGCTCATTCTTTAGAAGTTTTGTCATTCCATTAGAGCTGATTATCTTTCCCAGTTTCCCTGTGATACCCCTTAATTCAACTTCCTTTCCTTCTGAAAAAAATTTCAAGCAAAGTTCTTGAAAAGTAAAAGCTATCATACCCAAATATTGTAACCATTGGAATCCTAGTACAACATCAACACCGCCCATTGGAATGGAAAGAATTGGGCTATTCAATACATATTCTCCCATGGATATCTTGATATTATGGCACTTTCCAGAGCAATTTATCGCTCCTCCACTTTCAACCATCACTTGACACTCTAGTGTTGGATATAGGAAGCAATTTAATTCCTTGGCTATCTTACAATGAATAAAATTATGGGTACTGTTATCACTCAGGTTTTTCCCTAAGCTCCTCAAAGGGAATACGGCCGAGGTAACCACTAAACAATCTTTGGGCCACAGATTCTAGCCAATCTACAGCCAGAGAGGGCTCTCTCTTTATGATTTAACTTTGTTTTTGTTGTGTTAGGCTAGATATGAAGTGCAGGGTTTTGTTCTAAATTTGGTTGGATGATGATTTCAGGTAGATTTGGGATGCAGTCTCAGAACAGTCTAAACTATTGGGAAATGGAGTCAATTGTGGTGTGCTGCTGAAAGTGTTTCATGGGAAAATGCAATGCTACAGTGCCAGAGAGGCATCTATGGAACAATCATTGAAATCTGAGATATGATGGCATGAAATCAGGGAATGAAAGGCAGTCAAGGATCTTTCACTATGCTGATAGAGGGAAAGTGTGAGAATATTATCTAGAAGCAATTAAGAATTCCTAAACAACATTCATAACGAGAGAATTAGTGCAAACATGAGCAATTAAGAATTCATATTTATGACCAATTCCGAAGAAAACATAATTAGAAACAGGGATTGAGCAGAGGGTGTATTTAAACAAGTCCCAAGCTATTCTTCTTCTCTGTTTCTAAGATTATGAAACATATATGTGAATTTTGTAAACAAAGAAAAGACAAAACATGGTTTAGGAAAACTTATTGTTCCGTTAAATGACACAAAAATTCTGTAGCATAACAGAGTTGATTACTTTCACATCCAGACAATGCAGAGACCATGAACTTCACCAGCCATTTATTATAAAGTCTGAAAATTTACAGTGCAGTATCTTATAGAGAAAATCACCAACGACCAACCCCAAATATGTTCTGTGGGGCGGTATATATACAAAAAATGAGTTACAAAATATCTAGTTGATGAGTGAATAACTCATAACTTCTTTACCAACTCTTGAGGAATAGTAGATGAAAGAGTAAATGATGCAGTAGAAATTTAGGGTATTAGCTATCCATTCAGTCAGAGAATTTAGACTTTTGGGATCAACTGAGTCGGCTGAGGCTGTGCTTTTAATTTTCATTTTTTGGGCCTGTTGCCCTGGTGCTTTGCTGAGTCACTGCTTTGTTATCCTGCTCTCGGTATGCATACCTGACCTTCTTATAAAATTGTCATAGTCATATCTTGACTCCCTCTGTCTGCTGTCTTTACTTTAGTTCTCTGTTTCCAGCGTTGCCTCTTGCAAATTTGTGGGTTTTTCAGGTAGCCGAGCAATAGGAAGCTCTCCTTCTTGAGTAATTTTTCTTAATCACGCATCGAAAACTGCCTCTATTTCTCGATTCAGGCATTTTTTGTAATTCTCGCCCTTTGCGCCTTTTCTGTGATGACGTCAGCATGACGTCATCCGTAGGTCCTGGGTACGGCAGGGTGACGTGGCAGCTGACTAGTTTGATGATGTGGCACAGGACGCGATGGTGGGGTAGGGACGAAGGCAGATGCGGTGGTGGTGACACGGAGCAGTGGCGGGTTGACGCGGAGGTGATGTGAGTGGTGACGTAGCACTGACGTCAGGGGTGGAGAGACAGAAGGCGGTTTGTGGTTTTATAGGACTGCCTTTTGTACGAGGGCAGTATTTGTCAGAGCCCGCCCCATACAATCAAAACAGGACACCTGTCTTCTATACGGCGGAGAAACCGCTGCGCTATCGGAAGCTAACTGTCGAACGTCGGGGTGGCTCCAAAAAAATCACCGAGGGCCATCGGATGGGGAGGGCCCGATCCAATGGTGGACGGAACTACGAGTTGATCGGCTGTTAACATACGGAACCCGACTGAATATTCGAATATTTATACAATGCTGTGAGGGTTTAGACTTTGGGTAATATGGGTTTTATGGGTTTGCAAGTGGGCATTGGTGGTTATTAATTTAACCAAATGCTAAATCAATCCCAGGTTTGAATGCGGAAAGGCTAATGCCAAGCCCCAAATGAACTTAGCATTTCCCCAAACTGATGTTATAGGGCTATAGTGCCATCGGATGGGAATATGTATTATTTTTTGGAATTTTATATAGCTTTTTGTAGCAATAGGGATAGGAACATAGGTTAGGGAGCTATATAAATAGAATTAGAAGTTAATATGAGTTTGCGAGGTGAAAGAGTAGGGCAGAGGTTAAGTTTATGGACTGAAACTTAGACATAAGAAGTGAATGGAATGCGGAGAAATGATTTTTACACAAGAAATGTGGCTTCTTGTCATTGAAGAAAGTCAAAGCTTGATTTAGTATTTTACAAAAATGAAGTGATAACAGGACTGGTTAGGCAGATCCCAAGGTCCTCAAGGGGATGTTAATGAGTGATTTATGGGGGAATAGAAGGGGAATTAGACATTCTTCCAAAGTTCTGCCATCAAAACAACTGCTTTGACACTTCTGTCATTGATGAGAGGAGCTCTGATTGACAATACATGAGGTGATCAAAACCTTGCTTCTGCAACCTTAACTACCTACCTAGCCTAATACACCTAACATTTTTTTTATCCTTTTGAATGGGTGCACTTAGACTTGCAGACCCTGATTATCTTCTTTTCTTTTGACTGCCCTCCTATCTAAATGTACCCTTATCTCTTCCAAGGGCCCAGATTAAGCAGTTGGGCTCCTTCATTTCTCTACCTAGCTACTCATCTGCCAAGCTTAAGTTGTTTGGACAGGCACTTTTTCTCTATTCTACAACAGTAATTTAAACATGGCATGGTCTAGATTGCACCGTTGGGCCACCCATCAAGTGTGAAAACAACAATAATTGCACATTGTGGACTTGCAAATAAGGTAGCAGTGGCATTTTGACTGGCCACTTTCCTGGTCTTTCTTTGGGGTTCATTTCTATTATTTTTTCTGACCAATTCATTTTCTTGCCTTCTTATCATTCTTTTAAGGCATACCATCTTTACATTTTTTAATTTTCTCTGTATCTTTTGAAATATGGAAACTTTGCAGCATGGAAAGGATGAACATATTTAGCACTTCCCAGTCAATAATGAAAAATGACACCTATTGGTATAGGAACCTAACAGTGGCTCCACTTGGGGATGGCTTTCCCTTGTGGAAAGTCAAGAATTGCAGGTCAGATGGCCTTCTGCATAACTTTCGCTCTTCTCTAAAACTTTCCTGTTGTGGGTTGCTTTATTTGCATATATGACAGCACACTTGTGGAGCTTAGGGCTTTCTCTTCGGGCTTCAACTGCAACAAGTTACTATCTAAACTAAACTGAAATCCTACCTACTTATCCTAATCAGCTTTCTGACTGCTGGTTAGGTAAAATGAAACAACCAGTGCAACCACTTAAGCATTATATACATTAGTGACCTTTGCTACCTGTATTTGATGGTGTTTAAAACTGAGATCTTACAATCAAATCTGGCTTTGTTAAACTTTGAGAAGATAAGGAAACTCCTGATCTCCTTTGCTGAATCTCGAAACTGTACAAAAGGATCTTGCAAAATATATACACTACTCCTGAGTTGAATCAAACAACTGTGCAAATGTTCTGGATAGCTTTCATGCCATGAAACTGAAATATCATCCTTGTCTTCACCACCCTTCATGCTTTCAATTGCTATTTGCGATGATATTTTAACTGGCTGTAGGGCCTGTCTACTGCAACCATTATCATCTTGATTTGGACCTTCATGGTCTGTTAATGGAGAAGAATTCTAATTTCTTTCCTCATTCAACCTGTCAGCTGTTGGATCATAGAGAGTTTGGAGGGATTGCTGTAATTTATTACATACAGGTTCAAATGGAACTTGATAGATTCCTACCAGCTGTTCATCTTTTTCTTTGAATAATTCAGATGATTCAAAACAAAAGGGCAAGGAACCAACTTGGATTTTTTGATCATATGTTGCTGCTTCCAAGCCTTTTTCTGCAATCTGATGTTCAATGGGATTCTGGGACTGCAAATTTAGATATGACAAATTTTGAACAAAGATTTGATTGCTTTCCAGATGGTCAATACCAAGGCTTGTTGATCTTTGATTTTTAGTAGCATGATAGTTATCTCTGATAAACTGAAAAGACTCAAAACAAAATGGCAAATTTCCTTCACTTATTTCAAAATTTTCTGCACTTTCCTCCCATTCTTATTGCTGAAGTGAACAAGCGGATTAGTACTTTCAAGCTGTTGAACCTGAATCTCTTTGTTTTTGCCCAAATTATCTTCTGATTCATCTGCGAGGTTAATTTGGATCTGAAAAACATAATCATTATGATATTGATCATATTTGGGCACATTATTAAAAGAAGCCATATTATCAAATGCACATAGTAAACTAGGGGATTACTCCTCCGCACATTGTTCTGTGAATCTATTTTCTGATCTATGGTTGGTTGAATTGGTAAAAATCTATTCAAAAATGTCAACCCTTTCTTCTTGTGGAGCAAAAGTGTCATGGTGATCCAAACATTCAACTTTCATTGTGACTTTCTGCTTTAAATCCTCTGCTTTCTTTATCAATATATCGAGTTCTTCCTCTTTTTCTGCTTTCAGCTTCCTCTCCCTAACCTTTAGATTAACCTCTACATCTACTGCCATGTTCTGCATCTGTTGCATAGTGGAGGGGTTTCTCTCTCTCAAATGAAATTCTATCTCTGAATCAAATGCTCTTGGATAATGCAGTAGAGCCAAATAAAGGGGAGGTTTTATATTCAATGGTATTGAATGATAGATTTGATTGAATTTGTTTGAAAATTGTTGTACTGTCTCATCTGGATGTCTTTTTAACTAATTATATTCTTCTATGATCATGAGGAGATTGTCTTTGATTATCCATCTATCAAGGAAGAGTTCGAGAAATTGCTCAAGATTTGAGATGCTTGCGTGAGGCAGAGTTTTGAACCAACTCCTGACTTTGCCTTGCAAAGAAAGAGCGAAAAGCCTAATACTAACATCCTCAACATCCACTTCAAATAAGTTAAGATAATCTTCAAAAACTTGGACATGCTTTTGGGCAGTGACACCATTCTCTCCATCAAATCTAGGGAGATACTTGGGATGATTGCTAGGTAGATTATTGAGTGCAGGAGGCAAAATGAGGGGTTTGTATCTATCAGGAACTTTATGAGGCAGTGGAATATGTTCAGGGATTGGATGATTTATCTGAATTTTTGGGTTCTCCTTAATTGAAAAATGATCTTTAGGATTAGAAGACTGTTGTTCGAATGTATAAGGAGAGTTTTTATCTACATTTTTGGAAGGAAGATAATAAAAATTTAATCTAAAATCATTTTTATAATACAATATACATTGAAAAATTTTGTCAATGAGAAAGAACACAATGTCTTGGATAACAATCCAAACCAAAAGACTGATCTTTCTATAGAGTTCTTTCAGGTCCATTTCCCCAGTGGAGTCTTGATTGTGAAAATGATGAGGAGTCGCCAGGTGGATGATTTTAACCTTGCTATGTCTGATCCCTGTCCACCATCAGAGATCGGATCTAAACTTGTAAAACAGTTTGAAGAAAGAGGAAGTTAATAAGAAATAGGAGCTTGAATTTCTTTCAGATGAGTTTGAAACGGGGAAACTAATTAAGCCTTTGGGACAGCTGTTTAAAGACTAAAACTAGGTTGGAGATTGACAAAAGCAGCTTTTATTTACTCTTGTAAATGCAAAGCAAAGACCGTTTCAAAGGCTATCTGGCTAACTTCAGGCTCCATCTATAGTTTTAGAAAATAGACAGTAGTAACAAACATTTATTCAAATTCCCCAGTGGAGTCGCCAATGATATTATTACTTAGGTTGTTCCCTAAGCTCCTCAAAGGGAATACGGCCAAGGTAACCACTAACCAATCTTTGGGCCACAAATTCTAGCCAATCTACAGCCAGAGAGGGCTCTCTCTTTATGATTTAACTTTGTTTTTGTTGTGTTAAGCTAGATATGAAGTGCAGGGTTTTGATATAAATTTGGTTGGATGATGATTTCAGGCAGATCTGGGATGCAGTCTCAGAACAGTATAAACTATTGGGCAATGGAGTCAATTGTGGTGTACTGCTGAAAGTGTTTCATGGGAAAATGCAATGCTTCAGAGCCAGACATGCATCTATGGAACAATCCTTGAAATCTGAGATATGATGGCATGAAATCAAGGAATGGAAGGCAGTCAAGGATCTTTCACTATGCTGATAGAGGGAAAGTGTGAGAATATTATCTAGGAGCAATTAAGAATTCCTAAATAGCATTCATAATGAGAGAATTAGTGCAAACATAAACAATTAAGAATTCCTAAACAGCATTCATAATGAGAGAATTAGTGCAAACATGAGCAATTAAGAATTCATATTTATGACCTATTCCAAAGAAAACATAATTAGAAATAGGGATTGAGCAGAGGGTGTATTTAAACAAGTCCTGAGCTATTCTTCTTCTCTGTTTCTAAGATTATGAAACATATATGTGAATTTTGTAAACAAAGAAAAGACAAAACATGGTTTAGGAAAACTTATTGTTCCGTTAAACGACACAGGAATTCTGTAGCATAACAGAGTTGATTACTTTCACATCCAGACAGTGCAGAGACCATGAACTTCACTGGCCATTTATTATAAAGTCTGAAAATTTACAGTGCAGTATCTTATAGAGAAAATCACCAACAACCAACCCCAAATATGTTCTATGGGGCGGTATATATACAAAAAATGAGTTACAAAATATCTAGTTGATGAGTTAATAACTCATAACTTCTTTACCAACTCTTGAGGAATAATAGATGAAAGAGTAAATGAAGCAGTAGATATTTAGGGTATTAGCTATCCGTTCAGTCAGAGAATTTAGACTTTTGGGATCAACTGAGTCGGCTGAGGCTATGCTTTTAATTTGCGATTTTTGGGCCTGCTGCCCTGGTGCTTTGCTGAGTCACTGCTTTGTTATCCTGCTCTTGGTATGCATACTTGACCTTCTTATAAAATTGTCGTAGTCATATCTTGACTCCCTCTGCCTGCTGTCTTTTCTTTAGTTCTCTGTTTCCAGCATTGCCTCTTCCAAATTTTTGGGTTTTGTAGGTAGCCGAGCAATAGGAAGCTATCCTTCTTGAGTAATTTTTCTTAATCGCGCATCGAAAACTGCCTCTGTTTCTCAATTCATGCATTTTTTTGACACAATTCCCGCCCTTTGTACCTTTTCTATGATGACATCAGCATGACGTCATCGGCAGGTCTCGGGTACGACAGGGTGACGTGGCAGCTGACTGGTTTTACGACGTGGCACATGACATGACGGTGGGGTAGGGACGGAGGCAGATGCGGTGGCGGTGACATGGAGCAGCAGCGGGTTGATGCGGAGGTGACGTGAGTGGCGACGTGGCACTGACGTCAGGGGCGGAGATACAGAAGGCAGTTTGTGGTTTTATCGGACAACCTTCTGTACGGGGGCGATATTTGTCAGAGCCCGCCCGATACAATCAAAACGAGACACCTGTCTTCTGTACGGCAGAGAAACTGCTACGTTATCGGAAGCTAACTGTCGAATGTTGGGGTGGCTCCGAAATCACCGAGGGCCGTCGGATGGGGAGGGCCCGATCCGACGGTGGACAGAACTACGAGCTGGTGGGCTGTTAACATACGGAACCCGCCCGAATAATCGAATATTTATACAATTCTGCGAGGGTTTAGAGTTTGGGTAATATGGGTTTTATGGGTTTGCAAGTGGGCGCTGGTGGTTATTAATTTAACCAAATGCTAAATCAATCCCAGGTTTGAACGCGGAAAGGCTAATGCCAAGCCCCAAATGAACTTAGCATTTCCCCAAACTGATGTTATAGGGCTATAGTGCCAGGGGATGGGAATATGTATTATTTTTTGGAATTTTATATAGCTTTTTGTAGCAATAGGGATAGGAACATAGGTTAGGGAGCTATATAAATAGAATTAGAAGTTAATATGAGTTTGCGAGGTGAAAGAGTAGGGCAGAGGTTAAGTTTATGGACTGAAACTTAGACATAAGAAGTGAATGGAATGTGGAGAAATGATTTTTACACAAGAAATGTGGCTTCTTGTCATTGAAGAAAGTCAAAGCTTGACTTAGTATTTTACAAAAATGAAGTGATAATAGGACTGGTTGGACAGATCCCAAGGTCCTCAAGGGGATGTTAGTGAGTGATTTATTGGGGAATAGAAGGGGAATTAGACATTCTTCCAAAGTTCTACCATCAAAAAAACTGCTTTGACACTTTTGTCATTGATGAGAGGAGCTCTGATTGACAATACATGAGGTGATCAAAGCCTTGCTTCTGCAACCTTAACTACCTACCCAGCCTAATACACCTAACATTTTTTTATCCTTTTGAATGGGTGCACTTAGACTTGCAGACCTTGATTATCTTCGTTTCTTTTGACTGACCTCCTATCTAAATGTACCCTTATCTCTTCCAAGGGCCCAGATTAAGCAGTTGGGCTCCTTCATTTCTCTACCTAGCTACTCATCTGCCAAGCTTAAGCTGTTTGGACAGACACTTTTTCTCTATTCTACAACAACAATTTAAACATGGCATAGTCCATATTTCACTGTTGGGCCACCCATCAAGTGTGAAAACAACAATTCTTGTACATTGTGGACTTGCAAATAAGGTAGCAGTGGCATTTTGACTGGCCACTTTCCTGGTCTTTCTTTGGGGTTCATTTCTATTTTTTTTTCTGACCGATTCATTTTCTTGCCTTCTTATCATTCTTTTAAGGCATACCCTCTTTACATTTTTTAATTTTCTCTGTCTCTTTTGAAATATGGAACCTTTGTAGCATGGAAAGGATGAACATATTTGGCACTTCCCAGTCAATCATGAAAAATGACACCTATTGGTATAGGAACCTAACAGGTACTACCCAAATCAATCAATACTATTACCTTTTTATTCTTGATATGTCCTTCTATCTTGATAGTTTGAGGAGTGGTAATTTCAGCCAATGCATTACAAGATATGGTCGGATTCATTTCCTATTTCTCTACGGCTTTTTCCTGGTGTATATCCTTTTCCTTTGACATTTCTTTTCCCTTTTCAAGTCCTCCTATTCACAATATATCTAAAATAATTTCTTCTCAACACACTTATGACCTTTAGTGTATTTGCTATCACAATTGTAACAAAGACTTTTTGCTCTTTTTTCTTCCAATTGTTTTGGTTTCAATGTTGTAGTTTGTGGAAGGCTAGGGACAACAACACTTTCATCTTTATAGTTGTGAGTGGTAAACTTCGTTGTTGCCATAATTTTTCTTTCCATTTTTTTTGCTAACCTGAATGCCTTCTTCAATGAATCAGGTTCCCAAAGGTGAACCTCATGTTGGATGTTATCCTTTAAAGTCCCTATGAACACATCAATCCTATGCTCCTCTTGGAATATTTTTTCCCTTACATTCAATTTTCGGAAGTCCTCAATGTGCACCATCATTGAACCATTTTGCTTTAGATTTATCAATTGCCTAAAACTGCTGTTGCTTTTTGTATCCTCATAGTGTGCTATCATTTCTTCTATAAAACTTCCCCAAGTGACAATTTGCTTATGAGAGAAAAGCCATCGATACCTTACAAACTGATTTGGTTCCAAATATAAAGTTGTAATGCATACCTTTTGTGTATTTTGCACACTATGGAGATCTAAATATTGCTCCATTTGTAGTATCCATGTTACAAGATCCTTTCCATCAAAATTTCTCATATCGATCTTTGGAACATGATGGGTCTTCAGTCCAACATTAGAGTCTATGAAGTCA
The DNA here is from genome assembly GCA_031772625.1 of Pinus tabuliformis. Taxonomy (NCBI): domain Eukaryota; kingdom Viridiplantae; phylum Streptophyta; class Pinopsida; order Pinales; family Pinaceae; genus Pinus; species Pinus tabuliformis. The sequence continues at coordinate 737,149,462 of CM062813.1, forward strand.
TGATTAAAATTTCTTTTTTTCCCATCATGAGTTTGCTTTACTACCCTTTCTCCATTATTAAGAATTTCTTGTAGCAACTTTGTCAAATATATCTTCAAATCTTCCATGTTGCCTTTAAGTTTTTCTTCTATACCATCCATCTTAGCTTCCATACCATCCATCTTAGCTTCCACGCCATTCATCTTAGCTTCCATGCCATCCATATTAGCTTTCACGTCATTCATATTAGCTTCCAAGTCTTTCTTTAAACCATCCGTCTTAGCTTCTATTACTTTTTGTGAAAGTGAAAATTGTCACACTTGATCTCATAATTTTGATATATCATGTTGCATTTCTTCCTCTTCTTCATGAGTCATGATAAAGGTTTTAGGTTTCTTACTAGGTTTTTCCATTTTCTTTCTTTGGGGCATCAATTGATGCTAATTATGCCTCACTATTCCCTTTGAATCACTTCAAATTAAGTTTTTAAACCAAACTTATGCAAATTTAAAAAAAAAACTACACACCTTTTTTCGCTTTGTAGGAGCTCGATATTGAATCTGTTGTATATTTGTAATTTAGGATCGCCAACTGCTGAAATTGAATCCTATGGTATCCTCTGGATCCTTTTTCTAACCCCATCAGTCTAATCAATATTGGATTCTTCAAGAAAGATTTATGCCAAATCTCCTATGATGACCTGATTATATACGGGTTCAATAGAGCAAACTTGTAAGACCTACCACGTGTCACTATTTTGACCTTCGGACCTGAAAACGATACAAAAACAACTAAATTCCATCCTCTTTCTACAACATCTTATGAAAATTCAATATGATTCTTAAAGATAACGTTATGACGATTTTCCCATGGTCACCTGTTTGGGATGTAATTCAGGAGCCTGCAAAAACCCTAAATTTCTTGGATCATATCTCCGCAAATATAGCAAGAAAAAAATCTGAAATTTGGACTCGAGGTTCATCACTAGTTCCACTCAAATGGGTTCTCATTTGAGCTTTGGAAACGTCATAGAAAAAAGTTATACCGAAAATTCCGTGATGACCAGTTTGGAGCAACGAAACCCTAGAATCAAAAGCTTTGATACCAAATGTTATGCAACCAACTCACAAAATAGAAGAAGAGTTGGATCAACGACTTCAAAATTAGCCTCTTCGAGGTGGGAACTTGCTTTACATTACACAAATGAACAATTCTTGGATGATACAAACGAAGAAACCTCATTTCTATGTATAGGAATCTAAGGGGTCACAATATAATCAAAGCCGACATAACAATAATAATATAAGGGCATGACGATAACAATAGTGGGCTTCTACAAGGCACAATAATAACAATATGGGGACAATAGGGGCACAACAATAACAATAAGGACTACAATGAAAATAGTAATGGGGGAATCACTAGTATTATAGGGACCTAACATTAGTATTGGCGTGACGTTGCTTCCTAGTGTGGGTTTGCCTCAGTGATGCTCTTGCTACACCAAAATGTGGAAGATACTGGAAATTCCTTTTACGGTGGGATTGATCGCATATTCAACAGTAACCTCATGTGATTTTCTCTTCATTGAAGAGATGCTTGTGTGGAATTTGGACTACTAAGCATAATATGTCATTGAACTTACTCAGTTTGCGACATTCATTCACGAAATGGTTGGGCTTATCACATAGGGCACGTGTGAGGGGTGATATTCCTTTCCAAATGGCTTTAGATCATTTTTTTTCCTGATCTTGATAGATGGTAGTGAGGGGAGATGAAATTATGGAGGCCTTACTTTTTTGTTAGCAATCATTTCTCCTCAAACACACATAGAACAAACCTAGATGCTTCATTCCCTAATAGTCGTGAATGATTTTATGGTTCAATATCTTATCTGACGAAATCTAAATTCTCAGTGATAAATTGATGCATGAAACCTAATAAAGAGAAGAATCAAGAAAGGTGGGGAAATTGTCACACATGATTATTTCCTACACAAATCTGACAAGCGTGACATCTGTGCTTGGCTCTGGTGCTTTGAGCAACATGCAAAACCAAATATAATTGGTTAAATGACCTTAATTTGGGTCATTAGTTGATCAAACGATCTGGTACGTCACACAAAACACAAGTGGGAGATGGTAGGGTGGTTGATAGTTCAAGTTGCCTCCAATCATGGTAGGAGGTTGATGGACCAGATGAGGGATAGGAGCAAGAATATTTTTCCCTTACGACGTAAAAAATGTTTTTGGATCCATCCTCTGTTGAGAGTAATGGGTATTAGATTGGGTGAGTGCACCTAACGCATCCCAATATTGAGGTATTTTAGGGCAATGATTATTGTAATTCCCATACTCTACGCAGATGGCGCATGCGTGGTTGATGCACAATGCCTTAAGATGCATGGGTGTGCTCTTTTCTCTGGTATGGGGAGGAGGGTTCACCAACGCTTTTAGGGTATGCAGAAGTGCTTTCATCTCGTTTAACTCGGGGCACCTATTGGTGCGGTGCCCCACTGTTTCACACAATGCATGGGGTTGAGGGACCCTAGAAGAGGGAGTGTTTGATGCTTCCACTTTGTTACCTTTTTGCTTATCCCTTTTTTTTGCACCAACTCGTGTCAGTGTAGGCACTACTTGTGGTGTGGGTGCTACTTCAGTAGGCATTGTTTGTGGTGTCATGCTATCCTAAGGAGGAATAGGATCGACGCTTGTTGCAGTGATATCATGGCTTATTACCATTGCCTGTGGGGCCAAATACCAGACCGGTATCGCGAGAGCCATATGGGGCAACGAGAGTGTTGTGATGAATTAGTGCAAGACAAAACTAGGTGGGGGGTATAAGAAGGGCGTATGAGTGATGGAATTTGGTAAGAAAGTCATATCGGTAACAATATTGTTGTTAGCATCCAAAACTGGTTCTTGAATTTGGGGGGTTTTTGATGAGGTCATCATGCACACCGATGCTCCAGTGTTTGTGGAAATTTCCTCTATCATTAGAGGGTCTCCTGGGAATGTTCCTAGGAGTGTTGATGGCTTAAATGGCCAGGGCTGAGCTCAGTGTAAGTAGTGATCAATTCGTGAGAAGATGAGACTAAGGGTAACACACCGTTAGGTGTAGGTAAGATCGTCTTCTTATAGTATGTGAGTTGATCGATTGTAATGATTTTTTTGTCATGGGGGAATATCATTATCCTAAACATCAATGAGTCGACTGCTGACATCTCATACACGTGGCTTTGGCCTAGTAGGATATTGTGATCCAACTAGGTGTCTAGTACTTCGATATCTATTAACATGGTTTTCCCGGCCAACTTAACTAGCATGCTATTGTACAGGCCAACGAGAGCAGAAGGACGTCTTTTGTACACTCTATGTGTGATGTCATAAGGCTTGAGTTCAAGGAATCCTATTTTCTACCAAACAAATTTGGACATGACACTTGTAAAGGCCCCTTCGTTGACAACGCAACGATGAATGTTAATGTTTTGGAGTAAGATTGGAATTTGGAAAGAAATGGTTGATGGTAGCCATGGGGTAGCTTTATCCAAGTGGAAGAACATTAGGCGAGAATTGGCTGGGTCAATTGTTCCTAGAGAGAAAATTTTCGTTGGGTTGGGAAAGTTTGTAGGACCTCTAATGCTAACATAGTTAACGGTGATTGTGCTAAGTCATTGACTATGATGTAGCTATTAGCAGATTTTGAGTTATGTCATGTGCGATGTAAAGGTCCTTTGACCAGTTTAGGCATAGGTTCTATAGAAGGTCAAGGAATGGTCAACGACCCTTTAGGTATTTATGTGGTCAAAGTGGATGGATTGGGCTCTGGGGGAGATTAATGACTACTATTTTGCATTTGCAATAGGATATCTTCTCTTGTCATGAAAATGTCATGATTAGAATTTTTATGGGTGTTCCCTGCAGATGGATGAGAGTGGGGTGATTCTTGTTGAGCGTTAACCACTCCCTGCTGGGGAAAGGGTTGTGCATTACTGCATTTTTTTGAGCTCCTTACCCCTATTGTCCTTCATCCTTTTTAACTCATGGATTTGAGGACAATGATGGGTATAATGACTCTATTCCCCACAAATATCACATAACTGATTAGTCTGTAGAATTTTGCTCTTGCTTTGTTTATGTGGGTTATTATTGGTCGATACCTGGTTTTGATTATGGTTAGGGTTTCTCCTTCCTAGTGCCCATAGGGGTTACTGGTCATTGTTTCCCCCTTGTTCAGGTTCTCCCTTTAGTTTTCTTTTAGGTTTTTTCTTAGCAACATGAGGGGGTTTAGTTGGATTCAACTGCTCCTCTGATTGTTATTATGAAGCAAGAGAAGGTTTCACTATATTAACCCTTGCATTATTTTTCATTGGTGGGTTATTTTGTTGTTGCTCGGGGAAAGGCGAATATTGGTTTCCTTGTCCTTGATTGGTATATGGATTCTAGGAAGAGGAAAATATGTCTATATTCCTAGAGTGGTATTGGTTTCCCTGTGGTGGAGGGCATGAGACTCCTTGAGGGGGCTGATATTCGTTATAAGCTTACTAAACATATTCTGCATTGGTGTGGTTTGACCAGGGTAGTATCCTACATGTTTCAATGGTGGTGTGTTTTGTGTAACATCAAACACTTGGCTATTGAACAAGTATCCAAGTTACTAGTAGTTATGGTTGAGTTTTTTTTGGGTTATGGACCCAATCAATCCATCAGTAGCATTGGATGCACCTGGTGTCTCTTTATAAGTTTACAAGCGCGAGGCATCTGGAATCACATGATAAATGTATCCATACTAGGTGTAGTTAAGTTCTAACTATTGAGCTTTACTAATTGCTTCTTCCTCATTATGCGGGGATGAATTCACCACGTATTTTGAAATTTATGATGTGAGGGATATCAAAAACAAGTCCAAGAGGACTTTATATTCAAATTGAGAATTAAACAAGCTACAATGTTTCCTCCATTCATTTATATGATCTAATATGTGGGTAGTGGGTGTTTGTTTGAAGTGGGTGAGGATTTCCAGGCCCGAATCACGCCGAACTGAGAAATGGAAGAAGGTGAGGAAATATGTAGCTAGTGAGCTAAAGTTTTCGTAGGATGCAGCAAGCTAGTCAACGTACCATTTCATTGCAGATCCAGTAAGGGTGCATTGGAATAGTCATAATCTAATAGTATAGCTAGTGATACTATTAGAAAAAAACCACAGGTGAAACACCATGGCATGGTTTCATGGGTCTTTGCCCTGTTTCCCTTCGAACTTTAGAATATTGGAAGGGAGCTTGGTGGACATAGCTGGCCAATTCTGGCCATGGGTGATCAGGTCATTAGCTAGCTTTCTTAAGTCTAGTAGGCTTAAAGAAGATAATAACGGAATCTGTGAGTTATCCGCTATTGAAAAAAGATTTTCTATAGCTATATGCAAAGGGGTGCTTTGTGGGGAAGTCTCAGGAGAACTACCTCAAAGGGTGTCTCGCAGATTATCCGGAGGAGTTGTGTGTGGGCTCCCCAAAGGGGTAGCATGTGGGGACCCTTCTGGGGTGGTGAAGGGTGTACTTTTATGGGGAGGGGTCCCAAGAAAATATGCACTTATAAAGGAAGATCCAACAATGGTGGTTGTGAGACTTCCTCTACACCTAAATGGCAGGAATCCTGGCACACATCCCGGTATTGGGGGGAGGTTTAAAAAATGTCTATATCGATGGGGAGTCATGGGGCCACCTATGGTGTCGATTAGAGTGTCTTATACCTTGTGTATGGTGAGGGAAAGAGATAAATATCAATGCAATAATATCACATACATAAAACAAAAGCCAAAATATAAATGGTTACTTTCCTTTGACAATCAAGTTATCTGATCAATGAAACAAAGAATGATTTTTTTGGTTGTGTATGATAAAGAATCCTATGCAGACCTAATCGTCCTTTCCACTCTAAAATTAATTGGGCCTTGCGAAGATATATTCTGATGGGTCATGGGGAAACATCCCGAAAGAATTGGTGACATCTTCTAGCAGCCGAAGAATCAACCAAGGTAATGCAAATGAGGCTCAAGTGTTGCCTGCACTGTCACCTATAGGGAAAGGATGCCCTAGATTTTGGACACTAAAGTACCTTCATCCCACACGAGCATTCGATTCTTTATCTTCTTGGTAGTTAGTTACCAGTACTGAGCAGTAGATGGGTCAGGTAGCCCCAAAGAGTACCACACGTACTGGACCTAAGTCAAACCCCCATTGAATCAGGTCTTAGCCATGCTCAGGTATTCTTTTACATGGGGTGATTGAAGGACTTTAAGCTCCCTAAATTTTCAACAACTATGTTTCAAAGGTGTAACATGACCACAACAGCTTATGGGATGCCTATTCCCAATGGTCCTAAACTGAACTATACTTTTTTTTGGTGGCCCCTATGGGGAAACTTAGTTGGTTCAAGTCATGTTTGTTTTTAAGGAGTCTTTATTCACTTATGGAGTGATTTTGTAAGAAAAAATAAACTAAGTACACAAATCTTCGAAAAATAGATGCCTTCTAGTACAAAGCTTATGGAATCTTAGTGTATGATGCAAGTGATCATACAAAGTGTGGTAAGATGAAGACATGTGATGATACTTTACAATATCCTTCTAATTACAATAATGATTGTTCCTTACATTGAAAAAGAAATATGTTGTGGATCATGGGGCACTTAGTCTTTTTCTATTAAACTATGTGAATTTCAATACACGAGATGGAAATTCAAATTCTTTAAGAAATTTTTCATATGCGAACCCAAGTTCGTCTAAGAGACGCAAGGTAAGCAAAGATTACTTACTTTCTATAAAACACTTTCTCCTAGTACCAAAAATGAAAAAATGAATGCTTTGGTTAGTAGTAATATTTGTGGATGATGGGTCACTTACTCCTTTACTAATTAAGCAATGTGATTTGTAGAAAACTCTAGCAAAATAGTTAGAAAAAAATATGTGGAAGTTGGCCAATTACTTCTCTCCCTAATTAAGCTATGTATGGATTGCAAATACAAATGAAAAATAATTTAATTGATTCACCAATTAAGGTTAAAAACTAGGTATACTAAACAGAAGATACAAAATGCAGAGGTGAAGGCAATTCACTAAAGGTTGCCAATCACATGAGAAAAGAGAAAATGAAAGGATCTTTTTTTCTTTCTGGTGGCCGCACAGGTTTAGCTACACAGAAACATGTCCATCCGTCTGTCAGAGAAAAATTTGTGCGGGTGAGCAAGGAAAATAAAAATTCAATTATGTGGGCTCAAAGAAGGCCCCTAAGGTCCTGCAAAAAATTCTAGAGAGGTGTTGAGTGCCTTGTAGAATGGTTATGTAGAGAAAAGGTCCTACAAACACAATCTTTAGATTAATGAAAAGACAACAATATGGTCGTCATTTTCTGTGGTAGTGTTTTTGTGGCAATGGTGTATCAAAAGACACCTCCTTAACAATTGATTGTTCCCTGCAAAGGATCACAGGGAGAATTGGTGTTGTTAGCGGATAGACTTAGATAAACAAAACATTATAAATAGTGGAAAAAATGGATACATAAACATAAACTAAAACAAAGAGGTAAATACACAAACAATGCTCAATGGAATAAACAAGTCAATAAAATAATGGAAAAATGTCTATTTATTGATTGCTGGTAGTATAAGTTGAATACAATATATGAATATTAGACACTTGAAGAGAATTCTTTGACCTATGGTGCTAAAAAATCCTCAGCAAGGGGGTTCTTGTCCTCAATCTCTTTACAAGTTTCTCCTTTCTCTTAAAGAAGTATGAAGGCTCTCAATTGGTGGATTCCTCTTTTCTCACTAAGATGATGGATTACTTATAAGAAATATGGCCAACATACTAGTGCTCTTCCCTTCTTTGGCTTCAACAATGGAATGATGGTCTGCTCTGATAGCAATTTGGCCAACATAACAATGTCTCATATTTTAGTTCTCTCATGACCTGTTTATATAGAATTTTTGAATCCATCTTCCCTCTCTTGGTTCATGCATGATAATGAAACATGAGTAGGACAAGATGATTGCATTGAGGGTTACATATCTTCAGGGAGACTAGAATTTGGCTGTCTTGGACTGAGATTGTGTAAGATAATCGGCTCCAAGTGTGTGGAGTGGTCCCAAATCAATGAGTCATCAATTTCTTTGACCGTGTGACTTTTAAAGGATATTCCGCACACGCGGCTATCAAAGAAATAGCATCGGTGAGCTCAATTTTTTATCTTTATAAACTTTGGACCTTAGGAGAAATTAAATTTTTTAAACTTCATGATGTATTCAACTAGAAAATATCCACTTGTGCATTTTGATCGATGTATTTTAGCATCTTATAGATTGTGCAAATAAGTGTATGATTTTATGGTGTTAACAAGATGTATGGGGAGGATTTATTTTTCTTTAATGAAAAATTTAGATTTATAATATCACCCTTATATTGGGTTGTACAGCATCTTTGGAAGGAGCATAAAGTGCATCATATGAGATGGATTTATGAGAAGAATTTATTTTTCTTTAATCAAAACATTAGATTTATGGTCATCCCATCAAGATTATCACAAATGGATGGGAAAGAAGATGAAATTTCATATTATTATTTATTTTATTAGGCATCCATTCTATACTCCACTATGATGGAGATGTGTAATTCTGACTATAATAAAAAAACAACAATGGATATTCATGTTTGTTAGTTTTAATTAATAACCTCAATTTCGTCATGTTCCCCAGTATGAAAGAAATATGGTAAATTATTTCACTCACATCCTCAACCAAAGAAATGTGGTAAATTATTTCACTCGCATTCTCAACCAGAAATAAAATATTTGGATATATAAAATATTATAATATGCATTGGTCAATGCTAAATTAATAGCGGTTAATAGGTATATCTCATACTATAGTATTTCTTTGCCATGAATTAATAAATTGAAATGTGAAGTGAATAAATACAATGAACTGCATAAATTTTGGTGGGTATTGACCATTAGTAAGCCTACACATTTATAGTTTTACTCCATCATAAGTGTTAAGGAAAATATAAATGATGATAGAAAGTAATTATTCACATCTTATTCCTATTTTTTATGGAAAGACTCAAATTATTTGAATATCCATGTTAATTTATCTATTTTAATATCAACTACATATGGAATAAATGTTCTAGTGGTTGTAAATAAGTACAAAATGTTAAATCTATAATTTTAAATATTTAAATTTTACTCTTATTTTTATGTGTCAAGTGAAGATCTATTTATATTCATAACTATTATATTTCATAACTTTATATTTAAATCTAATTAATAAACATACAAAATTCAATAATTACACTAATTATTATATATATAGAAATCGTCCAGATTTATAATCATGCTCAATTACACATCCCATTAAAATATGAATAATAAAAAATTATAAAATATACAATTACATGTAATATCAAACTTTTAGTAAATTTAAAATTCCTTTTTAAAAATAAACATAAAATCTTTCCCTTTAATATAAATATAAAAAAATTGATTGTAATAAGAAATAATAATGAATATACATGTTTATTTACTGTTAATATTGTTAGTATACTAGTTAGTTTAATTAATATTATAGTTTAGTATGAAGGGATGTAAATATTTCACTCTCACTCTAAATCATAAATAAAATATTTATATATGAATGTGAATCCCATTTAATCTATATTAATGTTAATTTCGTGTGTATATATATATATATATATATATATATATATATATATATAATAAAAATAATAATAATATGCAAAGTGAAGAAATCACTGAAAATAATGAAATTCAATTATATTTTAATAATAATAATAAGAGAGATGTAATTCATTCAAATTTTTAATATAAAATTAATATATTGAATTTAAAATAGTAATACTAATAAAAATATTCAATGTGGATAATTGTTTATATATACATTTGAATAACATTAGCATGTATTTAAAAATATATTAATAACAAAAGCCATTTTACTTTGTACAATATAGTTTATAAATATAAGATCTCATAACCATGTTCATATATATATATATATTATGATAGTTTTAATAAAAATAAAAATTAGAATATTTTTATTTATGAAGATTTGAAATTTATATATAATGTAAATTATATTGTTAATAATTAGTGTAAATCCATTTTAATTTTAGAGAAATCAAAATCTCTTGAGGTGTCGACTTGTCCTCAAGTTTTTCACTTAAAAAGAGGTTTACATTCTGAAAGATTTGATCCCTCTAAGCTCTTACCAGATCCAAAGTCCAGATGGATCTATATTGGTGATATATATATATATATATATATATATATATATATATATATATATATATATATATAATCCAATCTTTCTAAATGCAATCCTTTCTTCAAGTTTTTAACTCAAATAGAAGTTTGCATCTTCACAAAACTGATCCTCTTTGAAATTGGTAGATTTAAAATTAAGATTGATCCATACTAGTATATAGAGTGAGAAAGTTTAAAAAAATTATTTTCATGTTTGAAAATAGATCAAAACTCAAACGAAAAATTGATTAAAAGTACAAAGTTTAATTTTCAAAGAAGATGTGTAATTCATTCAATTTTTAATATGAAATTAATATATGACATTCAAAAAAATATTAATAATAATAATTAATTTTATGTGGGTCATAATTAAAATATGTGAGTATGCAGGATTAAATATTATTGACATGTATTTTAAAATATATTAATAATAAAAATATTTTAAAATGAATGTTGTGGTTTATTTATAAAATATTTTAATAACCATGTTAAATAAAATATTTAAACATCAACTATGCATATATTTACCCTTGACAAAATATTCTAAGATATTCTTAATAGTATAAAAAATGAAAGGTAGAGATCTATCTCCAAATTAGTTATGTCTTTTTGGTCATTTTAATTAAATGGATTAATTAAGAAAATTGTCATATGAAATGAGTTATCCTGTTTAGGGTATGTGGTCTTGATAAACCATGGTACTGGCCCATTGTATTGTAACAAATGCTATTGACAAGTTAAGAATTTCCATAGTAAAGTGGAGGTGAATCTCAATGGTTAAGAATCTTCTTACATGTTTTTCTAAATGTATATATCTTTAACTTATATATTAATTCTTTTAATTAATAATAATAATAATTTAAAATAAAGTTATAATTTAGTTAATTAAAAAAAATTAACAATGTGAGATTTGTCATGATCAACATGAATTGAATGATGTTTATCATGAATTGAATGAATTGAGGTCTATTGATGTTTACCATTTGTTTAATTTATATGACCACATTAGTTTATATAGTTAGCAAGAAACTATGTATTTATTATATAAAGCTATTGAAAATAAATAAATAAAATTGTTATGTTAGAACATTTCAAGGAAACTAGTTATTCTAAATTTTGGTGGTAATTTTGTCTAAAATCCATTAACAATTTGTTGGAATTGCAAGTATAAATTGTGTATTCTACAATCCATGAGTTTAAAATATAATTTAAACAATGGAAAAATTATATATATATATAGGAATCAACCTTTTCTTAAATTTTACACAATAAAAGGAGTTTATACCTAAAAGAATTTGATTCTTCTTTAGAATTACTATTCTTGGAAATGACCATAATGTAGAACTGTTATGGCACTACTGCTCATTAAGTCACTTGTTCAATTCACCGCCCTACTAGTCATTAAGTCACTCTTTCAATTCCCCACCCTACTAACTATTAAATCACTCATTCAATTTCACACCGTATTCAAATATTATTCTTAAAAATAACCATAATATAACCTTACCATGATTAAACTTTAAAAAATAAAAAACCAAAAACAACCAACCACACCACCTAATTACAATCAACATTACAATTAACAAATTTCAAACTAAGATTCACTTCCAAGTCAAACCATGATTGATATAAGCCCAAGCCTAGTACCTATATTACACTTGTGTCGAAACGCTAATGAATCGTATCCTTATTTAAAAACATGGAAGTTTGTTCCCCATAAATGCTTGATAACCCCTGCAACGAAGATATTGACACAGGTAGTTGTTTGTACATATACCCGTTCAAATGAATATGATTGGCAAGTGGGGTTGTAATCCATAGAAGGGTTTAGGATGGAAAATGTTTTCTTTCCTTTTCAAGAAATTCTCATTGGTGCAAGGTCTTGGTACTACAAAGAATAGAAATAAGAGATGATAATTCAATGAGGTGTAGTATTTCTTTAGTAGTGCTTATAGTTGGTAATACAGAGAATTGAAATAGAGATGTTAATCGAATGAGGTGTAGTATTTCTTTTTAAGTAGTGTTAAATAGATGTAATTTAAAGATGGAAAAGTGTTTTATATTAATTTTTATTTATTTATTTATTATTATGTGTAATGTTATTTGATTTTTTATTTTTCATAGACATTGTCTTGTATTGGGTAAAGTTTTTTTTGCTAAGTAATGTGAGGATCGATATTTGACTTTTCGCCTGGGAAATCACGATCTAGGGACATTCAAACTATCAAAATAACCTTAACAACGAATGAAGAGAAATAGTGGAGTAGAGATTGTTCTCCTCAATATTCAAAATAGTTCAATAGATTACATAGAAAGAAAAATGACTGCAGTGAAACTCCATTAAACTAAAGTAAAATTGAACTGCCTATGACACCTAGAAGACAACATAATCAAAATGTGATGACACCTAGCAGACAGTGAAATTAATATCTCAACATCCCCTCCTAATATCAATTGTTACAAGTAGATGCACTTACAATGTCTAATTTCTCTCTTTGAAATTAAATTACATTTTTTCCCAATGGAAAATATTTGCAATCTGGCCTTTGGAACCACAAAAAGCAAGTATTATGTCCCCATCATTAACAAGCTCACAGATGAAATGAAAATGTGTGTCATTGTGCTTGCTCCTTTTGTGGAAAACATGATTTTTTGATAAATAAATTGTTGAATTGTTGTCACAGTAAATAGGAGTTGGCTCCTTCTGAACATTTGAAATATCTTTCAATAATATTCTCAACCACACTACTCGACAAGCTGTTGAATTCACTGCTACATATTCTTCCTCTGCATAGGATATGGAAACAATTGACTATTTCTTGGATGCCCAGGAGATCATATTGGTTCCAAGGTGAAAAGCATACCATGAGGTGCTTTTTCAATCATCTAGACTTCCTACATAATTGTTGTTTGTATAACCTAAAAGTGAACAATTTTCAGAATGTGTGTACAACAAACCATAGTCTACTGTCCCTGCAATATACCTTAAGATCCTTTTTGCAGCCTTCCAATGAGAAATCTTTGGTGATTTCATAAACCCGGAGACAAAACTTTCTACAAACTTGATATCAAGTCTACTTGCAGTGAGATACAACAAACTACCAACTGGACTTTTATAAAGAGTGGGATCAACTAGTGGTGCTACATCTTCTTTTCTCAATGCACTTCCTGAAACTTTTTGACAGTTTAGATTGCAAAAATCATGTATTTCATAAGTTTATGAAGGTCAACACACTTGGTCTCTCTTGATGGGTGTGTTGATTAATTTTATTTTTTTTAAGAAAACAACTTAAAAATTCTCATTGCCTTCTATTTCAGCTGAGGGAATGAATTGCTTCATTCTGTTGGTATTTTATAAAATTCTCTTACTTGCCTTTTTTGCAGAATCAGCTTCACACAACTAGATTCTTCAAATAAAGGAGGCTTCTTCTCCTCCTAAACTTCCTAGTCTTTGTTTCTCTCTCTAAAGTCTTATGTGACCTAAAAGTCTAATACCATGATAAATAATGAAGAGAAACAATGGAGCTTCGATTTCTCTTCTCAATATTCAAAATAGTCAAATAGATTTCATAGAAAGCATAAAAAATAAATGACTAGAGTGAAACTCGACTAAATTGAAGTAAAATTGAATTGACACTGACACCTAGCAGACAACAGAATCAAAATGTGATGAAACCTAGTAGATAATGAAATTAATATATCGACACAATCAAAGATCGCACTTGGCCACAACCAAACAAACCCTTTACATGGTTGGATTTTTTCCCACAGAGTTTTGAATCGTTGACTTTTACATCACAAAGTGCCTTAATAGTACACCCCATCATCCTCTATTCTACACTAAACTAATACTTTTTACATATAAACTATTATTTTTGAATTACCTTTGATTCCCAAAAATAATAATAATAAGTTAAACAAATCAAATATATTACAAATCAAATAGTTTTGAAAGAAAAAATAATCTTAGAATTCTCAAAATCACATACACTTAAATTATCCAACTTCTTCCAAAACATAGGTTTATTCAAGGGGACTGGAAGCGTATATACTGAATCTCTAACTTAATTATATAATTTGTATAATATATTATCACTTTCTTATTTCTTTATTGAAGTGAAACACCACACTACTTAAGTGAAATGATTTTATTTTCTAATAGTTATTTTAAATATAGCGCCTATAGCACTTAGAGCACCTAAAGCAAATCATCTATAAGCCGCTAGAGAAAATCCAGTTCTTGGTCCATACGATCTCGTACTTAGCAGTATACTGAGCACCTGGGTGTGTTATTTCCTTTCTTTCATAAGCACCTGCACTGGGACTAGGCTTTGCTGCAGCACTCAGTTGTGGTGCAAGTGTGATGGCAGGTCTTTCTCTGAATGTTGTATGTTGGCCCTACCTGTCTAACAGCTCTATTGGAAGTTGATACAATGCTAAAAGTTGGGGGATGAAATAAGTAGAGTAATTGATTTAGTTAAAGGTTGGTAAAGAAGGTAGGTGTTTTGGAGGTAACAGTTGCGAGCTAATTGTTAGGAGGAGAATGCCAATTGCTCTTATTCAATCAATTTATCCATGCCCCAATCTATTGCCCATTACTATCATTTCTTCATTACATATTGAGATCCCCTTCGAACATAAGACATGAATGAATGGAATAGCAGCAAATGGCATGTTTCCCTCCTTCGTATTCGTGGAACTCAATATCGTCTTCAATCCTTAACCTTTCACTTGCTTTTATCTGTCTCGGTCATCAAAAATCCTACCAAGGGAATCAAACCCTAACTTACAAACCCTTGAGCTTGAGCACACACTCAGGTTTGTAACAACCTCACTAAGCTGCGGGAGAAGAACCCCACAACACTCAATAAGATTGACTAACAATATTAGGTGATAGAACTACAAACGTCAACAATCAATTAATGCAAGATAAATGCGCGACCCTGGTCACTGCGACCTCTTGGGGAGGCACCGCTTCTCCTGAAGTTATGGAGCTATTTTGCCAAGTTCCTTAGAGAGAGTTGTTTCGCACCCCTAGGTATTCTCTTCCTACCTACCTGTGTTGGTTTCGGGTATAGGTACCCATTTATTGAAGGTCGTTCGAGCTTTTCCTGGGAGTATGGCATGGGTTACTTCAGTGCTGTAGTGCTTAGTACTCAGACATTAGCTCGAGGCATTTTCTTTACCATTTCTTACCCTGAAAAGAGTCACCTTGTGTCCTTGAACCGATAACCATCTTTTGGCTAACCTAGCCTCGTCTGTCCCTCGGGACTAAAAAGGGGTAGTACAAGAATATTCACCTGTTGTCCATCGATTACACCTTTTGGGCTGATCTTAGGCCCTGACTCACCCTCTATGGATGAACCTTGCGGTGGAACCCTTAGGTTTTCGGGGCATTAGATTCTCACCAATGTTTGCGTTACTCAAGCGGACATTCTCGCTTCTGCTTCATCCACACTTGCTTGTGCCAATGCTTCCCTCTGAGGTCGAACGCTCCCCTACCGATGTATTTTTACATCCCACAGGTTCACAAATCACTCAGTCCCGTTCATCTTCGGTGCATGAGCGCTCAATCAGTGAACTATTATGCACTCTTTCAAGGTTGGCTGCTTCTAGGAGAACCTCCTAGCTGTCTTTGCACTCGTACTTCCTTCATCACTGAGCGGTCATTTAGGGGCCTTAGTTGGTGATCTGGGATGTTCCCCTCTTGACAATGAAGCTTATACCCCATCGTCTCACTGGTTGACCCTTACCCCCTTTTATTGGGGTAATCTAGTACTCAGAGTTTGCCTCGATTTGGTACCACTCTCGCAGCCTGTACCAAAACAGTGCTTTACCCCTAGATGGTCCAGTCAATTGTTGTGCCTCAACGCATTTCGGGAACCTTGGAAATTTAAGGTAGATGTACCTTCAACGTTAGATGATATTGAAGGTGGTTACCTAAGCGGACTCACGAGAGACCTTTATAACAGGCTTCGTCTCTTATATTCTAAGAAGTATGGATTGAATTACTTACATCAATAGGCCCTCTTTAAGTCCCGGTTGGAATATTTAATTCCTACTTGTCTCAGTTGTGATTCTTACAAAGTAAAGGAGTTTGTTCCTAATAGTTAGGATCTATTTCATACATTGGTGTGTGGTTGAGATATTCCCTCAACCAACAAACTGTGTGTCCAAGATAGCGTACCTATCTTGAGACAACACTTTTTGTATATATGTAATTACATTTGATTAATAAAATAATCTGGATTCTCATATTTTATTATGGTATCAGATCCCTAAGGGCCTGGCCCTCGTGGGCTTGGCCTCTCCTCGGCCGAGGAAATAAAGAGTATATGTAATTGTTTATATTTGTCCATCAACTATGGTGCTGTGATATTTAACATTGTCGTGTGTAAATAGAGGCCATGTTGTGGGTTTATGAAACAGAGGAATCGACTGTGAACAGTGCGAGTTTGGAGATCTATTTGAGTTCTGTTTGCGTTGTTAAAGAGCCAACACCTGTTGGAGAAAATTTCTGCCACAGAAAAGTAGCATTGGCTACCCTAATGAGACCACGGAGAAAACGTCGTTCTCGGGTGGTGTTCTGGCTTCCAGTGAGCGAAGTTTGGAGCGGCATGTTAATAGTACCTACTAACAGATCGGTGGTGCCATGGATCTATGTGTTTGTTGGATCTGTGTGTGTGGATGTAGCGAAAAGGGCGTTGTTAGCTGCGCCATGTCGGCCTGCGTATTTGTTTATATGGTTCACTATTCTATTCTATTTGATTCGCTGCAATTCCAATTCCAATGACGTGAACATGGACAACAGCGAGGTAGAGACTTCGCTTTCAAGGCTGAAATTAATTAGCTCCTCAACCTCATCATCTACACTTTCTACAGCAACAAGGATATTTTCCTCAGGAAGATCATCAACAATTCGTCCGATGCACTGGACAAAATTCAGCTCGAAGGATTGACAAATAAGAGTAAGCTCGATGCTTAGCCGGATTTTTCATTCGGCCTATTCTCGACAAGTCTAACAAGTGCCTCACCATTATTGACAGCGGAATAATCATGACTAAAGCCGATTTGGTGAACAAATGCGAGATCGGGAATGAAGGAGTTCATGAAGATAGTTTACACTAGTGAGCTAGTCTTGCGCATTTTCCATCACACGGAGGTTTTCGAGCTCTGTCATGCCCTTTATATCAGTCACAGGATACCAGATGTAGTGGAAAAATTGAGTAGAAGTGGAAAGAAAATTAAGGCTATTCAGTTTATCTACGAAGTTGACCTTGTAGAAAAAATTCCAATCGTGCCTTTGTTGAAGGCATAGCTCAGAATTTGAAGGATTTTGTGGTAGAAGCAAAATCAGACATTGTAGTGAAGATTGTCTTGAGTAAAGGCTCCAAATCCTTTGCTGAGGCACGTGTAGTAGGTTTTTCAGAAGAAAATGGAACTCTTGGTGAAATTATAGAGACGGTATCTGATGCTGCACAGGCAGACAATTACACAAAAAATATTTTCTTCCATGAAACCAAACAACATTCTCGGTCTTTATCATGGTTTTTGTATTGGGACATTTGCGGTCCTTTGGGGATGACTTCCTGAAGAACATGAGCGTGATAGTCGTGTGTCTGAAGGGCATGGGGCCATCTGTGAGGCGCCTGCATGTGCAGGGAAAGCATATTAACATTTGCAACCATTCTGGAGGATGAGTACAGGAGTGATATTTTTGGGGAACGTGGGATCTTATTGGAAATATGTCAAATTCTTGCCTGAGAGTGTGGTAAACATGCTCAAGCTGCTCTCTCTTCCAGTAAGTTTGAATCAGGTCTCCATCTCTGGGAAGAAGACCATCTTGGAATTTCCTTGAAAGATGTCATTTTGTGCATAGCTTAATAGGTATGGCCAGCCTATTGGAGCTATGAAAATATGTTAATATGAGAGTACAAAATTTATTTTATTTTATTTTATTTTATGTTGTCATTGGAATCATGAATTAAATCATTGCACCTTATTGAGGCTAGTTAGCTCAATTTAGGTAAGGTTATTTTGTTAGAATTTGCGACTCTAACAAATGACAGGTTAAGCATGGAGTTCCAATATTTGATTGACAAAGACAAAGATGCCCAAGATGTGATCAAAAGATGAGGTGAAGGAGAAGGAAGCGATTAACGGATGATGGACAGCCAAATTTGCTTGAGTAGTCTGTCTGAGTTTGTAGAATGGACTCATGATTGTGATAATGTGTGAGTCGCACATTGTAATCATAACAAATCTACATTTCATAATTTATTTTTTGGTGAGTTGTGGTCCCTAAAATGCTTTATGTACCTAGTATCTTCTTAAGCTTGGAGTATATTAAAAGGGCATATGACTATAAGACCTAGAGAGGCATGCATACCCCTTTGTTCCTTTGTGACATGAAGTTGTGGAATCAACCACTGGACAGGTACGAGGGTGGCAGGTGTACTCGTACCTAAGCTTGATATGTAATCAGAGAATTGAGTCTTCGATTAATGGGGGAATTGAGAGATAGAACGAATCTCATAGTGTAATGGACCAAGTCAAAGAAAGTTCATTAAGAGGTTGGATGGAACATGTATCTGAAGGACTACCTAGTGGACTGGCAGTTGCAGCGGTTGGAAACCATGCATTCTGGTAGATGGTTGTTCCTTTATATGGACACCTACAATTGCATGAACAAGGTCCAAGGTGTGATTACTAGATTGGACCAAATGTAGACTTTGCAAACTGATATCGAGACAAGTACTCATTAAGGGGGAGTATTGGAATATCTAATTCCTACTTGTCTCAGTTGTGATTCTTACTAAGTAAAGGAGTCTGTTCCTAGTAGTTAGGATTTATTTCCTACATTGGTGTGTGGTTGAGATATTCCCTCAACCAACAGATTGTGTGTCCAAGATAGCATCCCTATCTTGAGACAACACTTTTTGTATATATGTAATTACATTTAATTAATAAAATAAACTGGATTCTCATATTTTATCAGTTCCTGGATAGAATTTGTGGAATAAGACCTTGGCTAACCTCCACATTCAAGCATGCAAGGGAAATGTGCATATTTACTCTATTTCATTATATCATTGTATTATTATTGAATATTGGAAAATACATTTTGGTGTATAAACTACCACACCCCATTTTGGTGCATTTTTTAGTAATTGAACCATCAGTTGGTATATATTATTAAGAAAGAAACTATATGCCACCAACATCCTTAACATCTATGGTGATTTTTTAAGTTTTTAGGAAATGATAGAGAAAAATAGTGCTTTGAGCAATTTAAGCATGAGTAGTATAATGAGGCTACTATCCTTTGTTGATAACCCACTAGAACTATATATAACATTTAATGCTAAACTTCGCTAATTTTATGATTCAACCATATAGTTTATTGAGTAGTTTCTTAAAAGTATTTGGCTTGTTTTTACATTGAGAACATGCACATATGGGCCATAACATAGCTATCCAATTCCTAAGAATTAAATAGTTTAATATAAAATAATAAAAAAAAATTATGTACATAAAATGCATTATATTGAAAAGTAAGAAATCTAACATTAACTAACTTATGCAATCTATTAAAATGTATTAAAGAGTTGGCTTTGTTCACTGATAATCCAAGTTCACTAGCTGTGCTTACTAGTTTTATGCAATCTATTAAAATGTATTAAAGAGTTGGCTTTATTCACTGATAATCCAAGTTCACTAGCTGCACTTACTAGTTTTTGAAGGCGTAGTCTAACGAGGCAGAGGAGTTTCCTGGAAAGTTATGGAAATTCTGGTCCTATTTAGAGAAAATTCGGCAAGGATTTTTGTAAATCCAAGTTATAGTTGTTAAACTTCAAAATTTTAGGTGTCTTAGACGTTTTTGATGGTGCTGAATCCATTTCCATCATCAAAAACATGATTCAAACACTGCTTTTACAAGATTTTTTGAAAATTTTTTGCCTGGATTCCGGCCACTTTTGACCGTCTAGAAAATTTCTCCACCTCATTAGATAAATCCATTTTTGTATCTAGGTAAGGACAAGACTATACCAAAATCACTTTAAAATATAAATTAAAGTCAATCCAACAAAGCAACCAACACTTTAATTGTTTGCGAACTGCTGCTTCCTATAAACTTGAAAATGTATATAAAAAGCCAAGCTCAAAGTAGTTAAAAATTGTAGAAGATATAGAAGATGTAAAAGCTATATTTGCATATAAGAAATAACAATAAATATATGATTGTATTTTCAATTGGGTTTACCTCGACTAGGAGCCCCACCCCTATTCAATTCTTGTATATGATATACTGAACTTCTAATACGTATTTCTTTTAATAGTTTTGAACTTACTGAACCTCGTTACTTATGCGGTGCCTTGAAAACCGAAACACTTATATTTTTCACATTAAATAAAAAATTATTTCATATCCAAAAAAAATAGCACTCTATCGACAACGTTTGCTACTTATCATGCTCGAAGACCGTGCATCAAAATTTGTTTAGACACAATGCATCAGATTTTCTACATTGAAAAAAAGTAATGAGATTTAATATTATATTAAGTATTATCGAAGACATATTTAGCAACCCAAGTATATCAAGTGAAATGATAGGGGAGACTAAAAAGGTCGTGGTTGCATAGTTCTCCTAGTTAAAGCTATGCATGTCATTGTATACAATACGATTAGTTATGCTGGTTTTACTTGATCTACCACTCGAAAGGATGTTATGCAAGATAATTACTATAGTACTCTATTTAGAATTGTTGCTACGACAGTGCATCATCTTTCTTTTCAAAACATGGTGCATCAAAATTTCTACGATGGAAAAATAATAATAATTAGTATTAAATTAAGTATTAGCGAAAACATTTTCAATAATGCAAGGATATAAGTAAAATGAGATGGGAGAATTGATTTTCTATAATTACATTGTCTATAAAATCATAATGGAATTAAAAATTTTCATATATATATATAGATTCTGAGTGGGTTTAATAATTAAGATTATGTGTTTCTTCTTAAGATGTTATATGATTAAATTTATACACTTTCATAAACATTAACAATCAAATCACCACGTGGAGGAGGCTCACTCATTACACGCGAGGAGTCTTTTACACCAATTTAGTGTCTCACTTGATCATCACCTTACAATTAAACTATGGTGCACTGTAACTGTTAAATGTTTTAGTTTTTTCGTGAAAATCGGGAAATATAATTTTTGGCCAAATTGTGTTTTGATTTGTCTAAAATACATGCAATTTTGAATGCATAAATTGATTCAAGCCCCTCCACACTCAAATTATGTAGATCATATAAATTAATCTTATGATTACAAAAAATATACTAAAAAATATCCCAAAAAAATCTTTAAACATCTAACAATTAGATTACACACTAAATTATTATTAACATAATATTATTGTACAGACACAAATACAATATTATTCATTAAATGCTTTTAATGAAAATTGTGAAAAGGGAAGAATAAAATTTTAAATTAATATCTATATATATATATATATATATATACACACACACACACATATATATACACTTAGATCTATATTTAATTCTGGATCTATCAAGCGTGGAGAGGGATTAAATCTTTCCAGACACAAATCTCTTTTTTTAATGTAAAAAATATTTGATCCCTCTCAAAGCTTGATAAATCTAGAATATATATATGTACGTCTTGTTTTCCCATTTAAATAGACTATATTCCACATGAAAATTATAGGTCAATAATTTAAGGCTATTTTTGTTTTATGTTTTTATTATTTTTCTTTAAATAATATAACACAACATAGTATTAGATTATAACATTTCTTCCCTACTCCTCTAGAGAGTATTTCTTGGCTTAATAATATATATTATTTAAAATTGCTTCCTTTTTCATTATAATCTAATAGTATAATTTCAAGTAAAATTGTAAATTTTTATTATTTAAAATAATTTTATAAATGCATCAATAAATTCACTACTCATCACTTAGAGACAGTTAAATTTTACAACTTAAACTTGAAGTTTTTAAAAACCTTTACTAAATTATGATTAAAATTCTTACTCATCACTTAGAGACAGTTAAATTTTACAACTTAAACTTGAAGTTTTTAAAAACCTTTACTAAATTATGATTAAAATTAACTCCAAGAAATATCTTTAAAAAAATTATTGCCTTCATTTATTAGCTAAACTGCATTTTTAAATTTTATCATCTCACATTTAATAACTCAACGAGTCACGATGTGTAATTGAAAGTATTTTGAAGATGCTTCCGTCAGGATTGCACAATTGTTTTTTAGTTACCAATTTTGACAAAAAGGAAACTCCACTAGAAGTGCAATGTATTCAATTGATATTAGCAATATGTTAAAATGGTGTCTATAAGTGAGATTTTTTTTTTAAAATTGATTTATTTTTCAATTTAATTGCTCTAAAATCACAAGTTTTAGATACTCATGATCACGGTTAGAATTTGACTTTCTAATTTAATTGGTCTAAAATTACAAGTTTTAGATACTCACGACCAAAGTTAAAATTTAACAGGCATTTTGCCCCTTATAAAGCATTTTACACATATTTTAAAACTAAAATCTGTACGTGATTGTCTCTTGTGAAGTGAGTTGAACTATGAAAAACTTATTTCTGAACATTAATTTTTTTCCAAAAACATAATTAATATCTTATCTGAAGCTTCAAAACATAATTAATATCTTATCTGAAGCTTCAAAGGACATCACCACCAGAACAAGTTCCATAAGTCTATATGTGAAATGTCGAAATAGGTTAAATCTGAATAAGATTCGGACCATTTTGCCAGTATTAGATCTGAGAAACAAATGTTTAAAGATTTCATTTTATCATTATATTTGTTGTCAACTCTTAAAACAAAAATCAATTTAGTCTTTATTCGTTTCATCTTAATCCTCTTCCAGAGTGAAGATACTAAATTACTCAAAAGAAAATTCCAAACGTAATACCCATACTTTAACATCATATATAATATTTTTTGAAAGTGCATCTTATAGAACATTTCTAATGAATAAAAAAGTACATTAGTACGCTGGGCAAGGAAATACAGATCACTCTTCCCCTTCCCTACAGAGGCGAGATGTGCAACCTATAATGTCAAGAGACTCTACCTCCTTAGACATTGTAGTCTCGTCTAAATTTGAAAGTAGGTGGCATCTCTTTTGTCATAAAAAATTCTTTGTCAACCTTTATTTGTTTAGTATTCCTCCTCATACTTATCCAAGGAAAACCAAGCTTTAGAAATTGTTGACATTGGGTATTTCCTCAGTTTGGAGAGAAAACGAATTTGTTTATTTTGGTGTATAGGAAAGAAGTTAAATTTTTTAATCAAAATTAGCATAGTTTTAGATGCTAACGCGATTCATATATTTAAGATTCAGTTTTCGAATGGTAAATTTCTTCATTTTTAATGACCAAATAAAACATAATTCTCGAATTTTAGGTTGGAACCCAATCAGAGTATTTTCGGTACAAATGTTTGTTCGGAGCATTGTTGTAAAAATCATACCATGATAAACATTAATAATATATTAAATTTATTTGTTTGTGCCATAAATATTAAAAAACATTGTTATCTAAAATATAATGGATGTAAATTGATTTTTTTTATATTGGTCTTACTTACCAAGGATCTGAATCTGGAATGTTATGGTTTACATAGTAGTTTATAACATGAAAATTGTCCATTGAGTTACCTCCATAAGTTGTAATGGATGTAAAATGACATATAGAATATGAATTGTCAATATTTAATCTTGATAGTGGTTTATTCAGGATTCAATGAATTTAATGTTTGTAAGTATTTGTTTTCAGAAAATGTAATAATAAAAGAGGAAACCATAACATAATCTTATAACATGATGTTAAAAGATCTGCAATATCTATTTGTTATAAGTTTGTTCTTTTAATTTTTAAAAGGTTTAGATATTATGCATTATTTTTGTGTTAATTTTAGTATATATATCACTATCCAAAACATGCTAAAATATACACTATCAAATATATATTTTATCTTTAGATTCGATAATATATATTAGATTACGTAAATCTTAGCATAAACTATATTAATTAATCTATTGTTTAGTTCTTATTAATAACATTCAATATTTTTACTTTGTTGGTTACCTTATATGTTCCATATGATTTCCTTAGTGATATCTCATATATACAAATGCCATGACATGTGGGAATCAAGGATATTTGATTTCAGAGTCATATTTCATATTACAAATGTCATGACATATAAGAGTCATGGATATTTAATTTCAACGTTATGGAGATTTTATTGTTAGTGTCCCATGCAATTTCAAATCAAAATTTTAGATTCAATAAATCATTTGTGTGTGATGGTCATTTTATTTTTTCTTTAATATAAGTCTATGAAAGTTTCACATAACTATGTTACTAAGAGTAATTTTTTTAGAGTAATTTTTTTATTATATATTTGTTAGTAAAAAATTAATTTATTATCAAAACATGAGTGATGAAAAACAAAAAAAATTAATATAACATGGGTGGACCAAAAAGATAAAGGCTAAAACATTTAAAAAAAAAACAAAAAATCGTAACACAATTCCAAATTCCAACCATGCTCTTACGACCATGGTAGTATACTAATTTGCCTTGGAACTACGGAAGTCCAAAGATATCGAAAGAGATAATCACGATCGAGTAGTCTTTTTAGAGCCCGAATTTATCGAGCATTACATGTCATAATTTGTTTCTTTTTAATATAAATTGAAAAATAACGAGAATGTTGGCCTTGGGCGATACATTCCGAAAAAGGATTTCGCTTGCGTCTATGGCAGTGAAATCCCATTGTGAGGCGGTTTAACGTGGGTCTTATTGATCTTGTCTTACATGATGTTGTTGCATATGAATGCATTCATTCGATTCATGTTAAAAGATTAAATGTTTTTGTTATAAAGGTTGATTTATAAAAGGCATATTACTGTTTTGATTGGGGATATCTAAGGGATGCTTAATTTTGCTTTTATTGTTTATATTGGTAATGGATGGTTTCAATTTACACATCAGTTGTGGGGTGGATGTATATCTCAATATATTTGACGAAGAGGCTAATTCGGCCCTATATGTGGTTGTCTCGGGTAATGAAATTTTACAGGTGCTTAAATCTTTAGAAAGAGACAAGCCTCGATCTAAATGGTTGGGTGGTGGAACTGCTCACCCATTTCTTCGACATTTTCTAGGAGGATCTTCTTGACATGGTGGAAGAATCAAGAAAACGGGGTTTCATTCATCTTCATATAAACTCTACCTACATCGCTCTCATCTCGAAAAAGGCCTCCTCTAGTTCATTCTCGGATTATCCACCCATCTCTCTTTTTAATCTTATTTACAAGATTATTTCCAAGACTATTGCGACCAGGATCAAGCATACTCTATCGAAATTCATTTCTCTTAAGCAATTCGGGTTCTTAGAAAATAGATTCGATCTATGTTAAAAAATTAAATGTTGTTGTTATGAAGGTTGACTTACAAAAGGGATATGACTGCCTTGATTGGGGATATCTGAGGATGGTACTTCATAAAGTTGGGATTCAGGCCAGGGGTGTTGAGTGGATCATGGCATGTGTAATGAATGTCAGGTATGTTGTTATTAATGGTTATCTTTCTCGTTTTTTTTGAGGCAGGGTAGGAACTTAGACAATGATACTCACTTTCACCTCTATTGTTCATATTGGCAATGGATGGCCTTAGCTTACACATCAAAAAAGTTGTGATGTAGGATAATTTGGGTGCACTGTCCCTTGGTCGACATATCAATATTTCCCATAGTTTCTTTATTGATGATGTACTGATTATGGGGATGATAGATAGATTTAAATGGCTTGCATTATTTCATATTTTCACAAAATTTGGAAAGGCCATGGGCCTTATCATGAATCTTCTGAAGTCTATCATATTATATGGCTCATGTGATATGGATGACATTGCTTATATTCAGATATTTTTCGGGGTGGAGACTGGTACATTGCCAAGAGGCATAAAATACATGGGTTATCATATCAAACCTAGTCGGTATAGAATCAATGACTGGATGTGGCTTGTAGATAGATTTTATAAGAAAATCACTAGGTGGGAATTCAGATGTCTTTCATTGGGGGGTCATATTACCCTCACCCAATCTGTGATCACACAACTGGGTGTCTACTGGGCACACTTATATTATCTCCCACACACTATTATCAAATACCTGAACTGAATTATGGCACAATACATATGGTCTGGTGCGACACATACATACAAATATCATCTGGTTAAACTAGAGTACATCACTTTGCCTAAAAAACTGGGCGGCTGGGGTATTTTGGACGTGAGACATTTTGGATGGGCATTATTGCAGAAGATATTATGGAGAGGATTATTTGGGGTCAGCATATGGGGAAATATTATAAGATATAAATACATGAAGGGAAAAGCATTCACTGTTTGGATGCGTAGAGGATCCATTGGGACTCCCGTGGGATCGACCATATGGCTCAGTTTGAACAAGATCAAAAAATGTTTTCTGCAGAACTTGTGTTGGAGACTTGGGTCAGGGCACTAGGCCATGATCGGACTGGACCGAATTCTTGGTTCAGAAAGGGATTTGAGCATATCAGAGGGCTTAATACAGTATATAAACAGTCATGGTATATTCTTTTGGAACCAAGTCATCCGGGAATGGAAACGTAATGTTCCAATATGAAAAAGAGTGAGGGATTTAGGACTGGCGAGCTAGATGGAAAGTGAATGGGAACATATCGAATTGTGATGCAATTAATTGGATTCAGTTGTGGTGAGCATGGAGACCAAATTTCATGGGAAAGAAATATGAAGGGAGGAGAAGTAGTGGTGGGTAACGTATATAATAACATATGCTACCAGGAGATCCATAACACAGAGGTATGATTGTTTTTTTTAATTTTGGAGAGCTAAGATGCCCATTAATATTATACTACTTCTTTGGCTTGTTTGTAAAAACAAGAATCTAACATGGGAAAATCTACAAAAGAGAAACTGGTAGGGACAAGGGATATGTTCATTGCGTAAGAATGCAGGGGAGGATAATATACATATTTTTTTAAAGTGCCCTATATCGGTTCAGATCTGGTGTTATTTGGCTAATAATATTGGTTTAACATACAACCAATATGATAATATCTTCGACTATTTGAACTGGTGGAGTACACAAAAATCCACATGGAGGTGGATTCCTCTAGCCGTTTTTTGGGAGACATGGTGTAGGCACAATAAAATCATATTTGAAAACTATAAGGAAAATGATGTGCAGGTGATGGACCATATTACTAAATGGTACAGTACTGGTATTGTTCAAGATAATGGCCCTAAGAATTTGATATGCAGGAGAACCAAACCTAAGATTGTTTATCCTGTGGGATTTTTTTTATGGTGTGGCATAATGGGGCATTTGTGGATGTGGTTTTTGGGTTAACATCATAGAAGAATGAGAATTATGGGTCCATTGGGGTGTTGCCAGGGGTACTGAAAGTTGAAGCGATGACCCTATCGGGTTGCTTTGGTTCTCCACCTTTTTTAACATTCCCACCATCCACGTGTGGAGATTCACACATTATCATAGAACATATACTAGGCAGCAACAAAATACAACAACCTATGCTACATCGATGGCTCTGCCAGATGGAGAATCTTTGGGCCTCCTTTAGAGATTCAACCATGCAGCATATAGGATGTGAATACAATCAAAACGTGACAACATGTCCAAGTTGGGACTATAGGACTCACTGGGAGGGATGCATATTAAAATAAAGATGGGAGCCAACAGAGTGGAAGCTAGGACACTACCATTGTTGGGATACCAAAAACATATCTATGGGATCTTATACAAAATTTAGATTTGATGCATCTAGATGAAACAATGTAAACTTTGAAACGGGAACTATAAACTCAAAACGGGAACTCTGGCCAAAAAACGCCAAAAAAACATCAAAAATAGTGCTAAAAACGAAAAGTTTGTATACTGGAACGATGGTTTTTTTTTTTTAAGGGACCATTTTGAACACGTTTTAAAAATGGCAGTGAAAACAAAATTTTCGTGCAAAATATCGCATGAAAACGAAAAAGTGATTATACTGGAACGATGATTTTTTTTTAGGGTCAATCTTCAAAATTCTAAAAAATGCTAGTAAAATGATCTAACAACATAAAGGTGACTCATAACTTTTCATTTAACACCATATGGAAATCAAAAATTTTGTTTCAAGAGACGATGCATACATCAGTTAGATAAACTATCTTAAACAATTATTCAAAATCACTCATATTTTCTTGCACACCATCAGAATTCACATCTTCAAATGAGTCACTAGATGCTGATGAAGATGTTCCATATTCTTCTCTTTCATCAACTAGTTCCCCATCTGAGTCCACATGCATGCCCATCATTCCAGGTTTCAAAATTCTTCTAGATCTACGACTGGTTTCAACAGACTCCCATCTCAATACTGTTCCTTCTGGTAACAACCTTTTTTAGAATCTTTATCGTCTTGAAGCGAACAGTTCCCCTCTTTGTTAAATTGAAGTCATAAACAAGTATGTCAACATCCTCCAATTTCAATATGTCTGTGCGGCGATGATGTATATTCGTACCCTTTCTTTTTCTCTTTTCGCCATTTTTTTTGTCAACTACCATCTCTGGGTTATACACACGATTGAATGGGTGTGTATTTGTGGCATACCAATGTACTTCAACAATTGTAACATCCTCATTTTCTGTAAAGACTTTTATAACTTTAGCAACCCAAAATGGATAGCCATTGAGATCCCATCTGCTAGCACTACGATCATGCAACCCTCCTTAATATCCTGTATTGAACCCCTGTAAAGGTCTTCCATGGCTTCACGTTGTGCACAAGATCTTCTGGAACCAATATACATCTCTCTTTCCTCCGCCTATGAAGAACTAATGATACCTTGAGATTGTTGTTGTTCAACAACGTTTATTTCGTCATGTGCATTCGACACATTTTGTGGCCAAATAAATGGATTTTTCAAAGGTATATCTTCATTTATTCTTGTTGAAATGATATCACTTTGATTATTGAAAAATGACTCCCACCAAACTGAATCAGCAATGTCAAAGTACTCATATGTATATCTAATACATTTTTTAAATTTCTTCTAGGCAATCAAAATAATTTATATCTCTGTTTTGTTTGTGTGCATTACGAACTTCACCAACTGATTGTAATAACAATATTTTCGATGCAAATATTGGATGATTTGGAATGAACTTCAAAAATTGCAAACCTGATGACGGTGCCCATTCTGTAGTAGTTGAATACTTCTTGCCCCATATTAGTGTTTTCCCATCATTTTTTTTGATACGAAATTGATGTTGGAAGCTAATGTCATTAAGTTGTTCAATGCATTTCCCCTTGCCATATGATCCCATAATAAACCTTCGCATGTCAACAGTTTCTTCCAACACATCAAAAGTAGGCTTTGGCATGTATGATTTCTTAATACATTCAATTAATGATGGCAAGCTCCCAGCTTCCTTCCTCATCAATGTGACTGAAAAACTACTGAACATCTGATCAATATGGTCATGAGTGTGCCCAACAAGAAGGAAACCAACCTTTACCTTCTAAAAAATTCTCAATGAAACAAGCTCGTTTAGATATCCAAAAACAACTTGATTTTTGTTTTCACGGCAAGTGTTGTCCAATTATAGATACAAAACTTTAGGAAGATTACCAGACCAATGAGAAAGCACATCATGTATTATGGTTATGGTCAGATTTGCATCATTATGAATATTTGGCGCTGTGAACTACACCTTTGGCAACATTTTCCCATTTTCCTCGTGTAAATTTTTGGGTGTGCGAACAAAATGTGGTAAAAGTGTTCTCTTCTGGTCCATACCATCAATTATCAAACCCAAATATTTATTTGGATTATCATAACACTTCTTTCGATGCTTGTACAACTTTTTCCGTTCATTTGTTTGTTGTCCACGATGCTCCTGAAGTTCTTTGACAATTGAATCTACACAACATAAAAGAAAGCCATTAAGAAATATGTTTTCATACTTGATGAATATACAATCTTAAAATTTAAAGTTATGAATGCCTACCTCTTTCTGACCCTTCACATTTGTCCCTTTTTTATTTAAGAGAAGCACATGTACTGCAAATCCCCATCCTTGTCTTCTTAGGAATATGGACATTGTTGAATTCTTTCTTCCATATCTTCACAAAATATTGATATGTAATAAACCGGCCATGTCCCTCAACACCTTCTACATATTCTTTATATAAGTTGTAGATTTCGCGTCGTGAAAAAATATCTGGAATATGTATTGTCTCTTTATTTGGCATACACTCTCCATGCTTTGAAAAGAAATCTTTCATCCATGACACTGCAATGTTTGATAATGGCCCAAACTATCTTTTATGACGTATTTCAAAATAAAATGTGGGATCCTTTTCCAAATTTTCTTCAATTCTATTGGGTCCCTATAATACTAGTGATTACCCCATTACTATTGTAGTTGTACCCCTTATTAATATTGTTGTGCCCCTATTGCCCCCATATTGTTATTACTATGCCCCATAGAATCCCTCTATTGTTATTTTTGTGGCTTTATATTATTATTGTTAGGTCGGCTCAGTTATATTGTGACTCCTTAGACTCCTATATATAGAAAGGAGGTTTTGTCATTTGAATCATCAAATAATTGTTCATTTATGTAATGTAAAGGAGGTTGCCCCCTCGAAGAGGCTGAATTTTAAGGCGTTGATCTATCTTTTCTATCTTTTTCTTGAGCTGGTTTCATAACATTTGGTATCAGAGCTTTGGATTCTAAGGTTTCGCTGCTTCAAACAGGTCATCGTGGAATTTTCACTATAATTTTGTTTCTGTGATGTTTCAGAAGCTAAAAAAAAAAACCCATTTGAGGAGACATCGCTCTACATCTCGGATCAAAATTTCAGAGCTTTTTGCACTATATTTGTGGAGATATGATCTGAGGAAGTTGGTCTTTTTGCAGACTCCTGAATTACATTCCAAACAGGTGACCTGGGGAAAATCATCATAACTTTTTCTCTTAGCATTGGATTGAAATTTTTTAAGAAGGCGCAAGAAGATGACAGACAATAGTTTCTTGTATATATTTTTTAGAGCCAAAGGATGAAACAGTGACTCGCGGCACGTCGTACAAGTTCGCTCTACTAAACTAGTCTATAATCAAGTCACTGTGGGAGATTTCGCATAACTCTTCCTTGGAGAGTCAAATTTGGATTAGAGTGGTGGCATTGGAAAGAGGACACAGAGGGCTACCACAGATTGCAATTTTAGAACTGGATGATCTAAAAGTACAGAGATACATCAGAGGCAATATCGAGCTCCTACAAAGTGAAAAAAAGGTGTGTAGATTCTTTTAAATTTTTGCTTAAGATTGGTTTGCAAATTTATTTTGAAGGAATTCAAAGGGCTAGTAGAGCATTATTATCGATAACTGATGCCCCAAGGAAATAAAATGCAAACACTTAGTAAGGAACCTGAAAGCTCTAGCATGACTCATGAAGAAGAAGAAGAAATGCTATATGATATATCAAAATTACAAGAACAAGTGCAACAAGTGTCACTTGCACAAAAAGCAATAGAATCTAAGATGGATGGTTTAAGGAAAGATGTAGAAGCTAAGATGGATGGTTTAAAGAAAGGTGTAGAAGCTAAGATGGATTGTTTAAAGAAAGGCATAGAAGCTAAGATGGATGGCATGGAAGCTAAGGTGAATGGCATGGACGCTAAAATTGATGGCATGGATGATAAGATGGAAGAATTGAAGATAAATATGAATAAGTTGCTACAATAAATGGTCACTAATGGTGAAAGGGTACTAAAGGAAACTCATGATGAGAACAAACGAAATGTTAATCATGATTCCATAGACTCTAATGTTGGATCGAAGACCCACCATATTCTAAAAATTGATATGAGGAAGTTTGATGGCAAGGATCCCGCACCATGGATATTACAGATGGAGCAATTTTTCGATCTCAATAATGTGGAAAACACACAAAAGGTACGTATGGCAACTTTATATTAGGAACCAAATCAGTTTGTATGGTATCAATGGCTTTTCTCTCATAAACAATTTATCACTTGGGCAATTTTTACGGAAGAATTGATAGCACATTATGAGGATACAAAAAGAAACACTTTTTTTAGCCAATTTATAAGTCTCAAACAAAAGGGTTCAATAATGGAGCACATTGAGGAGTTCAAAAAATTGAACATAAGGGTAAAAGATATTCCAGAGGAGCATAGGATTGATGTGTCCATAGGGTCTTTAAAAGATAATATCCAACAGGATGTTCACCTTTGGGAACCTGATTCATTAGAGAAGGAATTCAGGTTAGCAAGAAAAATGGAAAGCAAAATTATAGCAATCAGGAAGCATACCCCTCAAAACTATAAAGACGGAAGTGTTGTTGCCACTAGTCTTCCACAACCTATAAGGTTGACACCACAACAATTGGAAGAAAAAAGAACAAAAGGGCTTTGTTACAGTTGTGATATAAAATACACTAAAGGTCATAAGTGTGCTGAGAAGAAATTATTCTACATAGATTGTGAAGAGGAAGAAGAAAAGGAGCAAGAAAGGTCAAAAAAATAGGATATACTCTAGGAAGAAAGCCTAGATGAAGAACAAATGAATCTGACCATATCTTGTAATGCATTGGCGGGAATTCCCCGGATGCGGGTGCTCTGCATGACATTTAAGGCGATGGGATGGTGGACGGTGAAGTGGGAGCGGCACATGTCCAGCATGCGCGACGGACGGTTCTCCAGGTGGGAAGATGGGACTTCAAGCATGGCAGGCGTTATGGTTGAAAGGGTAATCAGTCACAGCATTTATCAGAGGGTTGGCTTCACACGCATTGAGGATAATCCGTCTGCAACTGCCCTGATGGCAAAGTTAATGGCGGGGGCGGACCGAGGGAGAGACCCTCGTTTATATAGGTGCTCAAGCTGTAGTGAACTGCTACTATGCCTCCTGATGTTCAGAATCATTTTGGGTATCAGTTCTGCTGAAGCTTTTGGAGGGTCTGGCTCTGAATGTTGTAATCGAATTAGGTCCGAGGAGAAGGAATCCTTTGCTGCTGAAGGAGGCTGCTGTGGAGGGGACCGTAGAGTGATTCCAGCTGATATCCCGAATGGTAGCGGAACTCCAGAGGATGCAGGTAATTCTATTAAGGTAAATTGGGGTTTACAGCCTGCGTTGGTCTTATTTCATCTTGCTGTGTATAATCTTGGGATAGCTATGACTAGACCTCGCCAGCATCGGTTAAGCCGGAGAGGCTCCGGCAGGGGTAACCCATCACACCCCTCTGCTAGGCAGGGCTCCAAGGAGCAGGCTCCAGACCCTCTGAGACCTGAAAATGTCATTAAACCGGGTCAATTTCTAAATCCTAGCTCTCCTGGGTCTACTGGTTCACCGTCCTTCGGCTCTGCTACTTTCACTTTTAATTGCACTCTCAGTCACCCCCGAATCACTGCTCATGTCTCAGTTCTTTTCCTGGAAGAAACTCAAGATGAAGGCGAGCCCAGTTGCATTTTGTATCACTCTACTGAACCCCCTGTTGCAATGCACCATGGGATTTCAAAGACTGCCAGCGCTCAGGCTCAGATGGAAGGGATGGAAGGTACGGAAGATGATGACGGAGGCTGCAGGATCGTTGAAGAGCTCCCTGAGGATGAAGGAGGCTGCAGGATTGTTGAAGAGCCCCCATGATGCTCAACCCAATTCTCAATTCCTCTTCAGTTTTGGCTCTGTCGGTCAGCTTATTTGTATTTGTTCATGTGTAGGATCTACTGTAATGTTCCATGTCTCAGTGGTTTGTTCATGTACAAGTGTTATGTTCATGTGTCATGTGTCGATACAATGGTCAGGCTCCAAATATTTCCTACTGATTCCCCTGCGTGGGATATCCATATCCAGTTTTACAGTTTTGGACTAGACTGTTATTCGGCCTTGCTATCAGGCATGAAGCTCATCAGGACTCAATCGATGTAACAGTAATCTCTTTTTTGTAAATAATAGTTTAATTTTACTTAGCAAAAAAAAAATGCATTGACGGGAATTACCACTCTTCAAACCATCAAGATGGAAGGACAAATCAAGAAGAAAAAGGTAATAGTGTTGATTGATTCAGGAAGAACCCACAATTTTATTAAATGTAAGGTACCAAAAGAATTGAATTGCTTCCTAAATCCAGCACCAGAGTGTCAAGTGATGATTGCAAATGGAGGAACAATAAATTTCTCTGGAAAGTGCCATAATATCAAGCTATCCATGGGAGAATATGTATTGACTAGCCCAATGCTTTCCATTCCAATGGGAGGTGCTGATGTTGTACTAGGAGTCCAATGGCTACAATCCTTGGGTACAATAGCTACAATCCTTGGGTACAATAGCTTTTAATTTTCAAGAACTTTTCATCAAATTTTCTATGGAAGGAAAGGAAGTTGAATTAAGGGGTATTGCAGGGAAACCAGGAAAGATAATCAGCTCTAATGGTATGACAAAGCTTCTAAAAAAGGAACAAAGAGGTGTAATTGCACAATTATGTTCACTCGATGTTTCCACATTGGAATCATCTATTTCTCCAGATCTCCAAAAAGTCTTGGACAATGATTCCAAGGTATTTGAGACTCCCAAAGGTCTCCCACCTATGCGTGATCATGATCAAGCTATTCATCTGATTCCAGGAAGTGTTCCTCCAAACATCAGGCCGTACAAATATCCCTATGTCCAAAAGAGTGAAATTGAACGTATGGTTGCAGAAATGCTAGAGGCTGGTATAATTCAACCGAGTCAAAGTTCTTTCTCTGCTCCAGTAGTATTGGTGCACAAGAATGATGGATCATGGCGCATATGTTCGAGTTATAGGGAGCTCAACAAGCTCACTATTAAAGATAAGTTTCCCATTCCTGTCATTGACGAATTACTGGATGAATTGCCTGGATCAATTTACTTCACCAAGTTGGATCTTCATTCAGGATATCATCAAATCAGAATGAAGACTGAAGACATTTCGAAAATAGCATTTAGAACTCATGAGGGTCATTATGAATTTTTGGTCATGCATTTTGGCCTTACCAATGCACCTTCAACATTTCAAGGTTTGATGAATTCAATTTTCAAACCATTCCTTACAAAATTTGTGTTAGTATGTTTTGATGATATACTAATCTATGGCAAGTCTTGGAAGGATCATGTTGAACATGTTGACATCGTGCTACAACTATTGGAGGAGAAACAATTATATGCAAAAAGATCCAAATGTTTCTTTGGAGTCCAGAGGTGGAATATCTGGGTCATATTGTATCTCATGAAGGAGTTAAGGTAGACCCTAGAAAAATTAAAGCCATTAAGGAATGGAAAATCCCCACATCCATAAAGAATCTGCAAGGATTTCTCAGGTTGACAGGGTATTATCGCAAGTTTGTTAAGAATTATGGGAGAATAACAGCACCTCTAAAAACATTATTGAAGAAAGATACATTTTCATGGACTCCGGAAGCAACAAAGGCCTTTGAACATCTTAAAGAGGCAATGTGCCAAGCACCGGTCTTAACTGCACCAGACTTCACAAAAACCTTTATTGTGGAATGTGATGCTTCAGGAAATGGAATTGGTGGCTTTTCTAATGCAAGATGAAAGACCCATTGCTTTTGAAAGTTGTCCAATCAAGGAAATATTTTACATAAAGCTATTTATGAGAAGGAAATGTTGGCAATACTCCATGCACTTACAAAATGGCGACCCTACCTAATGGGAAGACACTTCAAGGTAAAAACGGATCATGATAGCCTTAAATACTTTTTAGAACAAAGATTATCCTCTGAAGAGCAACAAAAGTGGGTCACAAAGATGTTGGGTTATGACTTTGAAATCATCTACAAAAAAGGGAAGCAAAATGTGGTGGCAGATGCACTCTCAAGAAAGGATGAGGATGTGGAAGCATTGTTGTGCGCCATTTCTATTATCCAACCAGATTGGATAAACGAAGCAAGGGAGGAATGGAAGAATGACGAAGAAGTATGGGCACTTATTCGAAAGTTACAATAAGATTCCAGTACGTTTGATACATTTAGCTGGAAAAATGATTCGTTATGGTACAAAGATCGCTTATACCTCTGTAAGAATTCCCAACTAAAACAAAAGATTCTTATGGAATTGCACACTTCTCCCTTAGGAGGGCACTCAGGATTTTTAAAAACTTACCACAGGGTTAAGAAGGAATTTTTTCGGGATGGCCTTAAATCAAATATTCAAAAGTTTGTGGTGGAATGTTTGGTTTGCCAAAAAAATAAAGTTGAAATAATTAAGACACCTAGTCTATTACAACCTTTATTCATTCCAAGCCAACGTTGGGAGGAGGTTTCAATGGATTTTATCACAAGTTCACCCAAGTCTAAGGGAAAGAGTGTCATCATGGTGGTAGTTGACAGACTTACCAAGTATGCACACTTTTGTGCATTATCACATCCATTTAGAGCCAGTACAGTTT
This sequence comes from Pinus tabuliformis, assembly GCA_031772625.1. Taxonomy (NCBI): domain Eukaryota; kingdom Viridiplantae; phylum Streptophyta; class Pinopsida; order Pinales; family Pinaceae; genus Pinus; species Pinus tabuliformis. Next base: position 737,186,363 of record CM062813.1, read on the forward strand.
CTACTGCATTTATGGAAACAATTCAAAAGCTACATGGAAACCCAAAGATTATTGTAAGTGACAGAGATCCCATTTTCACTGGAAATTTTTGGACAGAATTATATTGTCTTGGCACTCAGTTAGATCATAGCTCATCTTATCATCCTCAATCTGATGGGAAAACTGAGATAGTAAACAAATGTTTGGAAGGATATCTTCGTTGCTTTGTATCTAATAAACAGACACAATGGGTCAAATGGTTGCCTCTGGCTAAATGGTGGTATAACACTTCCTTTCATATAGCAACAAAAGTGACCCCATTTATGGCACTTTATGGGTATCAACCACCGTCCATCACATCATATTTAAAAGAAAATTCTAAGGTTTAGGTAGTGGAACATCACATCGAACATCAAAAACAAGTCCTCCAACTCTTAAAGGATAACCTCGTGTTCGCACATAATAGAATGAAACAATAGGTAGATCAACATCACAGTGAAAGAAGTTTTGATGTAGGTGATTGGGTATTCCTATGGCTACAACCATATAAGCAAATGTCCCTCAAGCAAGCTAAGAAGGATAATAAATTATCACCAAAGTATTATGGTCCATACAAGGTGTTGCAAAAGATTGGTACTATGACATACAAATTGGAGCTTCTTGCAGCTTCTCGATTGCACCCAGTTTTCCATGTTTCATATTTAAAGAAGGTTATAGGCGACAAGCTCCCAGTTCAAACAATATTTCCAAAACTTGACGAGGAAGGAAAAATTATATTGGAACCGGAAGCAGTCACAGAAACAAGAACTCAAGAGCTACGAAATCGATCAATTTCAGAGTATCTTATCAAGTGGAAGAACTTATCCACTGAAGATTCCACATGGGAGGATGAGAATTTTATACAAATGTATCCAGAACTGCTCAAGCGTTGAGGACAACACTTTTTTGAAGGAGAGGGGCATGTTGGGTCCCTATAATACTAGTGATTACCCCATTACTATTGTAGTTGTACCCCTTATTAATATTGTTGTGCCCCTATTCCCCCCATATTGTTATTACTATGCCCCATAGAATCCCTCTATTGTTATTTTTGTGGCTTTATATTATTATTGCTAGGCCGACTGGGTTATATTGTGACTCCTTAGACTCCTATATATAGAAAGGAGGTTTTGTCATTTGAATCATCAAAGAATTGTTCATTTATGTAATGTAAAGGAGGTTGCCCCCTCGAAGAGGCTAAATTTTAAGGCGTTGATCTATCTTTTCTATCTTTTTCTTGAGCTGGTTTCATAACAGATTCTCGAGAGACAAAAATTCCCAATCGAATGAAACATTTTAAAAGTCTTTCTACAGATAAATAAAGTCTTAATATGATAATCATAACCTGACAATGTAGATTGCATGCACCCAACTAAATATGAATTTTGCATGCTTTTATTCATTGACAAATATCTCTTCCTGCTCTCAAATGCAAATTTGAAATCCATATGTTTCAAGCAATCATTTTGGCAACATTCACCTGAAATGACTACGTTGATAGAACTTCTTCTCGTCAGATATTCTGCTCTACACCTTGTATAACTAGAACATCTTGCATTGATACGAAAAGGTCTGGTCCTACTCCTCAATACAATATTTCTTGGCAACATCTCCATCATTAGATCATCATTTTTATAAGGATTTTTATCATCATTAAGAGGAATGTTATCCACACTATGATCAACTGTGCTTTTCAAATACTGACTTGGAGGATATTCTTCATCTTCCCCTTCTTCAGTGCTACTGTCATAGTCCATAGAATTCAGACTCAATGGAAATTTTGACTCGATGTTTATTGGATATTCTTCCTCATGTGAATTTTCAGTGATGCTCTCACGGTCCATAGAATTAGGACTAAGTGTATCATCTTGTCCTTCATCACTGTTACCTTTATACTCATTAGAATTAGGACTAAGTGCAACATCATGTCCTTCATCACTGCTGCTCTCATAGTCCTTAGAATCAGGACTAAGAGGACATTGTGACACTCCATTCTTTTGAAATTCATCATCGCGCTCTTCATCACTGTTGCTCTCATAGTCCTTAGAATTAGGACTAAGTGGACACCATGACACTCTATTATATTGAATTTCATCAACCCGCTCTTCATCATTGCTGCTATCATAGTCCTTAGAATTAGGATTAACTGGACACCATCGCACTCCATACTTTTGAAATTCATCATCCCACTCTTCATCAAAGCTGCTTTCATAGTCCTTAGAGTTGGGACTAACTGGACACCATGGCATTCCATACTTTTGAAATTCATCATCCCGCTCTTCATCAAAGCTGCTCTCATAGTCCTTAGAATTAGGACTAACTGGACACCGTGACACTCCATACTTTTGAAATTCATCATCATGCACTTCATCATTGCTACTCTCATAGTCCTTAGAATTAGGACTAAGTGGACACTTTGACACTCCATTATTTTCAAATTCGTTATCACGCTCTTCATCACTGCTACTCTCATAGTCCTTAGAATTAGGATTGAGTGGACATCGTGACACTCCATTCTTTTAAACTTCACCATCTTGCTCTTCATCATTGCTGCTTTCATAGTCCATAGAATTAGGACTAAGTGGACACCGTGAGACTCCATTCTTTTGAAATTTGTCATCAAGCTCATCATCACTACTGCTTTCATAGTCCTTTCAATTCGGACTAAGTGGAATCTGTGACTCTTTATTTATTTGAAATTCTCCATCCCCTCTTTCATCAGTGCTGCTCTAATAGTCCTTAGGATCAGGACTAAGTGGAAGAATTGAATTTCTATTCATAGTGGAAGAATTCCCACTATATTCATCCATATGAATAGAGTTGTTACATGATGAAGATGTTGATGTTGTATAAATCCAAACTTCACTATCAGGAAAATCCATCCCTTTCAAATAGAAGATGTTGAATGATACAAATGGAGAGTCTCCTAAAGATATTATATAGCTTAGAGAATGAAATTTCCCTCCAAAAATTTCCCTCCAAAAAAATTTCGCGAAAATATTTCCCTCCAAAAGTTTTCCAACCAAAAAATTTCGCGAAAATATTTCCATCCTAAAAGTTTGTGAGATATATTTCACTTTATTATTTTATTATGCAATTTAATGAAAAATGTAAACCTAATTTTTTTATGAAATAAATCGTTAAAGCTAAAATTGTAAAATACAACTTCTACCTAAATTATTTTAATACTCAAGGTATATAATTTTTACTAAACAATTGAATGTTTTTTTAAATTTTTATATTACATTTAGAAACAAGGTAATCCCACATTCACCTTGCTATAAAACAATTCCCAACTGTTCGCTTTATCATATTTTCATTCATCGCCACAAAAAAATTAACATGTTAAAATTTATTAAAACTAATTAATCCCGCATTCACCGTACAATAAAACATCTTCGTAGTTTCACCTATATATTCCATTATCACTATTACTCACGTTACATCAAGGTTTGCTGAGGTTCGTTAAAAGACTTGGAGCGAATTTGTGGTGCAGCTACATTGGGATCAACAACATATTCATCGAAGAATTTCCGCAATTGAAAGGTCAGTTAAATTTTTTTCCTTGAAATTTCTCATATTAAATTAGTTTAACGAAGTAGATTTTTTCTCTAAACTTAAAATTTTTGTTCAACCAAATTAAGAAATATTTCTGTCATGAGCATGGTGGGCCCAAAGCAACCCCATCCTACGATCGACCAGCCACTAGATTTTTATTTTATAAACTTAAAATTTTTTTCAACCAAATTAACAAATATTTTCGACGTAAGCATGGTGGGCCCAGGGCAACCCCATCTTGCAATCAGTCGACCACACACTCCCTCTGCACACCCTTCCGGGCCCCTCCCCAAACTCAGCAACCCCTTTCCCCCTCACCCCTCAACCCCCTTCTGCCCGACTTCCCTACCCCACATGACTCGCACCCCTACCCAACCCCCTACCTCACTCCCCTGGAGCCACCCACCTGCCCCCCTACCCAACTCCCCTTCCCTTCCCCCTCACCTCACCCCTCGTTTCTCCTTACTCTACCCCTATAGCCCCCTTACCCCCCCCACCACAACCCCCAACTCCCCCCGTCACCCCTCATCCCTGTTCCACCCCTCCCGCCACAACCCACTCCCTCCACCTCACCCTTACCCTTCACCCCTTGGCCCCCCTCCATAACCCCCCCATCCCCTCGGCCCTCCCCCTCTACCCCTAAGACGCTACCCTCACCCTCACCCTACTTCCCCCCTAGGCAGCCCCCACTAAACCTACCCGTACCCCTAGCGGCCCCCCCTTAACCCTACCCCATCTGCCCTCCCCCCCTCCACCACAACCCCCAACTCCCCCCGTCACCCCTCATCCCTCTTCCACCCCTCCTGCCATAACCCCACTCCCTCCACCTCACCCTTAACCTTCACCCCTCGCCCCCCTCCATAACCCCCCCCATCCCCTCGGCCCTCCCCCTCTACCCCTAGGATGCTACCCTCACCCTCACCCTAATTCCCCCCTAGGCACCCCCCACTAAACCTACCCGTACCCCTAGTGGCCCCCCCTAACCCTACCCCATCTGCCCCCACCCCCCACACCCCCCCAACCCATACACACCGCCCACCCCCTTAACCCCACCCCATCCCCTCTCTCGGCCCCCTCCTTAACCCCCCCCACTCAACCCTACCCCATCCCCCCTCCCAAACCCATCCCCCCTCGCCCCACTCCCCTTAACCCACCTCCCATACCCACCCCCCTCCCCATACCTGCCCCCCTTAACCCCCCTCCCATTCCCAGACCACCGCCTTAAACCCCCCCCCCCCCCCCAACACCCAACCCTACCACCTCCGCCCTCTTAACCCCCCTCCCAAACACCACCCCCGGAGCCCCCTTAACCCCCCCCTCCCCAACCCTACCCCACCCCCGTAATTCCCCCACCCAACCCATACCCGCCTGCCCCCCGTAACCCTCCCCCAAACCCGTCCCTACCCAACCCATCCCCGTCCCCCATAACCCCGTCCCCACCCATCCCCGACACCCGTAACCCTGCTCGGCACCCTCCCATCCCTGCCCCACCCCTCCCCCTCGCCATACCTCCTCTGCCTCTGCCTCCGCCTCCCGACCTCCTCCCGCTCGGACGGCCACCCAAGCATGCCTACGAGCCACCGAGGTGGCGCGGGGTGGGCGGCAACGCCCCGCCTCGCGCCACCCCAGTGGCCCACCGGGGGTGGTGCGGGGCGGGGCGCTGCCGCCTACCCACGCCACCCCAGCGGCCCGCCGGCCCACTCGGGGTGGCCGTCCAATTCCCGGAATCGGACGACCACCTCGGGCGGGCCGGCGGGGTGGCGCGGGGCGGGGCTCTGGGGAATCGGACGGTTGCCCACCTCGCGCCACCCCAGCAGCCCGCCGGGGTGGCGCGAGGTGGGGCGCCCCTGCCCCGCGCCACCCCGGCGGCCCACAAGCATGCCCGGGTGGCCGTCCGAGCGGGAGGAGGTCGGGAGGCAGAGGCGGAGGAAGGAGGGAGGGAGGGAGGGCGAGGGGGATGGGAGGGGTCGGGCGGGGGTTGGGCAAGGCGGGGTTGGGTGGTGGCAGGAATGGGCGGGGTTGGGTGGGGCGAGGTGGGTTTGGGGGCAGGCGGGTATGGGTTAGGTGGGTCGGTGAGCGGATTTGGGGGGCGAGTATGTGTTGGGTGGGAGGGTTTGGGGAGCGGGGCAAGTGGCGGGATGGGGTAGGGTTAAGTGGGTGGGGCAAGGGGGGTATGGGAGGGTGGTTAGGGGGGCGGGTAGGGCGGAAAGGTATGGGGTATGGTTAAGGGGTTAAGGGGGGACGGGCAGTGGTTTTGGGAAGGGGTTAAGGGGGGAGGTGTGGGTGGCAGGTTAAGCGGGTAGGCCGGGGGGGGGATGGGGTAGGGTTAATGGGTTTGGGAGGGGGTTAATGGGGTGTGGTTGGGGTAGGGTTAAGGGGAGGTGGGTATGGGTTGGGGGTGAGAGTAAGGCGGGGCGATGGGGTAGGGTTAAGGGGGGGCCGCCGGGGGTACAGGTAGGTAGGTTTAGTGGGGGGCGCCCAGGGGGGAGTAGGGTGAGGGTGAGGGTAGGGTCCTAGGGGTAGAGGGGGAGGGCCGAGGGGATGGGGGGGTTATGGAGGTGGGCCGGGGGGTGAGGGGTAAGGGTGAGGTGGAGAGAGTGGGGTTGAGGGTGTTAACGAAGGTAGAGGTAGGGTGGGTGGGGTGAGTTAAGGGTTCGGGGGAGGGGGGCGGCCAGCTAGAGGGAGTGGGGGGAATGAGTGGGGTGGACGAAGGGGATCGAGGGGGCCCAGGTAGAGGGGTGAGGTGAGGGGGAGGGATGAGGGGTTAAAAGGAGCTAGGGTGAGGGGGGAACGAGGGGTGAGGGGGATGAGGGGCAGGGTCGGCGACCCAGGTAGAGAGGTGAGGTGAGGGGGAGGGATGAGGGGTAGAAGGAGGTAGAGTGGGGGGGAACAAGGGGTGAGGTGAGGGGGAAAGGGGGTATGAGGGGGAATGAGGGGTGAGGGGGGAGTGCTAGGTACAGGGGGGAGAAGGGGAGTGAGGGGAGAGATGAAAGGTGAGGCGGGGGTGTGTAGGTAGAGTGAGGTGAGGTGGGGGTGAGAGGGGTAGGGGGAAAAAGCGGTGAGAGGGAAGGTTGGGAAGGAGGAGGTGGTGAGGGGTGAGGGGGGTCCAGGTAGAGTGAGGGGGAACAAGGGGAGTGAGGGGGGTGAGGGGGGGTAGAGTTAAGGGGATCAAGGGGTAGGGGTGGCGGTAGGTAGTGGGGGTGGGGGGAGGGGATGAGGGGTTAGGTCAGAAGAAGGGAGGAGGGGTAGCCATTCAGTTGTGGGGAGGGGTGGTTTAGTTGGGGCCGAGGAAGGTAGGCGGAATAGGTGGAAACTGGGTAAGGGTGCGCTATGGTGGCGGACGTTGGGGGGAAGGGGATAGGTTGTTGGGGGTTGGGGAGAGCGGAAAGGGGGTGAAGTGGCATTGGGATTGTGGGCCAATAGTGGGGCTAGGGGGTGGAGGTGGGCGTGGAGGGGAAGTGGTTGGGGGTTGGGGTAGCATGGTGTGGGGGTAGGGGGGAGGTGTGGAAGGGGGGTAAGGGTGCGGTTGGATGGCCGTCCAATTGCAGGGTGGGGTGGCATGGGTCGGTTGAGGGGGAAGAGGGGTAGGGGGCGTGCGGGGTAAGTGGTGGGGAAATCGCCCGCCACTCCATGGATGGACAGGGTCGTGTCAGTGGGCTTCTGCCATTTCCTAGTGTTAATATTTTTTTAATTTCAATTATCTGATTATACAAATTAAAAATTTAGGATATATTTTCGTTGTTGATTTAAGTTAATATGTTTCCGTTGTTTACTAACTTGTGTTTCTATTGTTCAGGAAAATGACATCAAAGAATATTTCTGTGAATATGTTTGGACCAAAGACACTTAAAGGTGCATTTTCAAAAAACATTGGTGAACGAACTCCACCTGAGCTCATTGCTACAAATCTTTCAAGTGCCTCAAATGATAAGAAGATGATTTCAGACTGGAAGAATTCAAAAGAGGTGAAATTCCCATCAAGAATATGGTATGTGAAAGAAAAACAAAGTCAAAATGTGAACATATATCTATATATTGATATACTGAATGAAAATGGAATTTTTGAGCTGATGGGAAGAGTCATAGACATGTGTTCGGTACCAGAGACTAAAGTTGTTTACATACTTACAAAAGCTCCCAAGTCACATGAAAGGATTAAATATCAACTAACATATTCATTGTATGACACGAGAGATGTATATACAAAGTTGTGTAAACAAATTGTAAATGAGATGAAACAAAACATTGTAAGTATTGTCATTTATATTTGTATTTTGTTTTCTTGAAAGCGTCTCGCTATATTTTTTTAATTTTTTTTTTATTGACATATGATATTTTATTTGGCAGAATTTTGTTGAAAGTTTTTCAATTAGGTTGGGAGGCATTCATTTCATAGAGCATGATATCATGAAAGTTGTGAGTAGTTTTTACTCAGTGTCAGAAAAAGATATGGAAAACAAGCAAAATGTAGTAATTGATGATGCTACAAAACTACATCCAAAGGATCAGAAAAAAAAAAAGCCTCTAGTGGACAAACCTAGCAAGGGTAAACAAGTTACTTTTGATGGCAATGAAGTTGAAACTGACAGTGAAGCATATGTTGACATTACTGAAGATGACATTAGAACTGAGAAGAGCCGTAAAAGACAAAAAGTAACAACGCCAAAAAATAAATCTGTTGAGAATGATATGATGAAGAAAAGTAAAGTTGAAGATTTTGAAGTAGTCATTACCAGCAGTCAAGAACCTAGTGAAACTTCAAAAGAAAGCAGAGAAATCATTACACCAGGCATTGATATAAAGGATAGCATTATCAAAACAAAACAAAATGCCATTCGACAGAATTTGACAAAGAAAAACTTAATTGATGGTGGTTGTACATTTTAGCTTAATGTCAGACAAACATATAAGGCAAGTGAAGGACAATGTCAATATCAAGTCAGAAAGCCACACCATCTGCATGTTCACAACTTGAAGACATTGATGAGGTATAATCCATATGCTCATGTGGTTAATTATGTGCTTCTGGTTGATCCAGTTCAAGTTCCCAACAAAGAAGCATTTGATAAGTCAAAATGTTTTGAATACAATTATTATGTGCTTGGGGGGAACCATTCTATAGAAGCTCAAAGACAATTGATTGAGGAATATCCCAATAACCCACGTTTTGAAACAATGAAATGTATCATTTACGCTGGTTTATCGGATATAGAAGAAAAGTTAGTGGCATGATATCATAATTCAGATAATGAATATAGGATGTCCATAACTTTCATCCAAAGGGTTAGATTTATTCATAGTAAATTTCAAGAAAAATGTGGTGGGGATAGGATAAATGTTACTATAGATTTCCGAAGGGAATGTTGTATGGAAATAGGCTATCAAATTGAAGAGAAACCCAATTCAAAAGGTGGAAAACGCAACCTTCCTAGTGACATAATCAGAGATGTTGATAACATTTTCCAATTGGCATTTAGAACTCGAGATGTTTGGAACTTGATTGATGAGATTTTTAGCATGTGGGAAAACATTGGCATTAAAAACCAGAAGGTTAAAAAGTCTAAGCCATTGATATGTGACGGCAGTAAATTAGGTCCTAACTTGAAGCAGCTTCTAGAAGATATGACTATCACACCTTGGAGAGCAATGAAAGGAGTGAAAGATGAAATAATTGTCAAAACAATATTATCTCGTGTGAAGTCGGGGGAATTATCATTGGAGGAAATGTCTGAGGAATTTCAAAAGTAAGTTTGTTGAATATTTTTATTTATTTCTAGATTATAATTTTCTTTTAAATAAAACATGTTGTTTTTGGTAGTATTTGTTATACATATCATTATATTGACTTTTTGTTACTTCATCTATGTAGTCACAAAGTTTACATGAAAATTCAAGAACAAATGGTTAGATTGTTAAATCAAGATAGTTGGGATGATGTCGTACGCAACTATCCAGATTCAAGTTCTACATCAACATTAAAATCTTTTTATCTTGCATTTAAAAAGGTATCTAGATTTACACATTCGTTTTTATTCAACTGTGTACTATTTTTAATTTATAACTTACACATATATTTGTTTATTTTATAAAAGATGAAGAAGGATGATAATGGAGCGCCAACTAGCTTCAAAACCTTTATTGAAAAAATAAAGACCGAAAGACTGAGGAAGCAATGTGTTAAGAATGTTGAACTTGATCCAACTCTTACTCATTTCATTTGGAATGGGTTAGACACTGTTCAATATCAAGTAATACAAGGCGACTGTGAAGACATTGCTAAACTCATACCTAAAAGGTAGTATGCCCTAGTTATTGTAGATATTCCCCATGGTTTCAATGGTCCAAATTTATGACTATGATAGTGACCCTTATACGTATCAAGCTTTTAGTAAACAGGTTGCGGGATTTGTAGAAGTCACGTCATCACCATTATGGAGATTTGTGATATTTCATTCAGACACACAATTGGCAATGATATTTTCAAGCTTCAAAGGGAAAACAAATTCAAGGATGCAACTTACATGTTAAGACATTTAAAATATATTTGTGATTAATGTTGAAAATTCATTTATGTACAAGTTGATTGAACTTTTACTATTTCATGTTACAGGAAAAAGTCAAATCTTCTTAACCGTGATGATCAAGTATTTATAAATGATTGTGAGTTCATTCATATTGATAGTTGGGCAAAAGATGATAGTTGTATGTCTATGATTTTTAATCGGCTGGACAGAAAGAGTCATAACCAAATACTGAATTATGATGTTGTTGTGAGAAAACTAACATATGAAGACAAATAAGCAAAAGGAGAGATAGTTAACATTTATCAAAAACCAAAATTATTGATTAACTATCTTATAGACATATGTTCAAATGAAGGAGATTGGCTTCTGGATTTATTTTCTGGCTCTGGTAAGTTTTATTATATAGAATTGAATTTCAATATGTTATTTTTTTAATTAATGTGTCATTGTACAAGTTCACTTCATTATTTTTTTTGTGCTTGATAACTAGGTACAACACTAGCATGCTTCCTTCAAAAAGGAAGAAATTGCATTGCAATTGAAAAAGATCCATTACAATGCAATTTCATTCAACAAAGAATTAATGCTCTTCAATTTCTTCCAGATGCAATGCAAGAAATTGGGTTGAAGAAATGGGACTTTAGTGAATCATGTGTCGCAAAAAAAGCAAAGGAACCTCAACCACCATTACATGCGATGTTTGGAAAGACATACATTGGAAGATTGGCAAACATGAAAAATCCATTAGAAGATGAAAACGAGCAAAAGGAAGCAGGAAATATTGAGGAAGAAAACAATGATGAAACTCTAGAGGACAAAGAGTTTGGATTACGTGACATTGTTGATTAAATTTAAGTTATGCTTGGAAATCAAGCTCATTTTTTGTAACTATTAAGTAGTTATACTTGCAATGTTTTGACTTTGACATTTTATGAGAAGAATATACACTCAATTAAGGTTGTTATGCGTTGAATATTTGCAATATGTGATTTTCGCATTAATTTTTAAGTTAACCATTATTTTTTGAAAAAAAAAAAAAGTGATTATTATTATTTTTTTGATATGAAATTCATAAAAAAAAACTATTATTTAACTATTTTTAGTTAAAATTTTCGTATAAAAATTGTGATTTTCGCATGTCAATTGTAGCAAAAAATTATGAAAACGTGTAGTTTTTTAATTATATTTATGTTAAAAATGGCTATTTTTATGTCAATTGTTAGAAAATATTGTTTTTTAGAAACAATTATTTCTTGTGGATTGAAAAATTAATTAACAATGTATAAATATGTAGAATATTGAAAATTCAAAATATCAACCTTCTTTTTTAAATATGCGAAACAATAAAAACCTCACTACAAAAAAAATAAAATTAAAATAAAAACAAGAAAATATGAAGAAAAAGACCACTTCAAAAATTATTAAGTTTACAAAATAATTATTTGAATTTCATACATTAGAAAATAAAAAAAGTTACAAAAAAAAAAACCTTTTAAAAAAAAGTCTGGTGCAGAATTACCATGTTTTTAAATCAGCATAAAAAACACTACCATTATAAAACGCAATGTACATAAAAAAATTTATAGTGCCAAAAACTAAGCTTTAAAAAACACGTGTGTTCTGCATAACCCCTTTTCGAAATCGGGTCACTTTTTTGCTATCTCTGCAAAATGGGTAACAGTATGGGTTCTCGTTTCAAAGTTTACATTGTTATGACAACTAGATGAAATATTTTGTTTCTCTTTGTACATAACATACAATATAAGTAGATATATGGAGGATATTGTGCTATTGAACAATATGAACATTGTTGATATAGATTTATTTTTGCATTGTCTAACCTTGGGTTCATAGTTTCATAACTTAGATTAATGATAAGATTACCTGAATATATAAACCTATTTTTGTAATATATAAGAACGAATTCGATAGATATTGAAAATATCCAATACCAGATATATGTATTGTTTTTACTTGAAATATAAAAAAAAATGTTTTTTTCATACTAAAAGAAAAAATGTTCTACACAACTTTGCGGGTGCCAAAGTGGTGTGGAACCCAACTATATGCAATTATCAAATCAGGGCTTTTTGTTGTATTTTTTTTATCTGTTTCTTAGCATTTCCTAGGAGAGATGGCCACCTAATCAGAAATTTCCTAGAGTAAGAGAGGGAGAGATGAATATTGGAAAGGCTAATTGGCTTTGCTAGTTGCAAAGCGAATAATTACCAGAGTGTTGGCGTATGACAGTAATCTCATGAGCTTGCTTGATAAGATCGATGATATAGATAACAATGAGAGTAACCTTGAATGGACAACAGCTATCAATGAGTTTGACGACGAGATTGGATTCAACGCAGTTCTAATGTCTATAATGATGAAGGCATGATCCAAAATGGATTCAAGATAGACTTCTATGTCTAAAGTTTTCCTCACAAAGGAAAATGAAAATCCAAGGATGTTCCTAGAAATAGTCCCATTGCGTAGATATTTTCATTCTGAATCTAATGCAATTTGAATGGGCTAAAATGGACTTCGAGTGAAGAAGTTATCGTAGAAAGAAGTTTGCCATGCTCCTTTGAAAATGAGGCAAATTCTTATGAAAATGGACTTAAGGCCTTATATGCAAAAATCACATGTGAAAGGTTGAAAGGATGGACATGAAATATTATGTTCTACAGCCTAAATACTTATCAGATATGTGAGATGTATCAGATAAAGGCTCGGCGGGAGGACAAGGCGACATGCGATTAGCGATTGCGATATCGGCGATCAGAACGATCGAGGTGGTCAGCGATCAGAGATCAGCACAGCCAAAGGAAAGAAACCCCAGGCTGTTATCAATGCGATATGCGATACCGACCATCCAATTGAGGAGTCAGATCAACTGTCCAGATCTAATCAGCGATCGAGAGATCGACGAATCGCCGATACCAAAGGGCCATTAACAATGTGATATGTCGATAGCAATATGCAATATTGATCGTCCGATCGAGGAAAAAGATCAACGGTTCAGATTTGATCGACGATCGGCGATCGGTGATCCCAAACATAAAGGTCAATGCACCATACGACTTGTGATAGTGATATGTTGATAAGGGCTAGACCTGATGGGTTTATAGACCCAATTTCATAAGTTTTGAAATCCGAGAAAGCGGGATTTCTTTGTATTTCTTGTGTATTGGGTTTTTTTACCATTTTCTATGCGATTGCGATAAGTGATATTTGGACAGACCCGATAGATTTTTAGGGGCGATTCAATAATATTTGAAGTCCAATTAAACGCTCCATGAGGCGTTTTCCTGTGTATTTCCGTTATATTACATTTTCGGGATTAATGCACAAAAGGCCAAAATGACTGGGTTTCCTGTGCCGTTGGTTCATTTTCCATTTGGAAACAACCATATTCCTTGTGCCACGCTGCAGGTGGGGGTTTCTATAACAGGGATGCATTTTGAAGCGTGAAGTGGCAGAGTCAGGAAAAGGAATCATTCCTCATGATTGAATGGATAGAGGAATGGTTGTGGAAGCCGTAGAGTCGAAGAATGCCCCACAAAATCTAGAGAGCATGATTAAGAGGTAGCACAGAGAGTTTTGGAGTCACTTGGAGGTCAAGTGAACTAGAGAGCTCAATTGACAGTAGCGAAAAAGTTGCTAAGGTCGCTGGAAGGCTGCTGAGAGTCTCTTTGAAGTCGAGCGAACCACAGAGGTACGCAGAGGCCAAGAGAAGCTTGTAGTAGCCAAAAGAGAGAGCCAGAGACAGAGCCAGAGAGCCAGATCCAGAGCGGAGAGAACAATAAAGAGATCAAATGATCCAGCTGTTACTGGTATTCAAAGTGAGCTGAAGATAGAAGAAGGCATTCCAGAGATAATTGAAAGAATTTTGAGGGAGTTGGTGCAAGCTAGAGCTCAGAATGCTCAGAGCACTGATTGAAGGAATCTAGTCTAGAGAAGGCTAGATCTGTCTGCAGAAGTATGGACAGTCAGCGGGATAAGATGGTATTCTAAGCCCATTGTTTCTATGTAAACCAATGGAGTTGAGCGTGGAGCTTGTAAAAGTAATTTACCCATAATCCCAGAGAGCCTAGTTGAGTTGACTAAAGCTCAAGGAGACGTAGCCCAAGAGGTTTGAGTGAACTCCATATTATATTGTTATTATGTTTGATGCTTATTTGCGACACTGTTTCACTATTATATGTTTTCATATTAGTTTAAGAAAATCAATTTAAAGCACATAAATAGATTAAAACAAACACAAGCATACACCTATTTTCAAGCACTTTTTTAATTCCACAATTGGTTAATCATAAGGTTTTGGAAATATTTAAGCCTTGGAAGTGGGTTTGGTTCTTGTAAGCTTGACAAGAAGCCTTCACTACCCCATTTTCATATTAGGGGGTATCAGAGCTTAAGTTTGATTAACCCCACCTTCAGGAAGGTGATATCAAAGATGGTTATATGAGAGAAAGTGGTATCAAATCAGGATTCTTGATTGACAGAACAAATATTACTTGTCTAAAAGGTGTTTAAACAATCAGAGATTAATTGTATGCTTGTTTGCAGAATGATTATTGTGTGAGTTTGTAGAGGTGAAGGGGAAGCTACTGATAGCCAAGTTCAAGAGAAGAAAAGAAAAAATAAGGGCTGAAGGCATTCTTCTTAACCTAAAGGACCTCAAAGTAATCCTTGAAGCACAAGAGGTTTGTTGCAAAAGGTTGTTGGGTTTTGTTATATTCTTTCCATGACTAGCCCATGTAGTTAACTAAGGGGTTAGAAGGGGGGTCACTAGGGGTTTGAGGTGTACCCGTAACCCCACTTTATGGGGTCCGGGGTAGCACCCCAAAAATTTTTGGTTTTGGACCCTAGGTTAGGTTGGGCAGACCCAAATATGGTTTTGTGCATGATTTTTATACATGTTTTTTTTTTCTTGGATGCGATGGTTTTCGGTCCATGGTATTGGACGCGATGGTTTTTTGGTCCATGGTATTGGATGTTTCGGCATATAAATATGTATTATAACAATTAAAGGAACATAATGAAAGATCAAGTTGGTTGTCCTGGTTTTGGGATCCAGGGGAAAATCTCTATGTATATGTGTTTTATGTGTTCTGCTCTCACATTATTTATTTTCTGTGTTTTAGAATTTGTATGCAAGTGATTTATGTACGGGGTTAAAACCTGCATTTAGTATCAGAGCAAATTTGGCTTCAAGGGGACACTTTTGTTGCTGAGGGGTTTTGCTCGGGCCTGTGGTAGACCCTGTTCAGTGGGAGATCTGCGAGATCAATTCTGATGGTGAAAGAAGATGACAAGCAGTGGAAAGATGGAGATCGAGAAATTTAATGGTCAGAGTTGTGGAAACTCAAGATGAAGGATCTCTTGGTGGATAAAAATCAGTAGATCGCAGTAGATTCAGGTACTAAACCAACGGGAGTGTCCGATGGAAGAATGGAAGAAGTTGGATTGGAAGGAAAAGAGCGCAATACAATTGTGTGTCTCAGATTCAATATTACCGAATTTATCAAGGGAAGCTACGGCGAAGGCTTTGTGGAACAAGTTAGGGACTTTATACCAGTCTACGTCTCTGGTGAATAAACTGTTCTTGCGGAAAAAGCTGTATAACCTGAGGATGAAAAATGGAGACTCGGTGACAGAGCAGCTGAACGCTTTTAATACTATGGTAATTCAGCTAGCATCTGTTGATATTAAAATTTCAGATGAAGATAAGTGCATCAGTTTGTTGTGTTCTCTACCAGATTCATGGGATAGTCTGGTTATTGCAATAGGTAGCAATGCAATTGCCTTGCAGTTTGATGAGATAGTCTCAGCTTTGTTGATGGAGGAGATGAGACGAAAAAATATGGAGAGCCAAAATTGTGATGCCTTGTCTGTACGAGGACGGTCCCAAAACAAAAACAAAAATAAGTTATCGAGTGGGAGATCTAAATCTAGAGGGAGATCTAAATCCCCAGGAAAGCCTATAAAGATGGTGTGCTGGAAATGTGGAAAGGAAGGCCACTTCAAAAGGGACTATAAATCTAAAGCTCCTGACAAAGGAAAGGGATCTGATGAGGCTCCTTTTGCAGAAGCAAAAACCACCTCAGATGAAGGTGGGGATGTGTACTTGGCTTCTTCAAGTACACATGTAAATCATGAGGCATGGTTGATTGACTCAGGTGCATCCTTTCACTTCACTCCCCATAGAGAGTAGTTCTGTGAGTATGAGAAATATGATGGTGGTGATGTCTTCTTGGGGGATGACAGGAAGGTTAGAATCATTGGTCGTGGAAAATTAAAGTTGAAGCTGCAAGGTGGAAGCGTTAGAACACTTCCGGGTGTTCTGCATATTCTTACATTAGCCAGAAATCTAATTTCTATTAGTAAGCTGGGTGATGCAGGTGTAAGAATAGTGTTCGAGAAGGATACCTACAAGATGGTTCGGGAAGCACTAATATTGATGCAAGGAGTTCGGATTGGAACTCTGTACAAGCTACAAGGTAGCACTATTGTTGATGGGTGCAATAGTTCCATGGTTCCTAAAAGTGGAGCAGAAAATCTAGTGGTCTTTGGAGAGAAGGCCATGTTGTGACATCAAAATCTTAAACATATTGTAGAGAAGGGTCTTCGAACATTTCATGGTAAAGGTATGGTAGAAGGTATGAGTAATAGCTCTTTGGATTTTGATTTCTGTGAAAATTGTGTATATGGGAAGCAGAATCTGATGAGTTTCCCCTCTCGTAGTAAGAGAGTGAAACATATATTAGAGCTTGTGCACAGTGATGTGTTTGGACCTGTGAAGGTTCTATCACTGGGTAAATCTATGTACTATGTATCATTTATACATGACTTCTCAAGGGATACATGGATATATTTCCTTAAGAAGAAATCTGAAGTCTTTTACTGGTTTAAAGAATTTAAGGCTCTAGTGGAAAACTAGATAGAGAAGAAGATAAAGGTGCTGAGGACAAATAATGGTGGAAAGTTTTGCAGTAAGGAATTTGAAGAATTCTACAAAAAGTGTGGTATAGCACGACAGAAGACTACTCCATATACACCTCAGCAAAATGGAGTTGCAAAAAGAATGAACAAGACATTGATGGAAAGGGCAAGAAGCATGCTCAGTGGTGCCGGGTTAGGATAAGAATTCTGGGCAGAGGCAGTGGATACTGCATATTACCTGGTCAACAGGTCACCTTCATCAGCGTTGGAGGATAAGACTTTGCAAGAGGTATGGACTGGTAAGAAACCCTCTCTTTCACATCTGAAGGTATTTGGATGTGATGCATATGTACATGTTCCAAAGGAGAAAAGAACAAATTTGGATAGTAAATCTAAAAAGTGCATCATTATTGGGTATCAGGATGGTTTAAAGGGTTATAAGCTTTGGAACCCAGTAAGAAGGAAGGTTATGTACAACCAAGATGTGGTGCTCAGAGAGCTGAAAGATGTTATTAAACATGAAGTCCAACCAAAAGAACCTGAGAAGATAGAGTTTGAGCTAAAGGAGGAAGAGTCAGATTCTACCGAAGAGGAGGAATGAGAAGACGAAGAGCCACAAACTTCAGCTGTGAGAAGATCAGTTCAAGAAAAAAGGCATCCAGAAAGGTATAGTCCATCTGCTTTCTATTCAAATTTTTCTTTGTCTGTTATTGATGATGATCCCAGAACTATGAAGGAAGCAGTGGATTTAGAGAATGGAAAACTATGGAAAGAGGCCATGGTTGATGAAATGGCATCTTTGCACAAAAATGAGGCTTGGGATCTGGTGGAGTTGCCAGCTCGAAGGAAACCCATTGGCAGCAAATGGGTGTTCAAAAAGAAGAAAAATGCAGAAGGAAAAGTGGAGAAATACAAAGCTCGGATGGTAGAAAAAGGTTATTTCCAGGTGCTAAGAATAGATTTTGGTGATATTTTTTCTGCTGTTGCCAAAGTAGCTTCTATTAGATTACTTTTATCTGTTGCTGCTGCTTTTGATTTTGTGGTAGAATAGATAGATGTGAAGACAACATTTCTTCACAAGGATCTAGAAGAGGAGATCTACATGAAGCAACCTCAAGGCTTTACAGTGAAGGGTAAGAAAGAACTAGTATGTAAGTTAGAGAAGTCTCTATATGGGTTAAAATAGTCACCAAGGATGTGGTATCAGAAATTTGATACATTTATACGGGGACTTGGTTTCCCCACAATCAAAATAGATCATTGTGTGTATTTTAAATTAATTGGTGACCATGTTATTTATATGGTCTTGTATGTGGATGATATGTTTTTGGTTGGAAATGACAAAGAAGTTATCTAGGATTTCAAGACTCAATTGTCCTCCATATTCAACATGAAAGATCTTGGTGCTACAAACTATATTTTGGGCATGGAAATTAAAAGAGATCGGGCAAAGAGGAAGCTCTGGTTAAATCAGAGGAAGTATGTCAAAACAATATTGCAGAGATTTAATATGCAGGATAGTAAACCGGTGAAGGTTCCTATTCCTGTAAGTGTGAGGTCATCTGCTGAACAATGTCCCAAGACACAAGAAGAGGAAGAGGACATGTTCCGTGTTCCATATGCAAGTGCAATCGGTAGCCTAATGTATGCAATGGTCTGTACTAGACCAGACATTGTGCATGCAGTGGAAGTATTGAGCAGTTTTATGTCAAAACCAGGGAAGGAGTACTGGATAGCAGTAAAGTGAGTTTTCAGGTATTTGCGTGGCACTAGTGATTATGGTTTGTGCTACCAAGGAAGACCAGGATTGGAAAGAGTGTTGGATATTCATGGCTTTGTTGATGTAGACTAGGCTGGAGATCTGGATCAGGAAATATCTACAAGTGGGTATGTATTTAACGTATTTGGAGGTGCAGTTAGTTGGATGAGTAAGAAACAATATGTAGTGGCACTATCAACCACAGAGGCAGAATACATGGCAGCCACTCATGCAAGCAAGGAAGCAGTTTGGTTACAGAGATTGTGTTCAAGTATGGGGTTAGAGCAGGAAGCTATAAGAATAGACTGTGATAGCCAAAGTGCAATTTTCTTAGCAAAACCATGCATATCATTCAAAGACAAAGCACATTGATGTTCAATATCACTTTGTGAGGGATATGATAAAAGACAAAAAGGTGTTGCTAGTAAAGGTGAACACTTTGAAGAATACTGCAAATGCATTGACAAAATTTGTGAGCTCTAAGAAGTTCTCTTGGTGTAGAGAAACAATGGGCATTTTAGGGTTGGGAAAATGACTAAGCTCTCTTGTGGCCCCCTATGGAAAGAAAACAACAAGTGGAAGAATGTTGGGTTGTGTTATATTCTTTCCACGACTAGCCCACGTAGTTAACTAGGGGGTTTGAGGGGGGGTCATTGGGGGCTTGAGGGGTACTCGTAACCCCACTTTATGGGCTCTAGGGCAGCGCTCCGGAAAATTTTGGTTTTGGACCCTATGTTAGGTTGGGCAGACCCACATATGGTTTTGTGCATGATTTTCGCACATGTTTTTTTTTTTTGATTTGATGGTTTTCGGTCCATCGTATTGGATGCGATGGTTTTTCAGTCCATGGTATTGGATGCTTCGGCATGTATAAATATGTATTATTACATTGAAAGGAACATAATGAAAAATCAACCTGGTAGTCCTGGTTTTGGGATCCAGGGGAAAATCTCTGTGTATATGTGTTTTATGTGCTCTGCTCTCGCATTATTTATTTTCTGTGTTTTAAAATTCGTATGCAGTTAATTTCTGTATGGGGTTAAAACTTACAAAGGTTGCTTGAATACGCTCTTTGTTTATCTTGTTTGAAGTTGCTTTGTTCATTATGACAACTTCTACAAGTGAATCCTCACATTCCTCCTTCATCACAAGATTCTTTTATGGAGACATGAAGCAAGACTTGTTCATCATGATGGAAAAGGTGAGAGAAATGTATGAAGATGGAAGGAAGAGCAGCATACCTAGAGAGCAGTTGAATTCCGTGGAGGAAGACAAGAAATTGCTTTCTGACAAATTGCAAGAAATGGAGAAGCAACTTCATATTGCAAATATAAACATGAAAAGGATGCATGAGTTGGAGACACAACTC
This sequence comes from Pinus tabuliformis, assembly GCA_031772625.1. NCBI lineage: Eukaryota > Viridiplantae > Streptophyta > Pinopsida > Pinales > Pinaceae > Pinus > Pinus tabuliformis. The sequence goes on from CM062813.1 coordinate 737,206,530, forward strand.
TTTTTTGCCAAAGAAGCCTTAACCAAGTATCAGCGTGAAGAAGAGGTAAACCATTCCTGTTTGTCTTCAAATTCTTCTAAGAATTCCTATATTGGTTCTTTTGAAAAACATACCAGAGACATAGGTTCCAAGTTAATGTCCAAGATGGGCTATGAAGAAAAAGGCTTGGGTAAACATGCACAGGGTATTGTTGAGACAATAATGGTTAAGGAAAATCCTAAGTATTTGGGTCTTGGTTATGAACAGTCTTATGAAGAAAGTTCCAAAGCTGCCATGAAGGCCATTGAAACAGTTCCAATAAGGAGTTTCATTTCCGGTCTTCTACCTCAATAGCGTGAAGATTGTATTCGTGGAGAATGCAATAGCTTGAAACATCATTTGCAAGATGCAGGTATTCATAAGCATACACTTGAACCAGAGAGTTGTGGAAACTTTGAAACCATTGAAGAGGTTGATGGTATACCAAAGAGAGCTGCTTGTTCATTCAGTTCACCTCCTCATGAAGGCAATAAAGGTGAAAGAGAAAGGTATAAATCTGGTTCTAACCATATTCCTTTTGATTATGTTCAGCATGGTAAATTTCCATATAATTATGGGAAAAGAATTGCATGTTCCTTTTGTGGTTTGGATAACCATAATGTTTTTAGATGTTGGAAGAGAAAGGCCACATACAAGAAACTTTTGAAGGAAATGAAGTGAGAAGCCAAAGGTCCATTGGACAAGGCAAATCATGTTGTCAATAGGATGCACATGTGTTGCACTTAGTGCCATAAGCAAGGACATGTCACTGCAAAATGTTGGACTCTAAATCCAACAATGCTTCAACAAAACTTGAAGATGGTGGAAAGAGAAAATGGCAGAAATGGAAAGAAAGATTCTATGAATGATGTGTTTCAAGATGATTCACATGTTGATGCTGATGTGCAGACAAAGGTGGCACCTTTGAAATGGATTGGTAAGAAATGGTTAGAGTCCTTATCCAATTAAATATTGCATGTCTTTTGATTTGATCCATCTATTTGCATTTTTTTGTTGATGGAATGAAAGTTGCAGAGTTTTACCAAGAAGGTGAATGGGAAAAGTTGAGTAGGGGACTCACTTTGTTGCTACAACATTATGTTCATTTTAGCTTCGAAAGTACAGTGTGTTTAAGCGAAAGTTGAAGGATGAAATGCATGCATGAGCATGATGTGCATGAACACAAAGATGTTGATGTTTCCTTGTATTTGAACATGTATGTGTAATTAACCTGAAGGGTTGATTTCTTTGTTTTAAACATGCATGTAATATTGACTTGAGAAAAGTTGATTTGGTCTCTAAGATGGGGATAATGATGAAGTGTTTTATCTTTGGAAAAGCATGTAGAAAAGATGTAAAGACATGCTTGACTTGAAGGGTCAATTGTTTTAAAGGCATGTTTTGTGGGCTCGTTATCTAGTCCATCATTTGTATGCAGATGTAAATACATGGAGGTGTTCAAAAGATGTGAAAATCTATTTCTTTTATTGAAGCAGGAGTTTAAGCCATCCAGTTGTTGTCTGTATTTCTGTTGTTAACAGTTGTTGTTGACAACATGTCAAAAAGGTGCAAATGAAAGTTTTGTAAAGCAGATGTAACTTCACATTGCCACTTTGGATCAATGATCAAGGAAGAAAAGTTCAAACTACCTTCTGTGACCATTTCAACAAGAGTTCTGCATGAAGTCAAGAAGGAAGACAGTTATTCCCAGGAGGACTAGCACATCCAAGAAGGAAAGTGGTCAGAGACTTTGGTTCAGAGGCACTATGCAAGGCAAGTGTATCGAGGATGAAAGAAGAGGGTGAGGTACTCTCTTTTACTGTTCAGATCAGTATATCAGTCTTTTGGAGACCAAAAGTTTTTTTAGTGGGAAGGTGTGATCCAAAATGGTTATAAGATAGACTTCTAAGTCTAAAGTGTTCCTCACATAGGAAAATGAAAGTCCAAGAATGCTCCTAGAAATAGTCCCATTGAGTAGATCTTTTCATTCTGAATCTATTGCAATTTGAAAGGACTAAAATGGACTTTGAGTGCATAAGTTATCGCAAAAAGAAGTTTTTCATGGTCCTTTAAAAAAGAGGCAAATTTTTATGAAAATGGCCTTAAGGCCTTATATGCAAAAATCACATGTGAAAGGTTTAAAGGGCGGACCTGAAATATTATGTTCCGCAGCCTAAACCCTTATCGGATTCGTGAGATGTATCGGATAAAGGCCTGGCGGGAGGAAAATGTGACATGCAATTAGCGATTGTGATATCAGCCATCGGAACGATTGGGGTGGTCGGAGATCAGAGATCAACACAACCAAAGGAAAGAAACCCCCAAGTCGTTACCAATGCGATATGCTGATAGCGATATGCGATACCAACCGTCCAATCGAGGAGTTAGATCAATGGTCCAGATTTAATCGGCGATCGGGAGATCAGCGAATCACCGATACCAAAGGGTTGTTACCAATGCGATATGCCGATAGCGATATGTGATATCAACCGTCTGATCGAGGAGCAAGATCAACGGTCCATATTTGATTGGGGATTGGTGATCGGTGATCCCCGACATAAAGGCCAATGCACCATGTGACTTGCGATAGCAATATGCCGATAAGGGCCGAAACCGATGGGGTTATAGACCCAATTTCATAAGTTTTGAAATCTGGTAATGCGAGATTTCTTTGTATTTTCTGTGAATTGGAATTTTTTACCATTTCGCTATGCGATTGCGAGAAACGATATTTGGATGGACCCGATAGGTTTTTAGGGGCGATTTAATAATATTTGAAGTCCGATTAAACGCTCCATGAGGCGTTTTCCTATGTATTTCTGTTATATTGCATTTTCGGGATTTCTGCACATAAAGGCCAAAACGACCAGGTTTCCTGTGCTATCGGTTCATTTTCCATTTGGAAACAACCATCATTCCTTGTGCCACGCTGCAGGTGGACGTTTTTGTAACAGGGATGCGTTTTGAAGCGTGAAGAGGGAGAGTCAGGAAAAAGAATTATTCATCAAGATCGAAGGGACAGAAGAATAGTTGTGGAAGCCACAGAGTTGAAGAATGCCTCACAAAAGCCAGAGAGCACAATTTAGAGGCAGTGCAGAGAATTTTGGAGTCACTTGGAGGTCAAGTGAACCAAAGAGCTCAATTGATAGCAGCGAAAAGTTTCCAAGATCGCTGGAAGTTTGCTGAGAGTTGCTTGGAGGTCGAGTGAACTACAGAGGCACGTAGAAGCCGAGAGAAGCTCATAAGAGCCAAAAGAGAGAGCTAGAGCCAATGAGCCAGAGCCAGAGTCAAGAGAACAACCAAGAGATCAAATGATCCAGCTGTCACTGGTGTCCAAAGTGTGTTGAAGATAGAAAAAAGCATTCCAAAGACAGTTGAAAAATTCTGAAGGAGTTGGTGCAAGCTAGAGCTTAGAATGCTCAGAGCGCCCACTGAAGGAATCTAGTCCAGAGAAGCCTAGATCTGTCTGCAAAAATATGAACAGCCAACATGATAAGATGATATTTTAAGCCCATTGTTTTTGTGTAAACCAATGGAGTTGAACGTGGAGCTTGTAAAAAGAATTTAGCCATAATCCTAGAGAGCCTAGTTGAGTTGACTAGCACTCAAGGAGACGTAGTCCATGAGGTTTGGGTAAACTCTATATTATATCGCTGTTATGTGTGATGCTTATTTGTTGCAGTATTTCATTGTTGTATGTTTTTATATCAGTTTAAGCAAATCAATTTAAACACATAAACAATTTTAAAAAACACAAGCATACACTTGTTTTCAAGCACTTTTTTAATTTTGCAATTGATTAATCATAAGGTTTTCAAAGTATTTAAGCTTTGGAAGTGAGAAAGGTTCTTGTAACCTTGACAAGAAGCCTTTAGTGCCCTATTTTCAAATCGAGACAGAAATTGGATTGAAGGCACAAACACATAAGGATGTTGACCCTACTTACGAGAGGGGAAGTAATGATGAGATGAATTCAATTAAAGAAGAAAGAATGAACAAAACGGAATTTTGAAGTAACTAGCTCTATGTGCGATATAATAGACAATATTCGCTGAGAGCTTGGTTTCTTGGAAGACCATATCTCTCCCCACGAATTTGGAATCCTCTCAACTACATCGAAGGAGATTCAATCACAAATAATATGGACCATTCGGATGCCGGGTATGGATATGCTGAGACTATGGAGGATTTCCATGGGTCTCTGTGCGATGATGATATTTGGCAGTTTAATGAGCAAGCAGTCATTCAAATTCCAAAACGATTTTGCATCGCCACAACCAAAAAAATTTGGGATTAGCAGAACCGAGTTTCATGAAGTTTTGAACGATTTTAAACCAATGCTGCGTGGGAACAACAATGATGGAAGACTGTAACATGCATATTGAAAGAAACTCTTCCGGGTTTTGTATGTGAAAAAATACATTAGATCAGAGTTTGTACCTTTCTCTTCAAAATTATTTTATATGTAGAATTGTGTTTTAAAAATAGTAAATATAAGAATATTTTCGCTTCACATTCGACCCCAGTCGTTGGGATGACTTTCATCGTACTACGAAACAATGACATTTGCTGACAAGGTCGAGGGTTTGTAGGTTGTCCCAAAAAACCACTATTCTGAACATTTGGCTAACGTACATTCGAACACGCATTGGACTGGACTTTTGTCATAGGTTGCAATTTTCGAAATGTCTACGTATTGAAGTAGACAGGTTTCTTTTATATGCATGTGGTGATTACAAAATAGTTTGGAGGGTGAGATTGACTAAACTTAAATGGTACTAACGGAGTTATATGTTGATCAACATATCAAACTTACTAAACTTAGACAGTACGGAAGGAGTTAGATGTTGATTTTTATGATATCGTTATATTTTTCAGGTGAATGTGTTTTTAAAGTTTAGTCTAAAAAATCTATAAATTAGTGTGGAAAATAATGGAAATTTTGGTAAGATTATGATAAAATTGGGTAGAAATTTTTTAAAATTTGGGTTACAATTGTTAAACTTTAAGATTTTGTGCCCCAAGGGTTTTTTGGGCTGAATCCATTTCCACCATAAAAAATTGATTAAAACATTCCAGCACTTTGATTTTTTTAATTTTTTTAACCGAATTTAAGTAAAAAAAATTTGCATTTGTGGTGTTAATATGCAATAGGTATGTATATTTCAAAATATATTTTTTGGAATTTAATTTAATTATTAGTGTTTAGTAGGTGGATGTTTAAGATTTAACCTCCATGGAATATATTATAATATTCATAATAATATTCACAAATCAAAAATTAATATTTTTCTCTAACTTAGTTATACTATTTTAATGAATTTATATCAAATTAATTAATTAAAGAAAATGAGATATCAATGCATGTCATACTAACCATGTTGTATTGATAAACCATGGAATCCAGACATAGTATTATAACAAAAGCTATTTACAAGTTAAAAATTTCCATAGTAAAGTGGGGTGAATTTTCATAATTAAAAATATTGTTTAACTCGTATATTAATTATTTTTATAATTAATAATAATAATATTTAAATAAAATTATAATTTAGCTATTTTTTATGAACTTTGTTGGGGTAGTGTAACTTATAGACAAAATAGTATTTTTCAAGGAATTCACCAAAATCTAGCAATACAATTTCAAGAATTTTTTATCATTTAAAATACAATTTTGAATGCAGAAATAGATTCAACACCCTGAAAAACACTAGGGGCTGTTGAATTATACATTTTTGAATGCTAAATGGATTCAGCATGTTGAAACTCCTAGGGCACTTGAATCATGTAGATTAAAAATTTAGTCGAATTATACATTTTTGAATGCATATATAGATTAGGCATGTTGAAACCCCTAGGACACTTAAATTATGTAGATTAAAAATTTAAATCAAGTTTTTAAAAATCTCCGTAAAATTTTAATTAAAATTAACAAGAAAAATAATCTGGAAAAAAACCATTTCATTTATACATTAGACTTCACCGTTTTTTAATATAGATATCTATTCATATTTATGAAACATTTAATTCATATAAGTATCCTAGTTATATTAAAAATATATTTTTTATCTTTTAATTTAAAATAAAAACTCTTTGTAATATAAATTTATATTCTAATTTTCTTATCAGATATTTTATATTTATATAGTGAATTTAGTTATACTCCTATAATATGTCTCATCATCTGTCCTTTAATAATTTTGCTGATAATTTACTTCTCATAAAATTTAATGAAATGTTAATAAGATCTTTATACTTCACATCAATTATTTTTACAATAAAAATAGGTTAAAACCCTATTTAGCATCTTATGTAATTCATTTAAATTTATAATTCAAATTTCATATAATTAGCGATCATATAATACGTCTCATCATCTATCCTTTAATAATTTTGCTAATAATTTACTTCTTCCAATACAATTTAATGAAATGTTAATAAAAATAGGTGAAAGCCCTATTTAGCATCATATGTAATTCATTTAAATTTATAATTCAAATTTCATATAATTATAAAATATATGAAAGGGGATCTCAAGTTTTTAGTTTATTTTTTTCTTAATATATATTTTTTTCCAATTCCTTTTATTGGATTTTCTAAAAATTATAACATGTTTTAAATGTTAACAAAATCTTTCAGTAAAAATCACATCTCAGATATTTGACTTTGAACTAGCTAGTGTGGTTTATCTTCAAGATAAGATGCGGAATCAAATCCACTCAATGAGATAAATAGATGAAGAGAGCAGCTAACTAGTTGTTGGCAGGTAACAACTAGTTTGACTAAGGACAGAAAATAGTTAAGGTCTAGACCTGAAAAAGGGAAAGAGAAATGAAGAAAAGATTAATTTTGATCAAATAATATTAAAAAATTTATAAAAATAATTAATTAAATATCTTAATAACTCCTTATAACCATATTAATGAATATTCTAAAAAGAATTAATGATTTAATATTATTCCTATAAAAATAATAATAGGGGCTAAACAAATAATAGAACTATAAAAACATATAAAGTATAATATTTTAAAAATAATTTAAGGATTTAATATTATTCCTAGAAAAATTAAATAATAGGGGCTAAACAAATAATACTATTATATAATGTAATGATATTGTTCATGCTAATAAAGTTAGAAAGGGATTTGACCGAAAAAGTTAAGGGAAAATTATTTTGCTAGAATAAAACTCTAAAGAAAAACTTTATATTAAGATGATTTAACTAATTATTGTTAAACTTTTTTTTACCCGTAATAACATTATTAATGAATATTCTACAAATATTAAGGTCTAATCTTATTCATATACAAACATAAAAACCAAATATAGAGAGCACTAAACTAACTACAATGTGGATTAACCAATCATATATATATATATATCAGGAAGAAATCGCAGGAATCCAGCTTTTGCTGATACTCCAGCCATCATCCTATTTAAATTAACAGATCCCCTTTCAATTTCTAAGGCCTCCCTAAATTTACGATGATGAAAATGGTCAATCCTTGTAATGACCTTAGCCTCTTCAATGCATATGTGATGATTGGTTTTTCTGCATGCTCTACCAAAGCAAAGGAGTGAGACCTTCCATGTCTAATATCGGCAGCGTGCTCACAAATCCTTTGGTTTATGGATCGACCTGTCTCACCAATATAAGGAGTTCCACAAGAAAAAGGAATGATGTAAACACATTTCCCATCTTTGGGGTTAATCGGGTCCTTAACATAACGAAGAGAACTCTGGATAGTGCTAAGGGGTCTAAAAGAAGAATGAATCCTATGTTTCCTCAAGATCCTAGCGATTTTATCCGTGGTCCCCTGAATAAAAGGGAGATGGACACCAGAAGACAAGTCCTTGGGGTCAATCTTCCTCTTAGCAACTTTTTAAACATTTAGAAAAGCCCTAAGACCTTGAGACTTACTATAACCATTGTTATTAAAAACTTTAAGGAGGTGGGTTTTCCCACCTTCAAGGTGACTTTCGTCAGAAACGCGCAAAGCCCGAGTGGCTAAGGTGTTGAGAACGCCTATCTTTTGAGCCGAAAAATGATGGGAACTAGCATGGAGATATTGCTCTATGTGAGTTTTCTTCCGAAAAACCTAATGAGAAAAGAACCGTCCTCCTTCTTAGAGATAAGAACATCAAGAAAAGGTAGGCTACCATCAACTTCAAATTCCATGGTGAACTTTATGTGACTCGATTGATTATTAAGATGATGGTAAAATAACTCCAAATTCTCTTTACCATGAGACCAGATGACACAAGTGTCATCCACAAGCCTTTTCCAAAGTTTGGGTTGGTAAAGAGATGAAGACAAGGCTTTAGATTCAAAATAATCCATGAGGAGATTGGCCACAATAGGGGAAAGTGGAGAACCCATAGCCACCCCACAGGTTTGTTCATAGAATTCACCCTTGAAACTAAAGAAGGTAGAGTTGAGATAAACCTTAACCAAAAGCAGTTTCGGAATCAGTGATGTGATTGATAACATCAATGGCCTCATTAATGGGGATATTAGTGAATAAGGAGACCACATCAGAACTCATGAGTTGATCCCCAAGGTTAAATCTAAAATCATTTAACTCGTTAACGAATGAGGATGAATCTTTAACAAACGATTCAGTCTGACCAACAAGGGGTTTGAGCTTATTAGCAAGAAATTTTGCTAAAAGATAAGTAGGCCCACCAATAGTATTGACAATGGGGTGAAGAGGGACCCCATCCTTATGGATCTTGGGGAGACCATAGATCCTGGGAGTAAGAGGGTTGCCTTCGATAAGCTTCTTGCTAAGGGAGTTAACAGAGTTACTTGATTTAATGGCTAGAGAAACAACTTTAGAAACCTTTTTTAGGGGGTTCTTAGCAAGCTTTTTGTAGCTTCCGCTATTACAAAGGTGATCTAACATCTTATTCGGTAATCCTCCTTGTTAAGAATGACAACTACACCCCCTTTGTCAGCTTTTAGAACAACAATGTCCTTGTTATTGTTCAGGGATTTGAGAGCTTCAAACTCAGGCTTGCTAAGGTTGCTCCTAGGGGGTTTAGCCTTTCTAAGGATAACCGCGCAATCCTGTCTAATAATATCTTTAGTGGAATCAGGTAAATCTCGAATCCCGAATTCAATGTCACAAATAATATCATTCACAGGAATTTTTCTAGGAGCTACAACAAAGTTTAAACCTTTTTCTAAAAGACTAAAAACATGGGAATCAAAAGAGAAATTGGAAAGATTAACAACCTTATTGCTTGAATAAGAAGCCTTTTTATCACTAGCAATATTCTCTAAAGAAATAGAAGAAAAATTATTGCTATCAATATTATTATAATTACTATTAAGCTCAAGATTATAAGGGTTTTCAATACTATTGTTACTAATAAGATCAAATTTATTATTACTATTATTACCAATATCTTTAAATAATTATTAAATTCATTACTATTAAGATTATTTTGCTAAAGGTTATAAAGGTTTTCATTATTTGTTATTAATAAATTCAAATTTATTATTACTTATATCATTATTATAATTAATAAATTTATTATTATTATTACTATACTCATTATTATTATAATTACTTTTAGTTTTAGTTCTAATATTAGAATAAAAATTATTAGAATTGAGAAAAGAAAAAGGGTGAAAGGGCATTGGAGAATCTAAAACCCCAATATTTGGGATCTCCCACTCAACCACCGACCTATCATTCAAGGGAAGTGAGGGACCACTGGGACATGTCGAGGAAAGATAAGGAGAGGCAAAGATGGCAAGACTTGGGCTGGAGGAGCGATGGGGAAATGAAGGGTGCATTGGCCAAATCATGAGCGTAAGGTCCCCGAGTTGAGCCGGGCACGGTGCGACGAGCGGGCAAGTTGACACGGGTGCGAGCGCGGTGCGACGAGCGGGCAAGTTGACACAACGGGCGCGCGGGCGGGCGCACAAGACAGGCGTGCGGGCGAGCGGGCACACACGACGGTGCGATGTTCCTGCGAGCCATTTGCAACGAAAGCCTGAACGACAGTTTACGACACTTGGAGAAATACAAAGAATGAAGAGCGCTGGAAGGGAGGTTTATATCCTACAAGCGTGGAAATGATTTGGAGGTTGGCCGACATACTCCAAGGTGTTCAAAGGGTGTGATAAAACATAGTTGTGTGGTCGGCCCAAAGGCCACCACACCCTCTTGCCACACATATATATTGGAGCAGTTAAAGCTCATTTGCAACAATGAACTTCACCAAAAATCTTCGCATATAGGTGCAGAACTACAAGTGCGCAGAGAGGACAAGTAGGAGCGCATATCTCAAGCGCTAAACTTGGGTCTAAGTCGTACAGTTGTGAGTAACATTTGGAAAGTCGAAGTTTGGGCAAGGAGTGTCGTGGGTGAATTAGAGTGTGGATTTGTGCCGGACTTGGCAAGGGTGTCTTGGTGGCTCGGGTGAGCACCCGCCCATCGTGCAAGGTGTGCACACGGTTGTAAAGGCAAGGTTGCCTTTGATCGTAAAATTGGTTAAGTATGAGACTTGGTCTTGCCAAGACATACTTGTATATTGTAAACTAATATTCTTAATATATTATCGGGTAGACTCATTGTTCAGGGAGTTGCCCCTCCCTTTATACTATGCAATTGTTGTTCTCTTTTATAATTGCTGATGATAATGAATGAGTATGGGTGTTCATTAGTATAAAGGATAAACATAATATTGCTTAGTTGTGAAACACAAACTAAGTAAGGAAAAAGTGAAATAGGCGTAGTCCATGAACATTAGTATTGGTGAAAAGAAAGTGTTCGGTGGTGCTGCACCTCGCTATAAGCGGTTGGAAGACTACCGCAGGTGTAGGGGCATGACAGGTGGTATCAGAGCTTCGGTTTGAAGCCGGTGAGCAGGGTTGCTCATGACAGGTACTTGCAGGTGAAGGAAGCTGTTTCACACACAAGTGGAACAAGGGCTGGTTCGTGGCTGCAGGGACTTGGTGAACATGGAGAAGGCTGAAAAGGCAGAGATGGTAGATGAACCTACGATAGGGGAGTCTAGCCATAGTGCAGTTGAAGCTTTCTGGTACAAAGTGTTGGAACAAATGAGTCAATGGAGTTCTGACTAGGTTTTGATGAAAGCTGAGAACATGAAGATTCGGGAGAGCTATTTGGAGCTAAGGAGGGAACTTGAAGAACTTAAGAGCCAATGCGAAAGTTGAACTCAAGGAACTTGATGAGGAGATCCAACAGAGTGGTCTTGATCTTCAAGAGCTCTTTGATGAAAGAGCCCGGTTGAGGAAGGAAAGTGCCAGGGTGGAAGCCGAAATCAAGCAAGTTGAGGAGGAGATAAAGAAGAAGCTTCTTGGTAAGAAGGTTGTTGTGATTGAGCAGGAAGAGCTCGACTACATTGACAAGTTGGGAACTCACTACCGAGATCATCCAGAGGACATTCGGAAGTTTAGTTCTATGAACTTGGTCAGTGGACACTTGGTTGGTGCACTTGAGCAAGATGCGATGAAGGGCAAGCTTGAAGGAAGTCAAGATAGACCAGGATCGAGTTGCTTAGAAGAGCCAAGCAAGGAGGTGAAGTACCTTAGGAGGAATGTCAAGGTGGAGCATGAGCCAATTGACACTTCTAAGGCTGAATTCTTGAAGAAGGTTGTTGATGTAAGGCGCAAGACAAAGCCAACAGAAGGAGGTGAATCCTTGAAGCTAAGTTTTGTATAGGTAACTGTGAAGGGCAAGAGATTTGCAGCTTTGGTGGATACGGGGGCTACTCATAGCTTCTTAAGCAGGAAGGCAGCAAAGTCTTTTGGGAAGAAAGCAAATATGGAGAGGGAATGGAGTGCTTTCAATGCAGTCAACTCTACCATAAGAGTTGTTGATGGTGTGTTGAAGGACACTCAGGTGAAAGTAGGATCGTGGTTTGGAAAGTTGGACTTGAGGGTTGTGGACATGGATGATCATTTTATGGTGTTGGGGCTAGACTTTTTGGAGCTTGCACAAGCCATACCAATGGTGGACCGAGACATTCTCTTGATCACAGCTGAAGGAAGAACCACGATGGTACCGATGAATAGAAGGATTTGCTTGGGGTATAGACCAAGGATGACTTCTATGGTTTTGTATCCCAAAGATCCGAATGTGAAGCATGAGGATGTGGAGCAAAGAGGACTTGGGAGTGTGACTCAAACAACGAAGGAAAGGAAGTTGAATGACTTTGTTGCAAGGGCCGAAAAGAATAATGAAGGAAGTGAGAAGACATCCTCACGAACATGGAGACACTTATTGGGAGCATCTTCTACTAATGATCTTCACAATGAAGTTGCAAATGAAGGGAGGCCGAGGACTACTTCAAAGGCAGTGGTTGATGAGGATTATGGAGGTAGAGATCCTACTGGGATAGTGGACTTTTGCAGGTATGCTATGGGCATATATGATTTTCAGTTGACAAAGGACAAGCTAGGAGAGCTTGGATGTACATGTGAGGAGATTGAGGTTGTGCACAGATACTTGAGGACACAACATCAATCTGACACATGGGTGGATGAGAGTCAGGGAGGAAACTTCCTATCCCTCCTTTCTCTATAGACAACCTTGGAGGAAGGTTGGTGTGGAGGCCTTGATAGGGAGGAACCACACCAACTTTGCAAGGAGCCTTGGGAGAAGGCTTCTTTATGACAAATTACAGGCTTGAACATGTTGCAGATGAGATGGAGTTTCCATGGACTTGAGCATAGATTGATAGATTCTCGAGGAGTTTGAGATGTAGCAGAAGTTAGGGAAAGACTTGTGGTGGCATAAGGATGTGCATTCTTATGATTTGGGCGTATGGTTGGACTGATCACCCGACTAGTTCAAGTTATGAGGGGTACCAATGTGCAGAGATATGTTGGCATTAGTCAAGACATGGTAACACATGATACAAATGTGTTGGCATATGATGAGAGACTACATGGGGAAGGACACATGATGAGGTCAACACGAGATGTTGCAGTGGAGATTGTGGCAGAGGGGTCGATGATCATGGATTGAGATGATATCTGATGGAGGACATACCGTTGAGGTGTATACCTTGGTATGGTGAGCTTGGTGGCAGTTGGTCACTAAGTTGGAGACATGATGGAAATGGAGTTCTACATATGTTGCAGGGATGTTTGCCTTATGTGGAGGAGTTGACATCATGGATAGTGGTGATCTTGGTGGATGGCTACCGAGATGGTATGTTGTCGAAGATGACAACGATTTCAGGTGGAGGAGGATATAAGGTCCCCGAGTTGAGCCGGGCACTGTGTGACGAGCGGGAGAGTTGACACGGGCGCGGGCGCGGTGCGACGAGCGAGCATGTTGACACGGTGGGCGTGCGGGCGGACGCGCGGCCAGGCGCACACGACGGGCACGCGGGCGGGCGCGCGCGCAGGTGAGTGCACATGGCGGGCGGGCGGGCGGACGCACACGACAATGTGACGTTCCTGCGAGCCACTTGCGACGAATGCCTGAACGACAGTTTACGACACTTGGAGAAATACAAAGAATGAAGAGCGATGGAAGGGAGGTTTATATCCTACGAGCGTGGAGATGATTTGGAGGTTGGCCGACATACTCCAAGGTGTTCAAAGGGTGTGATAAAACATAGTTTTGTGGTCGGCCCAAAGGCCACCACACCCCCTTGCCACACATATATATTGGAGCAGTTAAAGCTCATTTGCAACAACGAACTTCACCAACAATCTTCGCATATAGGTGCAGAACTACAAGTGCACAGAGAGGACAAGTAGGAGCGCATATCTCATGCGCTAAACTTGGGTCTAAGTCGTACGGTTGTGAGTAGCATTTGGAAAGTTGAAGTTTGGGCAAGGAGTGCCGTGGGTGAATTAGAGTGCGGATCTGTGCTGGACTTGGCGAGGGTGTCTTGGTGGCTCGGGTGAGCACCCGCCCATCGTGCAAGGTGTGCACACGGTTGTAAAGGCAGGGTTGCCTTTGATTGTAAAATTGGTTAAGTATGAGACTTGGTCTTGCCAAGACATATTTGTATATTGTAAACTGATATTCTTAATATATTATCGGGTAGACTCATTGTTTAGGGAGTTGCCCCTCCCTTTATACTGTGCAATTGTTGTTCTCTTTTATAATTGCTGATGATAATGAATGAGTATGGTTGTTCATTAGTATAAAGGATAAACATAATATTGCTTGGTTGCAAAACACAAACTAAGTAAGGAAAAAGTGAAATAGGCGTAGTCCATGAACATTAGTATTGGTGAAAAGAAAGTGTTTGGTGGTGCCCCACCTCGCTATAAGCGGTTGGAAGACTACCGCAGGTGTAGGGGCGTGACAATGAGGATGCTAGCTAGAGCGGAGATGAGGAATAAAGCGGGGGGGGATTTCGGAGAAGGGAGGAGGATAGACGGGAGAGATAAGGGAAATACAACAAGATGGTGCTTCGGATCAGTTCAGAAATGAAGGTTCATCCTCCACCGTTACGGAAGACAAGGGACCCGGAACATAAAACGCCAGCAGCAAAGGAGAGGTCGACGATGAAGGGGATGGGACTCCATTGCTACAGGGAGAAGAGTCGGGCCGGGACTGAGAATCCACAAACTTAGAGGGAAATGGAGAATGGAACGATGTATTAATTAAGCTGCATGGAATGTCATTCAATTCAAATGCTAGGGCAGAACCTGAGGAGGAGCGCAGGCACGAGGAGCAGGAATCCACAAAATACGTTAAATCGTACAATGATATTCCGTCTGGAAGAGAGCAGCGCCAAAGAATACAGGAAGAAGACAGAAGAGGAGCTTGGACTGATGAACCTTCAGGAATCAAAGTTCGAAGACCTAGAGTTGCGTTCATCTGCGCTAACAGAATCGCTTCTAAAGGGGGCGGCGAGTTAATAACCCAAGCTTGTAGAGCAGCGATCTGGTCTCTATTTAATCTGTTTTTGGAGACCGGAGAGTTATCGTCTCATACAGAAGAGGGTACCGGAGAAATCCTAAGACCTGAGGAATTGGATAGCTTGAGGAACTTAGAAGATTGTTTTCTCTTCCAAATATCTTCTAGACGCAGTGCCTTTAACACTGAACACGCATCAATTCTTGCCCAAAGAGCAGCAGAAAATAAATTGGAGAGCTCCAAATGAAGAGTGAGAAGCTTTCTAGAGACAAGATCAAGGTTTTTTCTTACCCGGGCAATCTCAGAACGAACTAGGGCCAAGTTAGCAGGTAAGAAAATCCGATTGTTCCTGGAATTTTTAAGGTGACGCTTAATACTAGTGGACGCAGGAACAATGGAAGAGTCTCTACATCTCTTGAGGAACACCAGATGTGATTTCATCTTTGATACCTGCAAACGTGCCTTTTCGAAAAGATTAACCTTAAAATTGTCACTTTAACATTGGTTAATTACTATGTTTTGTTAAAATATTTGAATTGGAAGAAAAATCACATAATAAAGTTATAATATAATTGTTTTTGTTTATTTAATAATTTAAAATAATTTTATTTCATAATAACAACCATATTATATGGTTTTCCATGCATATCATGCTTACCAATTCATGTTATAAACTAAAATATCCCTAGGATCTCAATTACAAAGCTCACACGCCATAAAAGCCATAGAACATATCGCTCCAACTAGCTTGCCATGCAAAACATTGCCATCCATCTAGAAATTTTATCATCCACTGAAATACCATCAGAATCCCAATTATAGAAGTCCAATGCCAAAAATTCACACAATAGATCGCTCAAAGTGGCTTGCCATGCATAACGTCACGTCACATCAATTGAGGTAGGGTTCGATGGAAGCGCGATGATGGACCCGTCACCTCCCACTTACTATAAATATTTCCAAACACGTGACCGCCACTGATTTGAGGGGGAAAAACCCTGTGAGGGAATCGCGATAGTGGAACCACACTACATGATATTAGCCAAGGGAGGGGTGGTCCTCTCTTCAATCGTGATCGTTGAATCATGTGAGGCCCTTGCCACCATTGATCAATCGAAGAGAAAGATACATAAATTAACAAATTGTACCCAGGCCACCATTAACAATTGTTCACTGACCACAGAGCATATAAACCTCAAGGCAAATCCCCTACATGGTGGGCATAGCCTCCAACGATCACATTGCATAGACTATAACACCCAATTGTTAATAACTGACCACATAGCATATAGACCTCAAAGAAAGTCACCTCCATGGTGGGCATAGCCTCCGACGATCACATCGCATTCACTATAACACCCCCATTGGGAACAAAGTCATAATATCAACTTCACATCGCATTCACTATAACACCCCCATTGGGAACAAAGTCATAATATCAACTTCAAAATAAAAGGACTTTTCAAATATATATAAATACACACGTAAAGAAGAAAATAATAACTATTCCAATAAAATAGCGAGATCGTAATATATATATATATATATATATATAATAACTAAATAATTAATTTTCTAAATATACTTATACTCAATAAAAATTTGAAATTATATTTTTATCCACTTGGGTTTTGATGGCACTCATGTTTCCTCCACGTAGCCACAATGACCCTTTCCTAGTGACGCATTCACAGCCTCCGCTCCTCATATAAAACCCCACTCAAACAACAAACCTATGCTGCTTGACCCAGTGGCCAATATCACATCATGCCTATGATAAGCCCGATTTGAGGTTGAGCATGCATGTTACCCCAAGAACATGCCCAGAAGCCCTCTACCAAATGTGCCTTCATTGCTTCTTAATAGTCGAATTGTCTTCGTAATCATGGCTTTGGTTTCAACTTTCACAAAGCTTGTTGGAGTGAAATTTCATTATTTTTGTTGGTGTACATGCACATTAACGTAGCATAAAGCACATTATCTTATTTCTGTTAGTGTACAAGCACATTAACATAGCATAAAGGACACTTAGTTTTAGCTAGATTTATTTAACTTTAGCTATTTCATGTGGTGTACATTAACATACAATAAAGAAAACTTAAGTTTTAGTTTGCTTTATGGCTTGCATGTAGTTAAAATTAACTTAGCTGCTTTATGTATTGATTCTTTCATCACTATTGAGTATATAGAACTCATTCTCTCTTCCAATTTTTTCTCAATTCTTGCAAGTTTATGTAATTTTTCTCCATCTAGGTCCTTACCTATGTAGACTCTAATAATTTACCATGGTATTAGAGTAGCAAGGAGCCTGGAGAAGGTGCATGAACAATTTTTTGCAAGTTTGAAGATCAAAGAATTGGAAGTTTCTTGGAGATTGAAAGTGCTAGAATTTTTTGTAAATTAAATGTGTTAAAAACTACTAAAGCACTGAATTGGTGAAAGAATGAAATTCCCATCTTCCAAGATTCTCACTCCGTACAATTACTATGAATGGAAGCCAAGGATTTTGTTCATCTTAGGAGAAAAGGCTTGTATCAAATAGTCATGGGAATTGAGATGGAACCAATGTCAGAAGATGAGAAGTTTGATTAGCTTAACAGATCTGAAGTTGCTTATGAAGGATTGTATCTATTTTTGTCTCATGATATTTTTCATCAAATCATAGATATTGAATGGCCACATGAAATATAGACTACATCAAAAGAATTATATGCCAATGAAGATGATTTATAAGAACACCATTTGGAGACATAGAGCTCAATCAATAATATAAATCATGAAACTGGTGAAGACTTCTTCAACAACATGGACAAATATTCTCGAGATAATGTTGCACATGAGAACTTTTCTTCTTTTATTATTGATGAAGCTGTTGTAGATGATAATTTTATCTTATCCAATAAGAAAGATGTCAAACATGAGGAACTATCTTTTACACTAGTGATGAAGACGTTTCTATAGATGGAGACAATACTTTCGAAAACATAGAAGAGGACTTTGAGTCCTCTACTATTGATGATGCAAATATGACAAGGTCTCAATTTGATTGTGCCCCACATGTCTTCTCAACTGCAGAACCATGCATGTCCATGCATGCATCTAAGGAGGCATCAATAACACCATGCATGCAAATGCATTCATCCACGAAGGCATACCTAAAGCCATGCATGCATCCCTAGACATAAACATGCCCATGCATGCATATATGGTACATGAATATGATCATTAAACACATGTTTAAGTTGTAAGGAATCCATATTTGCATGCAACCAAACCAGTACTTCATAAAAGGAATCTTGTTCCTCCAGATCTATTTGTAAATTTACCCACTTTTAGCTATATACTTAATTTTGGATCTAGCCCCATTGGTTGGACAAGCAAGAAGCAAGATGTCATTTCTTTATCATGAATAGAGACTGAGTACAGAGGATTAGTCAATGCTACCATTATGGCCATTTGGTTGCAACATTTCCTTTCTAAGATTAGTATCATTGTCCATCGCTCAACTTTCATATTGTGCAAGAATCAAAGTACACTCAAGCTTTGCATATATCCAATGTAGCAATAGTGGACCAAATTTATCATGATCAACATGCAATACATTAAAGTATTAATTGATGATAGGATCATCGATCTATAGTACTAGTCTAGTTCTAAGCATAAGTCTAACATCTTCACCAATACTTTTATTGAGTAGAAGTTTCACCTTCTATTGGATGGTCTCGGGTTCAAAGACACAACTACCTAGCACTTGTATTTTATTTTAGTTTTGCATTGCATTTTGAGTTGGGATTTTGTTCCCAATGGGTTTTTCCTCTTTCCTCTTTCATGCATTGTACACAGGTACCTAAAATGGCCTTGTTGTCAGGACTCATCCATGTTGTATCATACTTGTCTAAGTTATGCTTGGGGGGTGGGGTGGGGGGGTATTCATATACATGTGCATTAACATAACATAAAGCACATGTAGCTTTAGTGATTGCATGTAATTGATCTTAACTGAGTTTCTTTATGTATTTATTCTCTCATCATTATTGAATCTACAAAATTCATTCTCTTGTCCAATTTTTTCTCGATTCTTGCAAATTTATGCAATTATTCACCAACTAGGCCCTTACATGTGTAGAATCTAATAATTAAACAATTCCCAATTGTTGAATATGAGACAACTAAATTATATGTACATCAATTTGATTGGAAGATCATGCGAGGATGGTGAGACAATTTCCTTGGAATCTAAAGGTTTTTCCATTTTTGGTGATGTAGATGAAAAATCAAATACACAGTGGCATTTGGAGTAGTTGTTGTCCAAGATTACTTGACATAATTCGCTTAGCAAATGAATTGAATTTGCATGTCTAAATCAATACTTTATATCTTGTTACGATGTCTTATTAATAAATCTTACAAATGTAAGATAAAACAATATTTAGAAAATAATCTTTACAATCATTTATACATGCAGTAGATTTGAAATTTTTATTAGCCAACTTGTGGTTAGCTCAATAACAATATTTGAACAACAAAAACTTCAAATATCATATAAGATTGGTGCTAGCTATCTCTTCCTTTAGGTGCTAATGCCCTGACATATAGGTTCTTAGGAAATTGTAGTTAACTAAAGAACAATATTTGAATATCTAAGAACTTCAAATATCATACGAAAGTGGTGCTAGCTAATTCTTACTTTAGGTGGTGATGTCCTCGTATCTCTATTTGTAAGCACTGATATCTAATCAAAATAACAAAAATAATACAAAATAGCTGATGTCTTTGGAAAATATATTTATAAGATGTAATCCGTGCCGAAATAAACAATAAAATCCCATATTTATAGAAATAAAATATCTTTCTACATAGTAAAATGATAATAAAACCCACATAGATATTACTTACACTTATGGTAAATTAACAAAGGGAAAAAATGCGTTGTAACAACAAATTTATCTTAACAATGTAGTGTTTATACCTTTTCATTATGTCATAGACCAAAATATTAACTGTTCATACAAACAAATGCAACATTACAATTCCAACCTCCTACAGGCCCTAGGAATAGCTTGTTCAACGGAGGAATAGACCATGGATTCAAAACGTCTAGTATGGAGGTTAACCACCTATGGGCTATGCACTTATGCCATGGTTAGAGTGCCATAGTCTAACCAGTGTTTTTTTTCCCTCTAGACAACATGGTAATTTTAGTAAGATTTTGATAAAATATAGTTTCAAGATTTTGTGTGTGCCAAAAATTTATTTTTATTATAAAAATATGATTCAAACATTATTAATATAAACTTTTCCGAAATTTATTTATCTAAATTCCAACCACTTTTAATCTTCCAAACCATTCCTAATACTATCACTTGGCTCTAAATATTTATCTCTCAGGTTAGCGTTAAGGATTAGCATATGGAGTAGGTGTGTTTGAAAAGTTAATTAAATTGACGAACAAAATTGATAGCAAGGTACGCTAATTCGCTAATAATTCGTGTTGTCATTTTTTTTAATCCAACATCATTAATGTTGTAATGATCATAGTAAATAACTAATTTTTGATATAATTAATTATTAATTTAAGTCACATACATAATATTTGTAGATGAACTTAATTTTTAATTTAGTAAAGAGAACTATATAAGTTGAAGTTAGTAATTTTTTTGTTGCTGCGCACTGTCATTTATAATTTGCTGAGGGAAAATTTTAAGATAGTGAAGTATTAAATCGGAAAATAATAAAAAAATATAATAATTAATCAATTAATTAAAATAATATTTAGGTTTGTTATATTGGAATTTTGTTTTTATTAATAAAATTATAAATATTTTTTTTGAAAAAAAATCATAATATAATTTTTTTATTTTGTGGAGTAAATATTTTTGTATTTTTTGAAAGCATAAAGTAGATATTGAGTCATGGATTTCTAGGATGATTTGTTACTGGGAAAACCATACGATATCTAAAATATCAACTTTTCAAAAAGAGGAAACATATTTATGCTTATTGAGATAAAAACTAAAAATCGAAACTAAAAGTTAGGGCCACATAGGCCAATTATAGACTAAGATACAAACAAAGAGGATCAAGAAATAATTTACAAAGAGACCAGCTAGGGAGATTTGTTACAATTTTAATCACTCCTAAAGTAGGGAACTAACTTTTAAATAGAAGGGACTCCTCACCTGAGGCTTGTCGGCCTTGAGTTGACCAAGACTGAATGACAATTAGTTCGTTTACATTCTTTTGAACTGTGATCCAAACACAATCATTAGGGAGGGAGTGATTCTTGAGTATGTGATGAGTCCTCGCTTTCGAAATAGCCCAAAGGAGTATGCCTGGATGGAGATTCTAGATGTGGTTTAAGATAGGATTATAAAATCTTGATCCCTCTAATTGTTAATGTCACAAGGAATGTTGGATAGATCATGATTTGATCTCTTCATGCTAGTTTCTAGATCACTCCATAACTGATTGAAATAGGGGAAAATATTAAAGAGGTTCTCCACATTTTCATCTTCCAAAATGTAAAAAGAACGGTGGGAGGGGCTCATATGCTTGCATTTCTAAATTTTTCCCTAGGTTAAGGTTTTCCCTTAGACTATGAACCATCAGAAGACGAAAACTTTCAACCATATATTTCTTTGCTAGATGCAGCTCCAAATGGAATCTATGAGTAATTATTTGAAACTTCCTTCTAGGCTATAGGCCTTGTGGATGGAAAAAGAAACTACTTGGTCCATAGCCCCATCGTAGTTTATTGGCTTAATTGATATTGAGATGAGTCTTTTATGAAGATTTTTGCAAAAATTTGAGCAAGTATCCTCCCTGCCCTTGGGGTTTCATTCACTTATAATGAACCATTGCCTCCATGTTTGATCCAAGTCAGAGGCATCCCAATAGTCTTTGACTTTGTGGAGGCCTTGGGAAGTCATGTGGAGGCACAAATCCCTTAAGTCGTGTTGGTCTTGGAATTTTGGGAGCTATTTCCATTAGTCCTGAAAAAACATGGTTTTATGTCCATCAATATTTCCCAAAAATTGTGTTGTTGTATCAAACACATTTTTTTTCCTACATTCAAAATAGATGAGCCTACTTGGGAGTTGGTAATTCTTATGAGCTACGCAATAGGAATGTTCTTTGCATATTGTTTCATCCACATAGCATTCCAAAGGGCTTGACCTCCTTGGATACAACGCCACTAGATCTTAGCTCTCAGAACTATAGCTAAAGTTGAAGGATATCTCTGCCCCAAATCCCCCTTCATTTTTCATCTACAAATATTATCCCAAGCTACAAACACCCTTTTTTCTCCAATTTTCCTCCTCCCATAGGGAATAATGTTGTAGGTTCTTGATTAAGTTAAGGATGGAGAAAGGAGCCATCAAACTAGAGCATAAATATATGGGAAAATCCTATAGAAGTCACGTGACGATGATTAGCCTTCGTACAATGTTTAGTGATGGAAGGTCCAATTGGTTAGCTTATTGTTGAATTTGTTAATGAGATCCTCCCATAAATTGAGTTTGAGGGAAATATCCACTAGTGGTGCTCCTAGATATTTTGTTGGAAATGTGTTTCTTTGGAAACCAAGTGTATTTGTAATATTTGTTTGGACTGCCAAAGGACTTTTAAAGAAAATTTTTAAGACTTAGCTATTTTTATTTCCATACCTGAGGAAAGAGAGACATTGTCTAGATTTTAAGAAAATCGTCTGGCTTCTTAAATAATTGGAATGCCCATACCTAAGGTATCATCCAAAAGTTTTTGTTGCTATAGAGGGAGATTGTTACCAAATAGATGTAGTCCTTTGAAATTTTCTCCTCAATTTCCTCTTTGAATGTTTAAACGAGACACTCTATTGCTATAATAAAGAGAAACAGTAACATCAATTCTCCTTTCCATATACTAGAAGAGGCTGAAAAGGGTGTAGTAGGCAATCCATTTAGAAAAATAAAGATGAAGGTTGAAGAGATAAGACTCTCAATCCAATAGATCCAATCAAGGTTAAATGCAAAGGCACAAAGAGTTCTGAAGAGATAACTCCAATTTAGTTTATCAAATGCCTTAGAGAGATCAAATTTTGGAAGCATGTCAGGTCTCTTAGAGGATTTTAAGGAGGTAGTGGTTTCATGCGTAGTCACTATACCAACTATAATTTGATGCCCCTAAACATAACCCATTTTTCTATTGAAATGAGTTGAGGTAGGGTGGGTTTGAGGGGATTGCCTATTATTTTGGCGATTACTTTATAGATTACATTACACAGAGAAATGGGACAAAAGTGGCCAGAGTCCTTGAATTTTTTTTATTGGAATTAAATTGAATAAGGTAGCACTAATAGGTTTTAGGATGGTTTTTAATCTCCTTGATTCATCCACTTCCTACCAAATATCATGTCCAATTTTTAGCTAGTAATCTTGAAAAAAATTACGTGGTGAAGTCGTCATATCTATGGGCCTTATTCTAGCGCTTTATATTTTACTACCTCTTCCACTTATTTGATAGAGATATCTATTAAGAGAGATTCATTTTTCTCTTTTATAAAAAAGAGATAGAATATGTCGAACTATTTTTTGTATAGCCTTCAAGTAGTTCAATGTGGGGTCAGATAGTCATCGTTCATAGTATTAAACCATCACATTAGCCATGTATTCATGATCAAAAACCTTGAAACCATATTGATTTTTTTAAAGAAGAAATACAATTGTGGTGTCAATGTTGAAGCACCAAATTATGGAAGAAATAAATATTTCTCTCTCCTTTTGTCTGTCACCTAATTCTAGATTTTTGTTGCCAAAGTATTTTTATGCATTTTCATTATTTCTTCAAGTAAAGTGAGGGTACATGCTTCCTCATTTATGTGGTCCTCTAATATTACTTGGTGAATGGCTTCTTGTTGGATGCACTCAATTTTATATTCCAAGTTTTTTTTTTCTTAAGTGATGTTTCAAATTTTTCCTTATCATAGGTTTTGAGTTCATATTTAAGGTTATTCAACTTCCTTTGTAGGTGGAACATCAACGATCCTTCCAAGTTAGATAGTTAATCCCAACAATATTTTATGATTGATTGGTATTCAAGATGTTGGATACAGAAATACTCTTGGCGAAAATGCCTATTTCTAGGGAAGGACTTGATTTTGATGTTTGGTTTGATCGACGAGTGATATGAGCCATGGCTAGGAGGATGGAAGTTTCTATGAAAAAATCCACAGACATGATATTTTTATTGATGATTTACCTATATAGCTTTGAAGTTATTTCCTAGGAGCAACCTCTATGGTTGTTCCAAGTATAAGTTCTATTGCTGGTGCTGAGATCTACCAAATGAGAGGAAGTTGTGACATCTTGGAAGAGGTTGGATTCCACGTATAAATTTCTTACACCATCCTATTTTTATTTTAAATATTTTATCTAATTTAAATGATCCCTAGGATCCAAGGTGTAGAATATATAATAAGACTAAGTTGCTTGATGGAGTTAAAAAAATGCATCTTGTCTCTAGACAATGAAGGGTCATAGACGTTTGAAAGAAAACAAGTTTCTAAGAATCTCATGAGATGAAATTGTATAGTGATAATTATAAAAGAGGAAACATGTTAATGATTGGTACCTCTTGAGAGTTTTATATGATAGGAATACCTCTAGATTGACCTTGAGCATTAAGAGTTATTGATTGACATCCTCGACCCCATTTGTATATCAACTTGCATACAACTTCACAAGAAGTTTTATTTTCCTGAATCATCAAGAAGTTTGGAGCTTTTGCAAGCCACTTATATTTTATAAGCCTTTTCTTTCCCTTTCAATTGAGGCCTTTGATATTATAGGATATTATGTTCGTGGGGGGGATAAGTTGGTGGAGGAATATGTTAGAAAATAAAAGGGGAAAGCGGATGATGATTTATTTTCTTGCTTGGTAATTACTTGTGAGAGCTAATACTATTCTTTTGTTATTTATTATTCCTTATTCATCAAGAAATTACATAATACTAGTATTCCAAGATCACAAACAAGCAAGAGACATAAAAATTTAGGCTTTCAAGGTAGGGAAAACCTCAGAATGGAGAAATCCCAACAATCCTCTTCTTATTGAATCAAGTCAAAATGAGATATGCAATCAAAAGAAAAACACTTCCTCAAAGGTTCCAAGTTAGCCCTCCTCTTAGGTCAAAGTCAAATGTAGTCAACCTAGATGAAGATGTAGTCAACCTTCTTCAAAGTTTTGTCTAGCTGCAAAAGTTATATTTCAGCCATGTTTATGAACTTCGGAAAACTTCAAAGTTTTGGTCATGTTACAAACCGCAACAAAGTTCAAACATTGATCCTGTTACAAACTTCAGGTTGCTTCATACTTCAACTTTGTTGTAGACTTCATACAATTTTAGACTTCAACTACTTTAGACAATCTCAATTTTTCACATGTGTGATAGGTATATGTTGGAAAGATTCAGTTCTTTCTCTCTATTTTTCTTCTTTTATTTCTTCTAAGCATTGACTTATCTACTTTTATTCCAATTGTAGAGATCAAGATATTGATCACAAATGTCTTGTTTTACTCCATTGAGGTCAAATATAAGCCTTTATATATTTTTCTAGGAGGGTGTTCAATAGTCACTCAAGCCGACTTAACAGAGAGAGGGTTGACTTGAACCTTTTTGACTCTTTTAGTAAAAAACATCTCTTTGTTTTCTTATGAAATGTCAAATGTGACATGACTCAATTATAAATGTATTTGAATATTTTTTAATTATGAAGCATCAATAACATGCCTGAAAGAGAATAGAATAAAAAATAAATTCAATAATATTTTTTCTTTTATTATGAAGACTGACACTAACTACATTTTTCCAACACTCCCTCTTAACTAGGGAGGTATTCATAATGACTCAATAGGTCTACATCAAGAAATAAGATGGGATCCATATTGACAACCATCATAACCAACATTCCCACATTACCAAGTCCTTGATAGGTACACTCTATCTCTTTAAAAGATCAGAGAACAATGATGGGAGGAATTCCATAGGACACCACATCACCTTTGTGAGGCACAAACTCCACCTAAGATACCCACAGTATGTCCTCCACTGAATGATTATGTATCCAAGTCCATGTACTTGAATTAGGATGTCAATCCTAATCCATCACAATACATAACTTTAGAATGTCCATCCAGGATGCTTATTCAATCCACCATTGTCCTTATCCATGTCTGTGTACTTGAATTAGGATGTCAATCCTAATTTGTCATAGTACATGACAAAAGGAGAACCAATTGTCCAATCATTGTCCCTCTCAACATGAGAGGAGAAGTTCATACTCACTCCACCTCAGGGAAGCAACCCTTCTATTACTGAGTTTCCCCTGCTACAAACAACTTGAACTACGACTCCAAAACTATCTTCTAATAGTTCATGATCTTTCACTATGCCCAACACTACATTATTTCCTATAATGCATCTTGCACTATACCCTTTCTGACATTGCAATGCCTCCTACATTGTTGATAGTTCATCACACAGTTCTTCAACTGATTGATCATAACAGTACTAGGATAACTAATACACTATTCAGTCAATCTTGAATACAATTTGTCCATCCTTTCCAAACTATAGTTCTTCAATCAATCTCCACTTGAAACTTCCTTCACGCATCAGAGTTCCAAAGGATCAAACTTTATTATCAAGTTAGAACTTATCTTCCAGAGATTATATTGGATGTTATTCATTATTTTCATTTTTCTATATAAATTATTAATATATTATTTGTCCTTAAGTAAGTAAAAATCTATTTTTTTCAAGCATCAAATAATCACATACTTAAGCATATTTTATGACCAACTTTCTTTTCTCAAGATTCGATACATATGAATCTTATCCAAAGTTTACTTTCAACATGCATTCTTATGCTTTCGTCCAATCATCTACCTATATGTTCTAAAGTGAGTTTGCAACTTGACCCATTGAATTATTTCATCCCTTTAACAATATTGATTCCACATTACATGCAATGTCTACTAACCGAGTCATAATGCTTTTCCAAAGGACCTTCCAAAATGATGGTCCTTCCTGAATCATGATGATCCAACTAAGAGAAATTAAAAATTATAACAAAATATTAGATAATACCTAGATGAACATTATACAAAAATGGTTTTTCTATCCATTTGTCTAGATGTTTTGTATAAAGAAACTTAATCATGTATATTCTAGGCATGATACTATCATATGATTCTCTCTATGATGCTATACGAAATCATGCTATCTAAGAGAAAGAATTTTCTATATAAAGAACCTCCCAAATAGAGTGCCTTTTTTAATAGTAAAGATCCTTCACTTCTTCCATCTTTGACTTCTTCTCAAGTTCTCCCACTGCCTCACCTACATGAGCTTCACTTCCTTCCTTTCTCTTGTTGTTTTGTTGGTTTGGATAGTCCCTCTTAAAGTTTCCAAACTCATTTCACTTAAAGAATTGAACTCTGGAAATGTGTTTCTTCTTGGAATTTCCAAACTCTCCCTTATTTAACTTCTTGAACCGGGCTCGAAAGGCTTAAGACTACTCACCTAATCCAATCTCATGTTTCACCTTTATCTTTGAATCTTCTAATATGAATTGAGCCCAAAAATCATTAAAGGGAGTTGAATATTTCTTGGAGTAGTTGTTTTCTTCAAAGCTGCTCCTTTTAGGTGGCAATGCATTTAGTACACATATGGTCACTTCTGAATGAATAATTGTTTCCCTAAGCCCTTGCAGATGGTCTCTTAACTGAGATACTTTCATGAGAAATGTTGCCATATCCTCATCCTTTGGTTTCTTAATTATATATAACTTATTCCACAAATACATCTTTTTTCCTATTGTACTTACAAAGTACAAGTTCACTAGTTGGTCTTACATAGCCTAGGAAGTTGTCAAGTTTGCAACAAATGGAACAAGGCAATATTTAATGAATTCAACTATTATCCTTCGAGACCATACTTCCCTTTTATTTTACTTTGATATTTCTTGTGTCCTGTCTTTACTAGGTTCAATAATTTCCCCAGTAACATACTCCATTATATATTGTTCTATAAGTATGAGGTTAATCATTTTCTTCCATGCTAGAAATTTTGATGCTCCAGCGAGCTTATTTCTCTTCTTGTATAAAGAACCCACATGACATGTAGATTTAGAAATTATGTAATAATATGATACTTACTTGATGACCATGATTCTCCATGATGGTGTCTTCAACCTTGATGATGCCTTCAAGATCCTTAAAGAGCCTTTAATAATGTCTTTGAAAAATGTTTCCTCGGGTTGCTCCAATAACAACATCCAAGATCCTAGATGCTTTCTCATTTGAACTTATATAAGAATGCAACAGAATATAGATAAAAACAAAAACACTGAGATGCAACAGAAATAAAACTTCATTTCATTAATATTAAGGAACTCAAATATGTTTACATACCAAATTGAAATAAGCTAGCTCAGTTAATGGTAGCTTATCTCTAAGAAGATATTTTGCAGCTATCTGCATCTTAACTATGTGTGACAATGAGGCTCAGTGGCATTTTTATCATTGAGAAACAATGAGAAACTATAAACATCCAAAAACCTAACCCTAGGAGATGAAGCGTCGAAAACTTGTGGGCCCGTTAGGGTAATTTGGAATGTCAACCTCCCAGGGTCATAACTTTGGCATACATTCTCTGTTTGTATATCATAATGTCTAGTTTTGAAGATCTCAAAGAGGAGGCAAAAAAAAATAGGAAAACAAGATTGGCAGATTTCTCTTCTCTCCACTTTCATAAAAGCGTCTTTTAGTCCCCCAAAATGGCTCAGAAAGTTTAGGACCTAAAAAACTGCCAAAAATACTAAGTTGTGCTACATTAAGGAAACGGGGTCCAAGGCAAATAGGTGGATGGCCACCAATATCCACCTGGATTAGTCTTCCCCCCTTAGGAAGCAATCGTCCCCATTGCATTTAGTGCCTCCATGAGATGGGGAAAATTCTGCTAAACTTGGTCTTGCCTTGCTCTAAGAGTTGGGTAGTGTTGACAATCTGATACAATTGTATCTTCTGCTAGTGAATGTTCTTGATTTGCATGGCCATGATCTGATTAGTTTCAGCCTATTCCTTGCAGTCTGGCTTTAGCTCTATTGGTGTGATTTTTTCTGCAATGTCTGATGTGTCCAATAATGGTGGAAAGTATGGCCAAAGTTGGTCCACATTGAACACTAGGTGAAGGCCAAGGAGTGGGGGAATGATGAGCTCAAACGAATTGTCTCCCACAACCTTAGTGATGGTGTAAGGCCCATATCAAAGTGGGTGAATCTTGCGGTGCACCCCAGTGAGATGCTCCTTCTGCAAATGTAACCAAACTTTGTCGCCCACCTAGAATCTGTGTGGCACCCAATGTTGATCATGACATTTCTTGTACTTAGCATTGGCTTTGTCCAATATGTCATGGAACTACTAGCGGATGTGCTAAATGTGCTCAATGAAGTTGTTAGTCCTATTAGCTTTGGCTTGGACATGAGCTGAATCTACTTGAGAAGATACAAATGGCATGGCCACATCAATGGGATATACTAGCTGGAATCCCAATCCCACCTGCAAGGGGTTTTGGCCAATTGAGTTATGGAGAGCTATATTGTAACTATCCTGGACATACGGGAGGATTTCATCCCAAGTGTGTGGATGGTTTGAGTTGTACATTCGCAGAATGTGCACGATCATCTTATTGAAGACCTTTGTTTGGCCATCAATTTTGGGGTGGAAGGCCGTGAACTTAGTGAGCTTGGTATCTAGCATCAACAAGAGGCTTGACCAAAATGTACTCAGAGACCTGCTGTCCCAATCTTAGATAATAGAATGTGGGATCCCAAAGTGTACCCACACTAATTCAAAGAAGAGCTTAGTAGTGGCTCGTGCTATGATACTTTTCTTGTAGGCCTCCATAATGGCCATCTTAGAGAATCTGTTGATGACCATGAAAACACAGTCATTTCCATGCTCAATAGAAGGAAGGACCAACATGTAATCCATGGAGATGGATTCTAAAGGCCGACTAGGAGTAGGAAAAGGAGTATATAGGCCTTTCATCTCGATGGTTGATTTGGCAATGGCACAGGAAGTATAGGATCTGATGTATTTCCCAACATCATGTTGAAGGTTCAACAAATAAAAATACTTCTGCAACACTGCCACTATGTTCTCTACTCGGAAATGTCCAATGACCCAACTATAGCGCACCTTCCAAATCATCTTGGCATTCTCACTTGAAGGAACACAAAGGTGTCAAAAGTGGCATAACAGTGCACCCTGGAGAACAAAATCATGAACTTTCTTTCCTTCCAGGAGAATATGGTATGTGTTTGCAAATTTTGAATTTCTCTTGTAAAGATGCGTCCAGCCCGATATCTCGTGCCCACAAGAGTCTAGCACAGTGGTCAGTGCCATGACCAGTGGTCGACTGAGGTAGTTTGCAACATTATCGATGCTTCCCTTCTTATACTTAATGTTTAAATGAAATTGTTGTAGGTATGTGGACCATTTCCGATGGTGATCATTCTGCAACTTTCCTTATGTCTATATGAACTACAGGGATTGATGGTCTGTGTGGATGATCATTTCCTTCCACAAAATGTAATGTTTCCATTATCCACAGGCTTGAACAATGTATTAGGGGAATTTTGAGGTCTAAAATGGGCCTCCTAAGTAAAATGTACAACGAAAATAAACTTTGTAAGACCCAATATGATTCAAGATGATTATGTCAAACATGGGGGATGATTCACCTTTTTGGAGTAAAAAAGTAAAAATTTTAAAAAATAATAAAATAATAAAACTATTTTTTCAACTCGTATTTTCAACTTATCTCCCTAAGGTTTTACTCAAATTTCGAGCAGGAGTACTTGTTGGATCAAAATTTTATTCCCCATCCAAGGAGTACCCATGGGGTCCACTTGCACACCTTGCACATCAATTATGTAACCCATATATTTAACCAGTGTCATACCAAAAGTGCATTTTGCCATATTGGCACACAATTTGTGTCATCACAGGGTTTGGAGGACCTATCGAATATGGTGGAGGTACTCTTCCCAACTCTAGCTAAGGATCAGGATGTCATCAAAATACACCACCACGAATGAGTTGGTGGAGGGCCAGAATATGTCTTCCATCAGCCTCATGAAGGTTACGGGGGCATTCGTCGACCTGAAAGGCATGACTAGTCATTTGAAAAGGCCCTCCTTGGATTTAAAGGTTGTCTTCCACACACTGGAGGGTTCAATTCATACCTAGTGATAACTAGATTTCAAATCAATATTGCTGAAATATTTGGTCTGCTTGAACTGGTCTAGAAGGTTATCAATTCGTTGTATTGGATACCTATTCCAAAAAGTGATCTTATTCAATGTGAGATAGTCAATACATAGTCTCCAGGTCTTGTCCTTATTTTGTACCAATACGACCGAGCTCCCACCAGGTGATGAACTCGACCTGATGTGCCCTTTATGCAACAACTCCTGAATTTGCCTCTTCATTTCATCGGTTTTTCAAAAAAGAGTAATGATAGATTGTCTTGTTGGGTAATTGTGCACCCAAGGTCAGGTCGATGGAGTGCTTGACCTGAAAGTGTAGGGGCACCCCTATGGGTGAGGTGAAGATATCCTTGTACTCCTCCACAACATTGTCCATCTGTTATTGCCATTCAGAGGAGCCTGTCCGGAGGGCATGGATGTGGCCACAACCTTCTTCTTTCCCTTAGGGCGAATCATAAGAAAGGTGAATTTCCAAGTCTAGGAAATGATCTTACTGCATTGCTTTGCAAAGATCAAAGAGATGGTAGTAGGCAGTGCTACCTCTAGTATCATGTATAACTTATTGTCGAAAGAAATAATAAGAATGTGAGGCCTAGATTCATACAAAACATGACACTTCTACAAGTATGGTTGGCCTAATAATACATCACAAACTTCAATAGGAGCAACATCACACAGTCCCTCATTTGTGAAGGGATTGATGTTGTAGCGAAGGCAGCACTACTGATTGATGCAAAGTTATCATCCTTGGTGAAGCCACCCAATGGTGTATGGTTGTGGATGTGGAGTGGTTGGTAGGACCAACCGCTTCATGACCTCTGCTGAAATAAGGTTCTTTTGGATTTTGTTGTTGACAATAATATTACAGTGTAGAACCCTTTACCAACATCTATGAGTGGAAGAGTCACTCCCCCTCCTCTAGATCTTCAGGCACTGGGCTCCGCATCAATAATCTACTTCCTTTTGTCATTCCCCTTGTCAAGATCTGACTTAGAGTCAGAACATGCATCTAATTTGGATGATTTCAGCTTGGCCACTAGTGACTAATTGCCTCAACACTCACTTGTGTTGTGAGTGGGGCTCTTATGGAACTCACACCATTTCCCTGTGTCCCTCTTTGTCTTCATGGTGTTGATATTTGCTTGTGGCTTCAGTGGGTTGTCCTGGGTCACCCCACCTTGGCTTTGTCCTTTATTTTGTGGTTTGGAGGTGCATTTCCATTACTTCGAATTCGTAGATCCAAAGTCTCGCTTCTTCTGTTTAAATTTCTTCTCGGTCTTAACAACATATCAATAGGCGACACCAACATAGGATATTTCCAATAACTCCATCTCATCCTTGATGTACTTGTGTAGAAAGCCATAGTAATTGAGTACCAAATTCCAATCAAAATCCTCGATACCCAACTTTGTACGAAGAGTATGAAAAATATTTGTGAACTTCAGCCCATCTTGGTCCCTTCCCTACCACAATGTGGTCCACCTTTCGTATTTATCTTCATAGCTCCTAACAGGGTAATATTGTTCATTGATGGCATCCCAAAAATAATTCTATATGGGTACAACTGAAAACAGTAAGGATTCCCTCTCGTACTTCTATTCATAATAGGTTTCCTACCAGTCCTTGACATGGGGGCGGTTTTGAGGAGTGAAAAAGTAATATTTTCCCGATTAGAAAAGTCATGAACTGAAAAATATCCTTCCAACAAATTTAGCCATCTATCTACAGCGTCTGCATCTATCTAGCCTTAAAATATGGGAATGCCAAATTTGAATTGTACCTTAAAGGGAGTGGTGCCTCCAGAGTGGCCGTTGGATGAAGATATGTCACTTGTGGGTAGTTGTCAAAGGATCTGGAAAAAATTATCCATCATCACATTGTTCTATCAATCGAGGGCCTCCTCGAGAAAATTTTGTAAGGATATCCAACTCCATCATATTTCTTTTCTTCTTCCATGGGAGGTCATCGGGGTTTACGTGGCTAGTATTGCAAAGATTCAACTAGCTCGAGCCCTAACTCCTTATACCATGACCTCATTGGGGACATGCAAAGAAAAATAGAGAAAGCACAGACCACTTTGATACCACTGATCCAAACTTATACAAGAATGCAATAGAATATAGAGACAAACATAAACACCAAGATGCAACAAAAATAAAACTTTGTTTCATTAATATCAAAGAACTCAAATATGCTTACATACAGAATGCAAATAAACTAGCTTGGGTGACGGTAGCTTATCTATGAGAAGATATGTGGTAGCTACATGCCTCTGAACAATGTTATAAAGAGTCTCGGTGACATTTTTATCATTGATAAATAAAGAGAAACCCTAAAAATCCAAAAACTTAACCCTAGGAGATGACGTGACAAAATCTTGTGGGCCCCATTGGGGTAAGTTGGAATGTCAACTTGCCGGGTTCATAGCTTTGGCATACGATCTCTATTTGGCTATCATAATACCTCGTTTTGAGGATTTCAAAGAGAAGACCGAAAGCAAGCATGTAATATAGATTTCCATTTTACTGGTCTCTTAGTTTTTCCTAAAAACGTGTTTTTGTCCCTCAAAACAACTCTTGAAGTTTAGGACATAAAAAACAGCCAAAATAGTAAGTTGTGCTATTATTAAGGAAACTAAAAATAAATAATGGTGGCGGTCCAACTGTAATAGGATGGTAGCCACTATTATCCACCTAGATCACTTTATTCAAATATGCTTTACAATTAGATCTTCTTTCAAGATATATCAACAACCTTCTTATAATTTCCTTTGATGTAGTCTTCATCTTCTTCAGTAGAAACCCTCCTAGATTAATAGGTCTTATACCAATGAGCCTTCAACTAGATTCCTTCAAGAGACAATCCTTCTTGAAGTCTTCTTCTTCAGTCTTTCCTTGAAAGTTTCCTTTTTCCTTTCCCTCGACAAGTGATTCCTTCTAGTATCCTTTGTTGGAAATAATACTGAGAGGGGGGGGGTGAATTAGTATTATCAAGTTCTTTTAATAAATCTTCCTTATTTATACTTTGAATTATTTTTGCATGTCAGTACCATAAAATAATGAGCATGAACAAGAAAAACAGATAGTCACACCAAGGAACACCAAATATAAGGTGGAAACCCAATGTGGGTGAAAACCACCTGCTGCAATATGTCTCTTTCTTCTTTCAAATTAGAAACTCCTTTTACAATGGTTTTGTACTGGTGTAGTCCTTTACCAGTACGCAGACTGCAACCTGCAGAGAGCTACAACTCTCTCTCGTTTTCCAGTCTCTCCTGGAAGGGAGCTACAACCCCCTAATTCTTTTCTTTCAAGGACCAATTTTCATAAATTTTCAAACTGGATCCAAGAATATCAAATAATCATCAAGTACATGCAAATTACCCAAACTCCTTATACAATCAACCAAGAGTCACCCAACTTCTCGGAATACTGTAAACAGAAAGACAGTACCAGAAATATAAACCCAGAACTCTGCAGCAATAGATAAAAGATAATCAACAAATGTTTTTAAGACAGATCCGTAGTTTTTCTTTATCTGGCTTGCGTGGCTCTGCACTTCACCTTCTGCTCCCCTGTGTATACCCGCAGAGAGCCTTCTGCTACACCGCGTATCTATGCACCTGCACCTTCTGTCGCGTCGCGTACATATACTGTAGCTCTGCACCTGCGGCTTCTATCGTGCCACGTACCTCTGCTGTAGCTCCACACCTGCGGCTTCTGTCGCGCCGCGTATCTTTACTGTGCCTCTGCACCTAAACCTTCTATCGCGCTGCATACCCACGCACTGCGCCTTCTTCTGCTCTGCGTACCCACGCACTGCGCGTTTTTCTGCTATGCGTACCCACGCACTACGCCTTCCTCTGCTATGCGTACCCCGCACTTGCACAGTTAATTACCTGCGAACCTCTGATTAGGGCCAAATTGGTAGTCCACCAGTGTACCACAGATAGTCAGATGCCCAGATCTGATCATGCGCCCGAGAGATCACACTTCATAGATTCACTTTCAACTTCACTTTTATATAGATCGAGCTTTTAAACCGATAACCCAATATTTCAGATCTTAAGATATTCAATTTACATAAGATGCATTAGCCAAGTGATCTCCTTCCCTATTTATAGTCAAGCCCTTATTCACACCATGGGACAAAGCCATCAATAACCAATACAAGGGATCCAAACCGGGGCTAAATTTGATCCTATACCATGGGCCAAAACCATAGAATCAAGAACGGCGGGCTAAATACCACGGGCCAAACATAAGAAACCCCACGTGAGCGCGCTTCTCTGCCTTGAAGTGAGTGAACTGGGGTTTTGCACATCATGAACGAGTCACCTGCCGGTATGTACGCACTTTATCTATGATATTCCTACGGGTGCGCAGCTTTTGTACGGTGTACCTGCGTACCTCTTATTTTCCAACATATTTTGAGAGCCTGAACAAAGCCTTGCCACTTAAGAGAGTTGCCATCAAGTACAACACCTGTAACATAGAGCCATACCAGAATCATAATGCCAACAATCTCCCCCTTTGGACTTCATGGCAACTTCAAGATCTTCAACGTCATTCTCCCCGTTTGACATCAAGGGCAAAGGGTTATGCTCCCCCTAAGAACATGCTCCCCCTGACTATAAACCAGATCTGCAAAGAAGATCCATAATCCAACAAACACCATAAATGACCATGAAAGAGATAGAGACATTTAGACCAGCATCCATGATCTCCTTCTGTACTTCCTCCATAATGCCAACAATGCATTATATGCTCCCCCTGAACCTGTGCCATTCGATCTTCGACCAATCCACAACCCAGCAAATGTACACATATACCCCAGATGAACCTTGCGTACAACCATCAATCAGAAGAGATTCAACAACATGATGATGCACCAACAACCCCCAACTTTTGCCTGAGGTATTCAAAGGTTTCCCTGGGCAATGGTTTGGTGAGTATATCAGCAACTTGTTCCTTAGAAGGAACATACTCCAACTTGACCTTTTGTTCAAGTACTTGTTCCCAGAGAAAATGATACTTGATCGGTATGTGCTTAGTCTTCGAATGCATGACTGGGTTCTTTGAAATGTTGATTGTACTTGTGTTATCACATAAGATGGAGATAGGTGGTGTACAAGTGATTCGAAAATCCTGCAAGGTCTGCATCATCCAAAGGAGTTGAGTGCAGCAAGATGCAGCAGCAACATATTCTGCTTCAGCTGTAGACAAGGCAATCGAACTCTGTTTCTTGCTGAACCAAGATACTAATCTGGAACCCATAAAGAACACACCACCACTTGTGCTTTTCCTGTCATCCACGCTTCCTGCCCAATCTGCATCTGTATAAGCATGAAGTGTGAGATATGTATATCTAGGATACCATAAGCCATAATTTTGAGTCCCTTGAAGATATTTAATGATTCTCTTCACTGCCTGAAGATGAGTTTCCTTTGGATTTGCTTGAAATCTTCCAACTATTCCCACTGCATCCATGATGTCTGGTCGGGTACCTGTCAAATAAAGTAGACTTCCAATCATAGATCTGTAGGTTGGTTGATGCACTGCTGCTGATTCATCATTTGCACTGAGGCTACATCCTGTGACCATGGGTGTACATACTGGTTTTTCATCTTCCATGCCATATTTCTTCAAAATCTGCTTGAGATACTTGGTTTGAGACAAAAAGATCCCTCCTTCTTTTTGTTGGATTTGCAAACCAAGAAAATATGTCAGTTCTCCCAGCAAGGACATTTCGAATTCTTTCTGCATTACCAAGGCAAAGCTTTGACTCATAGCTTCTTCATTGCTGCAAAAAATAATGTCATCTACATACACAACAAGTATTAGCACTTTGTCGTTTTCAACTTTTATATAAAGATTGCTATCTGTTGATCCTTTTGAAAAACCTTGTTGATGAAGATATTTGTCCAAACGATAGTACCAAGCCCTTGGAGCTTTTTTGAGACCATAGAGAGCCTTTTTCAATCTGCATACAAGATTTGGATCATTTCCAAGAATGAAACCATCTGGCTGCTCAATGTATACTTCTTCTTCCAAGTCTCCATTCAGAAAGGCTGATTTCACATCCATTTGAAATACTTTGAAGTTTTGAAAGCTTGAGAGAGCAAGGAACATTCGGATGGCCTCAAGTCTTGCAACAGGAGCAAAAGTTTCTTCAAAATCTATTCCTTCTTGCTGCGCATACCCTTTACAAACAAGTCTGGCCTTGTTTCTAATTACTTCTCCATTTTCATTCAATTTATTTTTGAAGACCCATTTTGTCCCTATAACATTCTTATCCTTTGGTCTAGGAACCAACTCCCAAGTGTTGTTCTTTTCGATCTGCTCAAGTTCTTCATCCATTGCTTTGACCCAACATTCAACTTTGCATGCCTCTTTCACATTTTGTGTTTCAGTGGAAGAGAGTAATGCCAAATATCTTGAAGCTTCTGCAATTGTTCTTCTTGTTTGTACACCTGCTTCTTTCTGCCCCAAAATCTGAGATTTTGGATGATTCTTTTGAACATATCTGGATGGAGTCTTTTCTTCTATCCTTATCTTCTCCTCTGGTTCTTCTTGAGGTTCTTCTTCTTCATCATTCTGTCTTTGAGGGTAGTCTTCATCTTCTTCGATATCTTCATGATTTACTTGCCTAGGAATGTATCCCTTCTCATCAACCACTACATCAATGCTGTCAACAATTCTTCCAAGTCTTTTATTGTAGCACTTGTATGCTTTGCTGTGTGGAGAATAACCAAGAAGAATGCCTTCATCTGCTCTAGGTTCAAGTTTGCCAAGTTTCTCATCAGTATTCTTAATATAACATTTGCTCCCAAAGATTTTGAAGTGCTTTACCGAAGGAGTCTCACCATACCAGAGCTCATGAGGGGTTTGAGTGTTGTTCACCCGGACATTTGTTTTGTTGAGAATAACAACCGCAGCATATGCAGCTTCACCCCAGAAAGTTGCAGGAGTTCTAGACTCATCAAGCATAGCACGAGCCATTTGTTGGACTGTTCTGTTCATTCTTTCCACCACTCCATTTTGCTGAGGAGTTCTAGCTGTAGAGAATTCTCTCCTTATCCCATGTTCTTCACAGAAATAGAAAAATTCATTTGAGGTAAGCTCCCCACCTCTGTCGGATCTGAGGCACTTAATTTTGTATCCTGATTCATTTTCAACCAAGGCTTTAAAGGATTTGAATTTTTCGAATGCTTCATCTTTGTGCTGCGTAAGTCCTAACCAGACAAACCTGGAGAAATTGTCAATGAATAATATCAAGTATTCTTCTCCTCGAGGTGTCCTTTTCCTGAATGGACCACATGTATCTGTATGTACTAGCTCAAGAGGCATGCTAGCTGATCCTTCCTTCTCCAGAAAGTTAGTTCTGGTTTGCTTTCCAAACTGACATGATTTTCATATGGTGTTGTCTGGAATTTTGATATCTGGAAGACCACGAAGTGCCTGATATTTGCATGCTTTCCTTATTTGTGAAAAGCTTAGATGCCCCAACCTCTGGTGCCATAACCAGTGTTCATCATCCTTGCTTAGATAGCATTGTTGTTGTCCTTCTTCAAATATGTATAGATTATTTGGAGTTCTTTCACCCTTGATCATTGTTTTACCTGTATCAAGATCACGAACAAGACATCCATTTGATCTAAATATCACCTTGGTTCCTTGATCACACATCTGGCTGACACTCAGAAGATTATGCTTCAATCCATCGACATACAAAACATTTCCAGCTTTGACCTTTTCCTTCAACTGAGCAGTGCCTTTTCCTTTTATACCTGCAGGAGTATCATTTCCAAAAGAAACTTTCTTTCCCTTTTCTAAAGCAGAATATGATTCAAGTTTTTCTTTATCACCTGTCATATGCTTCGAACATCCACTGTCAATGTACCATAGATTTTCCTGTCCCTCTGCATAAAATGCTATCCCACATCTTTCTGTTTGTGGTTCCTTTATTCTCCATGTTTTGGTGCTTGAGGCTTGTTCCTTTGTCTGCTGAAACCTGCTCCTGCATTCAGAATCTTCATGACCAAAGTTATTGCAAATAGAACATTCAACTTCATTTTCAAGAGCCGAAAAGTTGTTATAGGTCCTTTTTGTAATCCCGGTCATACTTCTTTGTTTTTGAGCTTCTCTAGTCATGATTGTTTTATATGCAACACATTGAGCTGCTTTGTGACCAAAGTTATGGCAAGAGAAGCATTGTCCATTGAAGAAACTTCTGCGGTTATCAAATCTTCCGGCCAAATGATTGTAATTTCTATTGTCATCCATTCTTGAAGCAAATTGAGAGGATTTTACCTGTGGCTGGTTGTAGCTTTTGTTCATCCTTAAGACGGATTGCCCCTGGTTTACCTGATAGTCTTTGTTTGTTCTTGATGTAATTCATCCCTGCTTTACCTGGTGATCTCCATTGTGCTTTTGCTCATTCCTTCTTGTTGCATCAAGATAACTCTTTGAGGTGGATGCTTGAGAAGTTTCTCCATTATACCCCAGACCTGTCTTGTTTAGTGGAGAACGTTGTACATTGATGATCTCATCCAGAGTTTCAGATCATTTGACAAATTTAAGATTAATATCCTTTGTTTTCTCAATCTCTTTTCTAAGACCAACAATTTCACCTTCTAACTTTTCAAGATATTTTTCTTTTTCATCAATTTCAAGTTGTAGAGTATCAATGATCATATTCTTTTCTTCTATACATGTCTTGAGTCTAGAAATTTCTTCATGAAAGCTATCCACATCTATAGCATCCATGTAATCATCATCTTCAAATGCCATTAAAAGTTTATAGTCATTACCTCGTTCATCTTCATCACTATTTGATAGACCATCACTATCTTCATGAGTGTAGTAGCTTTTCTTATTTGCATTCTGTTTCTTGCTCCATCTAGCAGGTTCCTTTCCTTTGTCAATCTTATCCTTATGAGGACATTTCGCAACATAATGACCTACTCTTCCACAAGAAAAACATTTAAAAGGTAACTTACCTCTGAACCTTCCAGTACCCCGTTGAAGATTTCTGACAAAATTTGATTCTTCTTCTTCTTCTGGCGCGTGACTTGCTTCATAGTAGTCTCCTTTGCCTGAAGCCTTGAACGCTGCTTCTCTCCTGTCTGATGGACCTCCTTTTCTCATTTCATAAGCAGTTAGAATTCCGTGTAGCTGAGACATAGTAAGAGTTCGTATATTTTCCTTTTCTTCTATTGCAGACACTTTAGATTCAAACTTGGGGGACAATGATCTTAGAACTTTTTCAACCACAATAGCCTCTTTTATTTCTTCACCTAAGTTTTTCATGCAATTAACAATCTCATCTACCCGAAGGAAATAGTTAGCCACACTTTCATCATTATACATTCTGAGATTCTCATAATGAATCCTGAGGGTTTGAAGTTTAGCACGCTTTACCTGTTCATCTCCTTCGTAGCTCAAGACAATCTTGTCCCATATTTCGTTTGCGGATTTATATTGCATAACCTTCACGAATTCTGTTTGAGATAAGCATCCCAGCAGAGTATTGACTGCTTTAGCATTTGTTTCATATTTCTTTTTTTCGGCCGTATCTGTAGGAGTAGCTGAAGGAAAAGTGTAGCCTGTATCTATGATATCCCAAACTTCTGTACCAAGAGATTGAAGATAGGCAATAACTCTTACCTTCCAATAATTGAAGTTTGTCCCATCAAAAATTGGTGGCCTGATTGATGCTTCCCTCTCGTAGTTGCTCATGATGAATGATCTTCCTTCAAGCGATCAAGCTTCTCTGAAGGACCTGCTCTGATACCAATTGTTGGAAATAATACTGAGAGGGGGGGGGGGGGGGGTGAATCAGTATTATCAAGTTCTTTTAATAAATCTTCCTTATTTATACTTTGAATTATTTTTGCATGTCAGTACCATAAAATAATGAGCATGAACAAGAAAAACAGATAGTCACACCAAGGAACACCAAATATAAGGTGGAAACCCAATGTGGGTGAAAACCACCTGCTGCAATATGTCTCTTTCTTCTTTCAAATTAGAAACTCCTTTTACAATGGTTTTGTACTGGTGCAGTCCTTTACCAGTACGCAGGCTAGAACCTGCAGAGAGCTACAACTCTCTCTCGTTTTCCAGTCTCTCCTGGAAGGGAGCTACAACCCCCTACTTCTTTTCTTTCAAGGACCACTTTTCATAAATTTTCAAACTGGATCCAAGAATATCAAATAATCATCAAGTACATGCAAATTACCCAAACTCCTTATACAATCAACATAGAGTCACCCAACTTCTCGGAATGCTGTAAACAGAAAGACAGTACCAGAAATATAAACCCAGAACTCTGCAGCAATAGATAAAAGATAATCAACAAATGTTTTTAAGACAGATCCGCAGTTTTTCTTTATCTGGCCTGCGTGGCTCCGCACTTCACCTTCTGCTCCCCTGCGTATACCCAAAGAGATCCTTCTACTGCACCGCGTATCTACGCACCTGCACCTTCTGTCACGCCGCGTACATATGCTGTAGCTCCACACCTGTGGCTTCTATCATGCCGCGTACCTCTGCTGTAGCTCCGCACCTGCGGCTTCTATCGTGCCGCGTATCTTTACTGTGCCTCCGCACCTAAACCTTCTATCGCGCTGCGTACCCACGCACTGCGCCTTCTTCTGCTGTGCGTACCCACACACTGCGCGTTCTTCTGCTGTGCGTACCCACGCACTGCGCCTTCCTCTGTTGTGTGTACCCCCGCACTTGCACAGTTAATTACCTGAGAACCTCTGATTAGGGCCAAATTGGCAGTCCACCAATGTACCACAGATAGTCAGATGCCCAGATCTGATCATGCGCCCGAGAGATCACACTTCATAGATTCACTTTCAACTTCACTTTTATATAGATCAAGCTTTTAAACCGATAACCCAATATTTCAGATCTTAAGATGTTCAATTTGCATAAGATGCATTAGCCAAGTGATCTCCTTCCCTATTTATAGTCAAGCCCTTATTCACACCATGGGACAAAACCATCAATAACCAATACAAGGGATCCAAACCGGGGCTAAATTTGATCCTATACCACGGGCCAAAACCATAGAATCAAGAACGGCGGGCTAAATACCACGGGCCAAACATAAGAAACCCCACGTGAGCGCGCTTCTCTGCCTTGAAGTGAGTGAACTGGGGTTCTGCACGTCATGAACGAGTCACCTGCGGGTATGTACACACTTTATCTATGATATTCCTACAGGTGCGCAGCTTTTGTACGGTGTACCTGCGTACCTCTTATTTTCCAACATATTTTGAGAGCCTGAACAAAGCCTTGCCACTTAAGAGAGTTGCCATCAAGTACAACACCTGTAACATAGAGCCATACCAGAATCATAATGCCAACATCCTTCTAGCTTCCTTCTGTGTTCACCTTAGCTCTAATACCATGATGGAAAATGCAAAGTGGCAACATATTAATTTTTTTTCCTTTTCCTTAATATCTTATTGTGAACTTAGTTATTCTTCTTATGTTATTTTGTTAGATCTTTTCATAAAACAAATGTCAATAATTAAATAGCAACAACAAAGGACACATAAATTAGGCTCTCAACTAGGGAAAAACCTGATCTAGGTGGCTCTGGAAAGGCTAAAAAATAAAAGTATTTGGATTTCATCGAAACTAGAACCAAAAAAAATAGCTCATCATGCTGATTCTAATGGCATAGATGACACTCAAATCTAAGTTCATATGGCAAAAATTTTTGCAGTCAAAGTTCATGTCAAAGGATCAATGTTTTCATCGCCAACTAAATTTGGAAGCACACCTAAATCTAGAGGTTTGGCTAAATATTGTGGAATCAACTAAAATTGGCATCCAATAACTGAGAGACATTTTGACACTTCACAATGCACATAAATAACCGAAATGTCACCTCCTTAATTTGTATGGTGACCCATAAAAATATGGTGATGATTTTTGTGTGGTTATTATTAAAAATAAATAAAACATTATAAAACATTAAAATGGTGGCAGGCTTCGATTGGCGAACCCACCACCTAAAAATATCCCACCATATATATAACAAAAGCAAATAGTCCCCCACCATATATATACTAGTTAACCATATAAAATCGGGGGTCGACGGGTATTGTTCCCACCCCCCTCATACCATAACAAATATCCCCAAAATAATAGCAAAACACCACAAAATGCCAACAAAATGTTAAGGACTCCTCTTAAAACAAAATCTGTGTGGTCAAAATATGGCACAGTGGGTGTGTAGCCTAGAATCACCCGAGCACATTCTTTAATTAAACCATAAACAATGAAATCACTAGACTTATGAGCTTTGGGAAACTCATCGAGCATGGATATATAAACCATGAATTTTCATTGAAACTCGGCCTATGCAGTGCTGAGAGGAACCACAAGGGAGCTAAGAGTCAACAGAACAATGAAGGGTGGTGGAACCATGATGCATTATGTTGACCAGACGATAGAACCATGATGCAGTGGAACCTTGAGCACAAGAATCTTAGAGGAATCTTTCAGATTCCATGGGGGTTGATTTTTGACGATGTCATAAACATTCCAAGTTTATACTCATTTGAACCAATTTTTCACCATGAATCTGATGATGCAATCCATTTCTTCATCCAAGCAGTGGATTTTTTTCCCATGTCCATAAGAGA
Organism: Pinus tabuliformis; assembly: GCA_031772625.1. Taxonomy (NCBI): domain Eukaryota; kingdom Viridiplantae; phylum Streptophyta; class Pinopsida; order Pinales; family Pinaceae; genus Pinus; species Pinus tabuliformis. The sequence continues at coordinate 737,250,395 of CM062813.1, forward strand.
ATAGTGAGGAATCTAAGAACTTCTCGAGGAGCCCAGATTTGACTGGGATAGAAAGGGGTCATGTTTATCCTCATATTTCATGATTTTCCATAAGGAACGTGATGGCATGGGCTGTTTCTTCATTCAAGTAGCCAATTTTCAGTCCATCCTCATACTTAGAGGTAGAAGGTGTATTTTTTATTATGTGTTCATTTGATTTTTTCTACAACTATTGTGTGAACCTAATCAACATATTTGAGAGGTCCATTTTGATGCCGTTGTATGTGAGGGTTCCATTTATGTCACCTTGTGTGAGAGGAACGTTGTATGCCACTTAATGTGAGAGATTTTTCCTTTGTCATGCTGAAGGAGAATATCTTGTAAGTTATAGTTCCTAGAGGAGAATGTATCTTGGGAGAGACATGCTAATCTAGATAAGAGTTTTAATCCTTGTATTTACCGAGATTGCATCATGTACTCATCATCTTCCTTTAGAGACTAATGAAGCTACCTCCCCACTCTTGACTACAGACCTAGAGAAATAGTCCACACTGGATGAACTTCATTATCATATTGTGTGTTATGATTGTTTCTTCTTGATTATGGTTAATGACTTATTGAAATGTCGTTAGAGTATGCATTGCTCATGATTTCACAGGCAAATGTAAGTGTCAGTGAAAGGTCCTCTATACTGGTTATTTTTATTTGAAAGCATTCACGAAAATTTCTTGGATCAAGTCGTACCAGAGAAGTTTGACCTTTTTACCAAAGATTGTGACTCTCATCATGGGCGATATTGAATATGTAACTAGAAGGGAAATGGAGAAGAACCAGGATCTCTACAAGGCCTTCTACATGATGGAAAAAATGGTAGATATATGGTTTATAGATTATGAGGAGAAAATGGAAAAAAAGGAACATGAGAAAGAGCGAGCAGAGGACGGTGCTCCATATCCATTTCCAGGTGAATATTATTCTTCTTCGTATTCTTCTCATCATTCAAATGAAGAGGTAAACGAGAGCTTACAAGCGAAGAGTGTTGAATTGAGAAGACATCTACAAGGAGAAGAAGAGGAGAAGTACAGATTGCCGCTTCAATTATGAGCCACATAAGAGTCCTTGGAAAAGTTGAAGTAAAATGAAGGCGTATCAAAGCCATCATCACCTGCTTCAGAATCAACCCCCGAGGTAAACTGTGTTGGTAATTATTCAATTTCATTTTCACGTGATGATGATGATTTGGGTGCTTCTGAAAAGAACACTACAGTAATTAGTTCGATATTGATGAAGAAGATGAGGTATGAAGGTAAGGGCCTAGGAGTTAATGGCAAAGGAATTTTGAATCCCGTCCAAGTGGTGGAATTCCCACAACATGCAGGATTGGGCTATGCCATAAAGGAAGAGATAGGAGAGTCTTCAAGTGACAAGTCCAAGAAGTTGAACAATGTTGAGAGTGCATCACACACTTCAAGTGATCATGATTATGCATCATCTCCAAAGGGATGTGAGCATTTCAAAATAAGAGCTAAGGCAAGCTCTCATCACCAAGCTTGTACCAAAGACAACCAAGCAAGGTATAAAAAGTATCAATATTCAAATGTTCCTTTCGATTACAAGTAGATTGATAATGATGAGAAAAAATTATGGTATAAAAAACCATGTTTTTTTTGGACTGCATAACCATGTTGTTTCCAAGTGTTGGAAAAGAATGGTAACGAGAAATTGGACAAGACATGAATACCCTTCTCCACATCAGGGTAGGAAGAAGGTTAGGAAATTTTGGAGGAAGAAGACTTTTGACATCCATTGTAACAATAGTGAAAATTAGAGAGCCACATGTTGGGAGGTCCATCTAGAGCAACGACCAAAGGAGGACCAAAAAGAACCTATGAATGAAGAATGACCAGTCAACGAAGTTGATCAACAAGAAAAGCAACTACGAGAAGAAGAACCATTAACATGGTTAGGTAAGAAATGGGGATTTATATGTAGTTGAGCATGGCCAAATTTTGTAAATTACATGTTGAGATATTTGTGAAAGTGGTGAAGTGTTTGCCACCACTTATGAAAAAAGAATAGTGATATTTTTGGCACTTTTATTTGATAGCTTAGATATGCTTTCTATTATAATTGTGATGTAAATTTGACCAATTACTATGTTACAAAATCTTGGAAAGTACGAGGTTTCTTGGGTCATGATTGGTCTTGTAATAGAACATGTGTTTTGAAAGTTGTACTATATTTTTGCATATGATACAAGTGTTTATTCATCAATTATGGCTCCAAAGTACAAAGGTGAAGGAGAAGGAAGTGTGGCATGTTAGGGTACTTGTTTTGGAGATGAGGGAGTACAATATATTGTAGATTATTTTTATGGTTTTGGAGGACCAAAAGCTCCTTAGTGGGGGGGTGGAATGATCCAGGTGGCTCTGGAAAGGCTAAAAAATAAAAGTCTTTGGATTTCGTCGAAACCAAAACTAGAAGGAAGAGATCATCATCCTGATTCCAACGATGCAAAAGTCACTCAAATCCAACTTTGTATGCCCAAGATTTTCGTAGTCAAAGTTTAGATCAAAGTATCAATGCTTTCATCACCAGCTAAAGTTGGAAGCACAATTAAATTGGGAGGTTTGGATAAATCTAGTAGAAAATGATAAAATTGGTCGTTTCTATCTGAGTGACATTTTGACACTTCACGATGGACTGAAATGGCCAAATTGTCACGCCCTTAATCTGTCTAGTGACCCCTAAACAATCTAGCAATGGTTTTTGTGTGGTTATTATTAAAATAAAAAATGTAAAATATAAAAAAAATGGGGTGGTAGGCCTCAATCCCTACCAACCCCTCCAATCATTATATCAAAACATTAAAATGTGGGTGAGCCACTATTGGTGGAATTGATATGAAACAGTCTCCAACCATATATAAATATATATATATATATATATATATATATATATATATATATATATAATGGTAGCCAACAGTCCCCCCACCATATATATAATGGTTGACCACATAAAATGTCGGGCCAATAGGGATCAAACCCACCCCGCTAGGTGTCTGGTCCACCCCACGGGCGACCCCCTGATACCATAACAAATGACCCGAAAAGAATAAGAAAACACTGCAAACCTTCAACTAAATGTTAATGACTCCTCTTAAAACAAAAATCATGTGGCTAAAATATGGTGCAGTGGGTGTGGAACCCAAAATCGCCAAACCACATTCTTTAATTAAACCACAACCATCCAAATCAATAGACTAATGAGCTTTGAGAACCTCGTTGAGCATGGATATATAAACCATTAATTTTCATTGGAACCTAGCGTAGCAAGAGCTGAGAGGAACCACGAGGGAGTCGAGAGCTAGAGAAACAAAGATAGGTGGTGGAACCATCACACATTGGAATGTTGACCAGATGATGGAACCATAATGCAGTGGAACCCTAAGCAGGGCAATCTTGAAGGAATATTTTATATTCTATGGGGGTTGTTTTTCATGGTGTCAGAAACATGCCAAGTTTAAACTCATCTAAACAAGTTTTTCCCCAGGAGACTTATGGTGCAGTCCATTTCTTCATCTAAGTAGTAGATTTTTTGCCCATTTCTAGAAGATGATCTTGTGAGGAATCTAAAAGATTGTCGGGGAGCCCAGATTGGACCAAGAAAAAAAGGGGTTGTGTTAATACTCAAATTTCATGATTTTCCACAATGAAAACAATGACGTAGACCATTTCTTCATCCAAGTAGCCAATTTTTAGACTTCCGTTAGACTTGGAGGTATAAGGTGTATTTTTTTATTATATGTTCATTTGATTTTTATTGAGACTATGATGTGAATCTGATCATTAGATTCCACATGTCCAATTTTATGCCATTTTATGTGAGGGGCCCATTTATGTGACCTTGTGTGAGAGGATCATTATATGCCACTTTATCTGAGAGATTTTTCCTTTGTCATGCTGAAGGAGAACATCTTGTGAGTGAGATTTCCTATAGGAGAATGTCTCTTGGGAGAGATATGCCACTCTAGATAAAAGTTTTCATCCTTGTATTGACAGAGATTGCATCATGTCCTGATGATATTCTTACATAGACAAATGAACTAACCTCCCCACATCTTCTTACATCATGTATATCGTGATTTATGATTGCTTCTTAAATGCTTCTTGATTATGGTTAATGGTTCACTGAAGTGTTGTTGGAATATGAATTACTCATGATTTCAAAAGATATGTAATTGTCAATTAAAGGTTTAGTGTAATGGATAATTTTGTTTTTAAAACATTCACAAAAATTTCTCGGATCAACACCCCTCTAAGGGGAAATCCCAAAAAACTCTTCTCTTCTTACAGAATCTGCTTCAATTGAAACACAAAGATTCACACTATAGATCAAGTCGTTCTCCAAGTTTTAATTCTGTCCTCCAACAAGTCTTTCCCTAATTCTGCACCAACCAACATCAACCTAGAACTTCGACCTGCCATCTTCAATACTGCAAATTTCACAGCCACTTTTATACTACAATTTCAGCCTTGAAGCTTCTATGGAAACTGTAATTCTCCCCCCTCTGAAGACCTTCCTAGAGCAAGGTGGCTCTTCCATGGTGAATAAGGTCAAGGTAGGGTATTCTTTCTTCCAGCTACAAGATTATGTACTTCATCCTACTACAACTCAAACATACAGCTTCAACCTCCTTCTGTAGCACCAGAAACCCTAGAACTTCACGCGTGTGAAAGAGATAGAGCTTAGATTTTTCATCCTTTCTTCTTCTCTTAGAACTTCATTCTTCTTCTTCCCGCTTCTTAGCTATATATCACATTATTTATTGATATATCAAGCTTCTTGAGAGACTGAGAGCTAAATTAGGTTGAGCTACTTCTTTATATAGCCTTCTCTAGGGGCTGAATTCCCTCCCTTGGGTTGACTTGTAATTGTTAGGGCTGATTTGTTCTTTTGGAGTTTCTAGGACTTTTACAATTACATTTTCCCTAAAATTATCTTATATTCATGATGTGGACTCCTTTGATTCATGACAATAAATCCTAAGACCTAGCAAACCCTAGAAGCATGAAGAACATACTTTTACCTAGAAGACCATCAATAAAGAGCATGAAACCCATGCTTTAATAATAATAACCTTTTTCTTTTCTTCTCTTATTTGTTAGATAGGATACATATTGAAATGAGTACAACAACAATTATGAAAACTGAAACTAATTACATTTTCAACATGTCTTTGATGGATTCAAAGAGAATTATTTAAGCCTTAACTTCCCCTTCTTCATATTTTTCCATCTCTTTAGCATCCTTCTCATTTGGTACTAGAACATTTTCTTGAATGAATTTACTGATATCATTTTCTCTAAGAAATATCTCAATTCTCTTTTTCAAAGCTTTAAATTTGGATGCTCCTTCAAGTTTATTGTTTTCCTTGCACATAAATTCCATTGGATTAGATATATTGACTTGGAAGTGAGTTTTTACGAAAATATATCTTTAGTTATGGACGCTACAATGATGATCATCTTAATTTGCTATAATGATCATCTTCTTATCTCTTTCTTGTAAGAGTGTCTCCTCTTCACCTTAGCTCTGATACTATGTTTGAAAATCAAAGGGGAATGCAGACGATGATTGATTCTCTTTCTTGGTAATTACTTGTGAGAGTTAATATTCTAATTTATTTATTTATTACTCCTTCATCAAGAGATTACATAAAAATAGTATTCCAAGATCATAAAGAAGCAAGAGACACAAAATTTTAGGCTTTCAAGCTAGGGAAAATCCCCACAAGGGGAAAAATCCAACAATCCTCTTCTTAGTGAATGAAGTCAAAGTGAGATATCCAATCAAAGACCAAAGAATTCATCAAAGTTTCCAATTCAACCCTCCTCTTAAGTCAAATTCAAATGTAGTAAACCTAAATCAAGATGTAGTCAACCTTCTTTAAAAAATTGATCTAGCTGTAAAATTCAAATATCAACCCTGTTTATGAACTTCAGAAAAATTCAGAGTTTTGGTCTTGTTACAGAATACAATCAACTTCAAAATATGATCATGTTACAAACTTCAATCTACTTCAGACTTAGGCTTTGTTGTAGACTTCAGGCAGTTTCAGACTTCAACCACTGTAGACAATCTCAAATTTTCACATGTGTGATAGGTACAAGCTGGAAATATTCGATTCTCTCTCTCTATTTGACTTCTTTTATTTCTTCTAATCTTTGGCTTATCTACTTGTATTCCAATTGCAGAAATCAAGCTATTGATCACAGATTCCTTTCTTTTCTCCACTTAGGTCAAATAGAAGCCTTTACATATTTTTCTAGGAGGGCGTTAAATAATCACTCAGGCTAACTTTACAGAGAGAGGGTCGACTTGAACATTTTTACTCTTTTATACCAAAAAAATATCTTCTTTTTCTTAAAGAATGTCAAATGTGACATGACTCAATTACAAATGTCTTTGACTCTCTATGACTTATAAAGCATGAATAACATGCTTGAATAAGAATAAAATAAAAAATAAATTCAATAATATTTTTTCTTTTATTATCAAGACTGACACTAGTTACATTTTTTGAACAAGATAAACCATTGAGATCAACTTTATTCTACCAGTTAGCTGACAACAATGTCACCCAATTCTTCTAGAATTTTTTTATTTCTCTTACAAAATGTTTTCTTCTCATCCATATGCTTCTTTGTAGTCTCCTTTATAGGTTGGACATGAACCCGTAAATGATTTGCACTGGTTTCTCATGTTGATTAATTTTGGGCTTGCTACTATGATTTGAAAATGGCTCTGGTTAATATTTTGACTTGATGTGGTATTTATATTTCTATGGGAAAGCGAAAGCATCTGAATCCATTTCTCTCATTCCCTCATTGTTGTGTGACAACTTAGAATATTTATCTGAGTGTTGTTTAGGATTCGGATTTGATTAACACATGATTAACAAGAGGAGCCTCATAGGATTATTTGGTGTTATTGGTATCAAGTATGTTTATCTCTAAGGGGGAGGAATTTACAGGAGGGGTTGGGGATTTCATATTTGCAAGCAGCTCAAATTTGTTTTTAGTAATAGGTGTTTTTCAAAATTGTCTTTATGGTCATGGAGGCTTGGGTCAACATAGATGATTAATCGATCTAGAGATTCCATCTTGATTTGTAGCTTGGTCTTTATCTAGAGTGGTGTCAGGAAGCAACATGGGGAAATTTCTGTAGATATGCTCATATTATTGACATCTATGGAAATTGAATAAAATGTGTTCATAATTTAAACATTTCTTCCAGATGTTGTTTTAATAGTAGATATCGATCAACTTGGGAAGAGAATCTGAGATATTCAAATATACACATATGCGAGCATAAGATATGTATCTTTCTTATGTATTGATTTCCAAGACTTTGACAAAATGACCTAGATCATTTCTAATGCTTGCTAATATTCTTCATCCTAGAATTTTCTCGGCAAGGAGTACACATCGATGCAAACTAGGGTAGTCATAAAATCCGCTTTATTTGGAGTAAATATCTTCGTCTAAAATCTAAGTATCCTGCATAGTTGAAAAAATATGGGCCATTTTTGAAAACCTTATACGATCTTCCGCACTGGAAAAGATAATGGTGAAATATAATTTTGGCCCCAACTATAATTTGATATGTCCCCTTTGATTCCACTTTTTCTGAATCTAGTAGGTGGGGGATTTTGTTGAGTGCCAAATTCCTAACAATTTTCCAATTAAAGAATGATCTCTCATGTATTGAATTCAGTCACTAATTCAATTAGAATGGACCTCAAACATGGGCTATGTGGTTATTTTTGGATGGAAACTTCCTGGAAGTATCCAACTAGTTGAAACCTACTTTGAGGATCCTATTTTTTATTTAAACCTATAGTTTTTGCTACACCAGCTTAGATCCATCTAACACTAGATCTATCATGTGCCGAGAGGGATCCAAACTCTTGGGGTGCAAACCTTATTTTTGGAGTGTAGAACTTGAGGAAAGGTTTGCACCTCGAGGGATTTGATTCCTCTGGGTGCATGATAGATCCGGTGTTACATGGATCTAAGTTGGTGCCCATTGAGGGAAACAATGTCACATTTTTAGATCATCATTATTATGTATATGTTTGAGATTAACTTCAAAATTCACATTATGTTTTCTTTTCTTGGCATGACCATATCGTTCTCTTGTTTAATTTATTTTGTGTTTCTTGCCTTGAATGGTTTCTAGATTGGTTTTTGGATGATTTGAGTGGTTTGTGTGTTTACATGGTTTGATTTGGATGGTAGTGTTTGTGAATGTTACAATTGTTGTGTTATATTTTTATACGTGTATGTAATTATTATTAATAATTAGTTGGTTCTAAAGAAGAGAGACAATATTTTCAATAGTTTGCAAGAGGACTGATACTACACATCTATTTCATTTAATTTTAGGTATCACAACTTTTAAAAAATAATCAATTCTTAATAGTGTCCCTCTAGGAATTACTAAATATATCTTGATGAGTAGTTTTAATAATTTACTATGTCAAGGTTACTCTTGAAATAATTTGTTTCTTTGCTAATTTTTGAAATAATTTATTTCTTTCAAGAATATTTTGATGATTTTTTTATCTATAATCTATTTTGCAAAGTCAAGAAATAATGTATTTTTGAAATTTTTAATGAGTGGCCAGATTTATAAAATCTTTAGATCCAAACAATTATCACATCTCTTTCAACAATATTTTGATTTGTTTTGAATGTCAATAACTATATTTTTTTCCTCTTATAAATATTTTAAGTACATTGTTGTATGCAATTATCTATTAGTAATTTTGAATATATGTAATTGTCTATTAGTAATTAGTTGGTGATGAAGAAGGGAGATGATCTTGTCAAGAATTAATTTTCACTTTGTAGGAGGAATTATTCTGCACATCTATTTCATTTTAATTCTAGGTATAACAACTTTTAACAACTAATTAATTCTTAATAGTCTGCCTCTTGGTATTACTAAATATACCTTGAATTTTATTTTTTTTCAAATAAACTATAGACTTAAGATTAACATATAATGCATGCTCAAGGAAGTAGAATGTTAGATGCTTTTCGTTTGGCTACCGACGAAGGGATGGTTCGCTTTGAAAATGAAGGTTGCTATTTGATCACATAGCTTTGCGCTAGGGTTTTTATTTGCGCGCTATGGTCTGCGTGAGCTCCATAATTTCCCTGGGTGCCTCTGGTTCTGGCCTTCAGGGCCCTGCTTGCCATTACGCATCCGCTTCAGCAACCTGGCGCTCGCTCCTTCAAGGATATGCTCTCTAGATGACCACCAGACCAAGCTTAATTCTTCACAAAGTTTACCTCCATATCTATCTTTTGTACGCCACAAGGAGGAAGCTATGAAAAAGAAGAGACTACGAATCCACAACAAAATGAGTTCCCAAATGGAATGAAGACACAGTGAAAAGATAAACCAAGGATTCTCGAGAAGACAAGGGCAAGACCGTATATTTTCCCTTCCATGCCAACACCAATCCTTCTCAATCTCAGGAGTAGCCACAATATTATGGGAAAAAGACAAAGAATAACCGTAATCCAAACATAAAGAAAATCTCAGAACTGGAAATCTAGGACCCTGGGGTAACTGAATATAGAGAATACATGCAGGAACACGCAGCTATATGCAAGTTCATGGGAATATGGCGAACTGAAAGAGCCCTGAATTGGTGGATATAGAGAAAATGGATACCCAAAGGGGAGATCAAACTTCAGCTAGGATCCAAAGGATTTTTGACAGTCATCTTTGACCTCCTAGAAGACAAAGACAAATTATTTGAAAGAGGACCCTATTTCAGCAATTTAGCTACTTTATATATGAGATTCTAGAGGGAGAACTTCACACCAGAAAAAGAGGATTTCACTAGGGTTCCAGCCCGGGTACGCCTCTAATCCTTACCTACTGATTATTGGGCTCCTTCAATCTTAAAACGTATAAGAGACCAACTGGGGGAGTATATCAAAATGTATGAAGGCACTAGAAGGAGTCACTATGTTTCATACACCTAAATCTGTGTATATATAGACGTTTGTGGGGCCCTTCCAGTAGAAATCAAATTAATCTTCAGGGATGAAGTCTGGCTATAAAGTATAGGCTACGAACAAATTCCCTTCCGATGCAGAAAATGTCACGAGCATGGGAATCTTTTCCGAGATTGCGTCATGAATAAAACCTTTCAAATGCAAGAACAAGTAAATAAACAAAAAGACAATGAAGGGTTCACCAAAGTAATCTCCAAGAACAATAATAACTAGAAGAAATTTATCCCCAAGAAGTACCTATACAAAGAAGCAAGCCAGAATCAGTTCAATGTACTGAACAGTAACCAAGAGCAAAGGAACCCTAACGAAATGATAGCAGATGAAGTAGGAGAGGAAGAAATGCACCCAGTAAACAGAAACCAAGATGAAAGGGATACAACCAATACCAACAGAGGTAAAGAGCAGGCACTATAGGATACAAAAATGAAACAACTAGAAATAGAAGAAACACTAGAGGAAAACAAAATAGGGGAAGCTCTGTAGGGGGTATACCTTGCATTAATTACGAAGGAATGGAAACAAAAATGAATAAATGCCATATAAGAACAAAAGTTGCAAAAATTCAAAGGAGCTTATCTTCTTTAGGAAGAATTAAAACTCAAAGCCCACCAACCAGCACAAGAAAACAAAGCTTCAAAAGGCATATTAGCCAACATCCCAGTGGAAGGACTCAACCTGAATGGATCAAGCATAAAGTGAGGACAAAAGACCACTAGTCATCTCCTTCAAGAACTGGGAGCTAAGCTAATCAATGAAGGAAAGGTAAAGGCTCTAGCTCTATACCCATATCCATGTCAATCAATTGCATCTCTTGGAATATAAGGGGACTTAACAGTCCTAGGAAAAACACATCTTCAAAATCTGACTATTGTCTGATCATCCTGATATCCTCCTCACTCAAGAAACAAAACTGGACCCGACTCACCCTCCACTCCTTCTCAACTCGGATTCAATCCTTATAGCTCTTTGGCTAATGCAGCTACCAGAATGGCGGGAGGCATAATGACTTTTTGGAAAAATTCCAAAATTGACCTAATATCTTCTCTAGTCACTCACCATTCCTTAATAGTGAACCTGAGAATCATAGGCACCAATGAGACCATTAGTATAACCAATGTTTATGCCCTGCACAAGGTGATATACCATATCAAAATGCTCCAAATCTTATCCAATCTCCTTGACCCTCTACACCACCTAATTAAAATCATTACGGGTGATTTCAGCATGATAACTAACCTATCTGAAAAGAAAGGAGGAATCCAAAAGTTAGATAAGGACTCTAAAGCTTTCCTTTCCACCATTGGAAACCTCAACCTTATTGAGATTCCCACTAGAAATGTATTATTCAGCTGGAATAATAGAAGAGGAGGAGACCGTCAAATAGGCTCCCGTTTTGACTGTTTCCTTCTATCTGAGGCAACTTATCTTACCTCCTAGAAAATAGAGGCAAGAATCCTTTTGCAAGAAGGCTGTGATCACTAGCCTATCTCTATCAAGATTCAAATTTCCATGACTCTGAAGAATAAGCCTTTTAGATTTGAAGCCTTCTGGTTGAACCACCCGGATTTCATGGAAAACATGAAAAAATGGTGGATTTACTCTCCTATCAAAACTGGAAACAAAATGTATACCTTCCAAAAGAAGTTAAAACATATCAAAGAGGAAATCATAAAATGAAACAAAGAAACATTTGGCAATATCATTACGGACAAAAAGAACTTGGAACATCAAATGGAACTTCTGCAACAAACCATAATTGAAGAAGGGTTAACGGAGACTAGTAAGCAAGAGGAACATCTACTTAAACAAAGATGGGATGAAAGAGCCATTCAGGAAGAAAAGCTATGGCAACAAAAATACATAATAAATTGTTTGAAATGTGGGGAAAGGAAAATGAAAAGTTTCCACAAAAAAATGATACAACAAAAGAGGAACAATAGAATTCTAGCTCTAAAGAACTAAGAGGTTCATCTCATAAACTCTCAAGAGCAGTTGGAATCAGATCTCACCAATTATTTTAGCTCTCTTCTCAAAGTGCCAAGGAATGATTAGGATCAGGATATCAAAAAGATCACCAAGAATAGTCCCAAAATCCTCACGGAGGACCATAACAAAATTCTCCTCAGGAAAGTCTCCCTTCAGGAAGTAGAAGATGTGGTCATGGGAATGCCTAATGGAAAAGCTCCGGGGTCGGATGGGTTCACTATTGATTTCTACAAAGCTTGTTGGCCTATAATAAAGCTATAGGTCCATGACCTGATGGAGGAATCCAGAATTCAGAAGTCTATCCTTAAAGCCCTCAACTCCACCTTTCTGACTCTGATACCCAAATTAATCTCTATGGATTCCCTGGAAAAATTCAGGGCCATAGCCGTCTACAATGTCATATAAAAAATAATTTCCAAAGTTCTAGCCAATTGAATCAAAATCATCCTCCATCTCCTCATCTCCCACCAACAGTCTAGCTATGTGGAAGGAAGACAAATCATGGATAGCATCATCCTCTCTCATGAGCTTATTCATTCTCTCAAATCCCAAAAAACTCCTGGTATTATGATACAACTAGATATGTCAAAAGCCTTTGAAAAAATTAGCTGGAACTATATGAGGCATATCTTGGATGCGTTTAGCTTACACAAAGAAATCATCAAGTCGATCATGGCTATGGTGTCAAGAGCTTTCTTCTCCATCCTCATAAATGGATCACCTTCGCAACCCTTCAATTCAATAAGGGGTATCGACAAGGTGATCCAATCTCTCCCTTCCTCTTTGTTATAATGGAAAAAGGGTTAAGTCATTCTATCACTGCTGCCTGTAGGTTTTAACCCCATAAAGAAATTACCTACATACGAATTCTAAAACACATAAAATAAACAATGTGAGAGCATAACACATAAAACACATATACACAAAGATTTTTCCCTCAATCCCAAAATCGAGACCACCAGCTTAATTTTTTCATTATTTTACTTTCAATTTTACAATACATATTTATACATGTCAAAGCATCCAATACCATGGACCTAAAACCATCACGTCCAAAACCATGTACCAAAAACCATCGCGTCCAAAACCATGAGTGAAAATCATGCACAAAACCATAGGTAGGTCCACCCAACCTAACATAGGGTCCAAAACCAAAACTTTCCGGGGCGCTGCCCTGGACCCCATAGACTGGGGTTACCTGCACCCATCAAACCCCCTGTGACTCCCCCCACTACGCAATCGGTGCAATGAAGGGGGGGCTCCACCCCACTTCTAACCCCCCAGTTAACTACGTGGGCTAGTCATGGAAAGAATATATCACAACCCAACATTCTCCCACTTGTTGTTTTCTTTCCATAAGGGGCCACAAGAGAGCTTAGTCATGTATCCAACCCTGCAATGCCCATTGTTTCTCTACACCAAGAGAACTTCTAAGAGCTCACAAATTTTTTCAATTCATCTGCAGTATTCTTCAAAGTGTCCACCTTTACCAGAAACACCTTTTTGTCTTCTATCATATCCCTCACAAAGTGATACTAAACATCAATGTGCTTTGTCTTTGAATGATATGCAGGGTTATTTGCAAAGAAAATTTCACTTTGGCTGTCACAATCTATCCTTATAGCTCCCTGTACTAACCCCATACTTGAACACAATCTCTGCAACCAAACTGCTTCCTTGCTTACATGAGTGGTTGCCATGTATTCTGCCTCTGTAGTTGATAGTGCCACTACAGATTGTTTCTTACTCATCCAACTGACTGCACCTCCAAATAGGTTAAACACATACCCACTTGTAGATCCTCTCTGATCGAGATCTCCAGCCCAGTCTGCATCAACAAAGCCATGAATATCCAACACTCTGTCCAATCCTGGTCTTCCTTGGTAGCACAAACCATAATCACTAGTGCCATGCAAATACCTAAAAACCCACTTTACTGCTGTCCAGTGCTCCTTCCCTGGTTTTGACATAAACTTGCTCAATACTCCCACTGCATGTGCAATGTCTGGTCTAGTATAGACCATTGCATACATCAGGCTATGGACTGCACTTGCATATGGAACACGGGACATGTCCTCTTCCTCTTCTTGTGTCTTGGGACATTGTTCAATAGATAACCTCACACCTATAGGAATAGGAAGCTTCACCGGTTTACTATCCTGCATATTAAACCTCTGCAATATTGTCTCGACATACTTCTTCTTGTTTAACCAGAGCTTCCTCTTTGCTCAATCACTTTTAATTTCCATGCCCAAAATATAGTTTGCAAAACCAAGATATTTCATGTAGAATCTGGAGGACAATTGGGTCTTCAAATCTTGGATAATTTCTTTGTCATTTCCAACCAGCAAAATATCATCCACATACAAGACCAAATAAATAACACGGTCACCAATTAATTTAAAATACACACAATGATCTGCTTTGCTTCTGGTGAAGCCAAGTCCCCGTATAAATGTATCAAATTTCTGATACCACATCCTTGGTGACTGTTTTAGCCCATACAGAGACTTCTTTAACTTGCATACCAGTTCTTTCTTACCCTTCACTGTAAAGCCTTCAGGTTGCTTCATGTAGATATCCTCTTCCAAATCCCTATGAATAAATGTTGTCTTCACATCCACCTGTTCTACCTCAAAATCAAAATCAACAACAACAGATAAAAGTAATCTAATAGAAGCTACCTTGGCAACAGGAGAAAAAATATCAGCGAAATCAATTCCCAGCACTTGAGAATATCCTTTTGCTACCAACCGAGCTTTGTATTTCTCCACCTTTCCTTCTACATTTGTCTTCTTCTTGAACACCCATTCGCTGCCAATGGGTTTCCTTCCAGCCGATAACTCCACTAGTTCCCAAGCCTCATTTTTGTGCAAAGATTCCATTTCATCAACCATGGCATCTTTCCAGAGTTTTCCATCCTCTAAATCTATTGCTTCCTTCATAGTTCTGGGATCATCATCAGTAATAGATAAAGAAAAATTTGAACAGAAATTAGATGGACTATACCATTATGGCTGCCTTCTTTCTCAAACTGATCTTCTCAAACCCAGAGTTTGTGGCTCTTCATCTTCTGATTCCTCCTTTAGCTCAAACTCTATCTTCTCAAGTTCCTTTGGTTGGACTTCATGTTTAATAACATCTTTCACCTCTCTGAACACCACATCTCGACTGTACACAACCTTCCTTGTTACTGGGTTCCAAAGCTTATAACCCTTTAAACCATCCTTATACCAATTAAAGATGCACTTTTCAGATTTACTATCCAACTTGGTTCTTTTCTCCTTTAGAACATGTACATATGCATCACATCCAAATACCCTCAGATGTGAAAGAGAGGGTTTTTTACCAGTCCATACCTCTTTTGGAGTCTTATCCTCCAATGTCGATGAAGGTGATTTGTTGACCAGGTAACATGATGTCTCCACCGCCTCTGCCCAGAATTCCTATCCTAACCCGACACCACTGAGCATGCTTCTTTCTCTTTCCATCAATGTCTTGTTCATTCTTTTTGCAACTCCATTTTGCTGAGGTGTATATGGAGTAGTCTTCTGTCGTGCGATACCACACTTCTTACAGAATTCTTCAAATTCCTTACTACAAAACTCTCCACCGTTATCTGTCCTCAGCACCTTTATCTTCGTCTCTATTTGGTTTTCCACTAGAGCCTTAAATTCTTTAAACCTGTTAAAGACTTCAGATTTTTTCTTAAGGAAATATATCCATTTATTCATTGAGAAGATCGATAAATGATACATAGTACATAGACTTACCCAGTGATGGAACCTTCACAGGTCCAAACACATCACTGTGCATAAGCTCTAATATCTGTTTCACCCCCTTACCACCAGAGGGGAAACTCACCCGATTCTGCTTCCCATATACACAATTTTGACAGAAATCAAAATCCAGAGAGTTATTACTCATACCTTCTACCATACCTTTACCATGAAGTATTAGAAGGCCCTTCTCTCCAATATGTCCATGCCTTTGATGCTACAACATGGTCTTCTCTGTAAAGACCACTAGATTTTCTGCTCCACTTTCAGGAACCATGAAACTGTTGTACCCATCAACAAAAGTGCTACCTTGCAGCTTGTACATAGTTCCAATTCGAACTCCCTGCATCAATACCAGTGCCCCTGGAACCATCTTGTAGGTATCCTTCTCGAACACTGTTTTTACACCTGCATCATCCAGTTTGCTTACAAAAATCAAATTTCTGGCTAATGTAGGAATATGCAGAACACCCGGAAGTGTTCTAATCCTTCCACATTGCAACTTCAAATTTACTTGTCCGCGACCAATGATTCTAGCCTTCCTGTCATCCCCCAGGAAGACATCAGCACCATCGTATTTCTCATACTTGTAGAACCACTCTCTATGGGGAGTGAAGTGAAAAGATGCACCTGAGTCAATCAACCATGCCTCATGATTTACATGTGTACTTAAAGAAGCCAATTACACATCCCCACCTTCATCTGAGGTGATTTTCGCCTCTGCAGAAGGAGCATCATCAGATCCCTTTCCTTTGTTAGGAACTTTAGATTTACAGTCCCTTTTGTAGTGCCCTTCCTTTCCACATTTCCAACACACCACCTTTACAGGTTTTCCTGGCGATTTAGATCTCCCTCTAGATTTAGATCTCCCACTCAATGACTTATTTTTGTTTCTATTTTGGGACCGTCCTCATACAAACAAGGCATCACCATTCTGGCTCTCCATATTTTTCCATCTTATCTCCTCCGTCAACAAGGATGAGACTATTTCATCAAACTGCAAGGCAGTTGCATTGCTACCTATTGCAATAACCAGACTATCCCACGAATCTGGAAGAGAACACAACAAACTAATGCACTTATCTTGATCTGAAATTTTGATATCAACATACGATAACTGACTTACCACAGTATTAAAAACATTTAGATGCTCTGTCATCGAGTCTCCATCTTTCATCCTCAAGTTATACAGTTTTTTCCGTAGGAACAATTTATTCCTAGAGACTTAGATTGGTACAAAGTCCCTAACTTGTCCCACAAAGCCTTTGCCATATCTTCCCCTGATACATTCAGTAATACTAAATCTGAGACACACAATCGTATTGTGCTCTTTGCCTTCCGATCCAACTTCTTCCATTCTTCATCAGACACTCCCATTGGTTTAGTACCCAAATCTACCGTGATCCACTGATCTTTGTCCACCAACAGGTCCTCCATCTTGAGTTTCCACAACTCAAAAATCTGACCATTAAATTTCTCAATCTCTATCTTCCCACTACTTGCCATCTTCTTTCACCACCAGAATCGATCTCGCAGATCTCCCATTGAATAGGGTCTACCATAGGCCTGAGTGCAACCCCTCAGCAACAAAGGCATCCCCTTGAAGCCAAAACAACTCGGATACCAAATGTAGGTTTTAACCCCGTACAGAAATTACCTACATACGAATTCTAAAAAACATAAAATAAACAATGCGAGATCATAACACATAAAACACATATACACAAAGATTTTTCCCTGGATCCCAAAACCGGGACTACCAGCTTAATTTTTTCATTATTTTCCTTTCAATGATACAATACATATTTATACATGTTGAATCATCCAATACCATGGACCGAAAACCATCGCGTCCAAAACCATGGATCGAAAACCATCGCGTCCAAAACCATGTGAGAAAATCATGCACAAAACCATAGGTAGGTCCACCCAACCTAACATAGGGTCCAAAAACAAAATTTTCCGGGGTGCTATAGAGTGGGGTTACCTCCACCCCTTAAACCCCCTATGAATCCCCCTGCTATGTAATCAACACAACAAAGGGGGGGCTCCGCCCCCTTTATAAACCCCCGGTTAACTACGTGGGCTAGCCGTGGAAAGAATATAACACAACCCAACATTGCCTTGCTTGAAAATAAGCTCTCTAGTCTCCAGCCCCATGCTTCTGCCACCCCTACAACTCGCCAACAATTTGTGGATGACACTCTTCTCATGGGTCCCCCCTCCATTAAAGAGGCTTCATCTTTCAAGTCCATCGTGATGGACTTCTCCGCTGCTTCTAGCACCTCCATCAATCCACTCAAATCCAAGTTGTTTTCCTTTAATACTCCTCTGCCCATTTATAGGAAAATTTCCAGACTCCTGGCCATTCCTATTAGCTCTCTCCCCTCCACTTACCTTGGTGTTCCCCTTATAGATAGGCCTCTCTCGCAGACAACTTGGGAGAACCTGATAAACAAATTGGAGAAAATATTAGCCAATTAGACCTTTAGATCTCTAAATTTGGTTGGTTTTATTATCCTGGTTAAATCTGTCCTTCAGGCCATGCTGCTTTATATGTACTTGGCTCTGGCAGCCCCAAAATTGATTTTTAAAGAAAATCAAGAACCTTCATAGGAACTTCTTATGGAGAGGAGCAGAGGTCATTTAGAAAAGGGTGTTGGTAGCTTGGGAAAAAATCTGCAAACCGAAAAATTATGGTGGCCTCGGTCTTAGAGATATAGAGCTCTTGGGAAAGGCTTTGGTAGCCAAAAACCTATTGAGATGGATTGCTAAACCCAACTCCCCTTGGGGCACCCTCTGGAAAGAAAAGTACACTCCCTCCTTAATGCAAGAGAAAATCATTCGGCTCAATGGAAACATCAAAGGTTCTTTCATCTGGAATCAAGCTTGGGAGAATAGGGACATCATTCAAAGACACAATTTTTGGGAAATAGTTAGTGGGAACAAGGCTCTTTTCTCGAAGGATGCCTGGCAACAAAGGTTGAAACTTGATCAAGATCACTATCAAAATATCAAGGCTGAAATGCAAAACAGAGGGAAGATCAAAGTCAACAAGTACTGGGGAAAAAGTGAAGAAAATGATAGATGGAGAAAGTGGATCAATCATGAGGAATGGACTCCCCATATGGACCCCCAAACCTGGTCAGACCTCTCATCAGAGTTACAAATAAGACAAATCCTCCATGACTTTGTTGAGGATAAACTTAGATGGGGGAAAAACTCAACAGGACACTTCATCTTAAGCGAAGACTACAGATACATAGCAAAGCACGACCAACTCCAACCAGACATGAAATGGAGTGAAATATAGGATAGGAAGCACTAGCTGAAAATTTCTATCTTCCTTTGGTCTGTCATGCAATTTTTTTTTAACATGGGATAATCTAAGAAGAAAAGGCTTTATCGGCCCCTCGAGATGCCCCCTCTACCATCAAGAATAAGAAACCCCCAATCATTTGCTAAATGTCTGCCCATTCACGTCCAATGTTTGGAAATGGATTTCTTAGGTCTTTAACAGCTCAGATCATGACCTATCTTCCATTCATAGCACCATCACGAATTGGAGAGAGGTCTATTCCCCCCATCCTCTGGTTAACCACACATGGAATTTATTACCTGGTTTGATCTACTGGGCTATGTGGAAGGAACACAATGCAAGAATCTTTCGTGGCCTCTCCATCCAGAGGAATTCATTATCACAAAGATCAAAAGTGCACTCCATGAAACAATGACCTCTCTACCCACTCAGACTGTCAAAGCCCCTCCCACCCTCCACGAAGTGAGAACTCTCTCTATGTTGGATCTCCTTCATATCAAGGTCCGCGAAGTCACTCCCCTCCCCAAGCATGATAATAAAAATAACACGTGGCAGCGACTAGAGCAGGGGACTTTCAAGCTCAACTACGATGGCACAGCCAAAGGGAATCCAGGCCTAATAGGTTTTGGAGGGGTCTTCCAGAACTCTAAAGGTGAGATAATTTGGATCTATGAGGGAAATATAGGTTCATCCACCAACAATGCTGCTAAACTTCATGCCCTCGAACATGGCATCGTCATAGCGCACAACCTCAACCTCACTCCTCTGATTGTTGAAGGAGATTCCATGCTGGCTACCCAAATTAGAAAAAAACTTCAACAGGGTATCGAGTTGGACAAGATATTGGAAAATTGGTGCCTAAATAAAATAATACATCGGATCAAGAAAACCAATGCATCTAGTGCAAGAAATCAAATAGTATTAGAAATCAACATCTACAATGAAATCAATGCATCTAGTGTGAGAAATAAAATAGGATTAGAAATCATCATCTATACTGAAATGAATGCATCTAGTGCAAGAAATATTCATCCCTCTCTCCCCCCTCCATCTATATTTATATTTCCCTCCATGTCTCATTCTTTGTCTCTCTATCTCACCCCCCTAAACACACGCTCTCTCTCTATCTCTCTCTATATATCTATCTCTCCCTCCCTCTCTTTCTTTCTCTATCTCTCTATTCTTCCCTCTCTTCACCTCCCATATATATCTCTATCTCCTTCCGCCTCTCCCTTGTCTCTCTATATCACCCCCAAAACACACACTCTTTTTCGATATATATCTATCTCTCCCTCCCTCTTCATCCCCCCCTCTCTCTTCTTCTTATCTCCCTCTCTCCCCTTATATCTCTCTTCCATTATCACTCCCTCTCTCTCTCTCCATCTTTATCTCTCTATGTCTTTCTTCTTACCTCCCTCTCTCCTCTCTCTCATGTCCTCTCTCTCTTCCTTTCTCTCTCTCCCTCTCTCCCACATCCCTATATTTCCCCCTCCTCTCTCTCTCTCTCTCTCCTCCCTCAAAATTAGTCATTATATCCTTCCCTCTCTCCTTCTCACCCCCTTCCTTCCATATCTCCTTCTTTGTCTTTCTATCTCACCCCAAAACACACACATTCTCTCTCCATGTCTCCCTTGTCACTCCCTCTCTCTATCTCCACTTTTTCTCTTTATGTATTTCTTCTTCACTACTTGTCTCCCCCTCCAACTTCATTTTTTGGTCCCTCCCTCCAAAGTCTTGTCTTTGGTCCTCTCTCTCTCTCTCTCTCTCTCTCTCTCTCTCTCTCTCTTTTTTCCCTTGTAACTTGTCACTGTCTCCATCCCTCTCTCATCCTCTCTCCCCCCTCCATCTTTGTGTCTCCCTCTCTCTCTCTTACCCTTCTCTCCCTCTCTCAGTCCTATCTCTCTCTCTCTCTCTTAATTACTCCTCTCCCCTCTCCTTCATTCTATGTCCATCTCTCCCTCATCACTCCCTCTATCTCTCCACTTCTATCACTCTATGTCTTTGTTCTTCCCTCCATATATATCTAGAGTTAGTTATATATGATAATATATTAATATATATTATAATATAACAAATTGAATATTATATTAAATCAAATAATATTAATATTAAATTAAATAATATTAATATTAAATTTAATATTAATATAAATATTAATCTTTTAATATCAATATTACATTTAATGTTTTTTTTTACATAGTATGATAACAAACTTTATAATAAAACTACATCGAATCAATATATATAGTCTTTCCTTTTAAAGATTCATTTTACAAATATTTAATTAAAAGAAGTACTAAAAGATTTTGGAGTGGGATTTTCGATTCTTTGTGTTGAATTAACATTTTTCATTTGATTTATGAAATGGTATTGGCTTGAGTAGAGAGTCAACATGTTTAAAATTTTACCTAATTTGGAACTTTAATGTGTTAAATTTTTTTGCTAAAGGTAAATTTATGATCCATTCAAATTCATATGATAAAAGAGCTATTAAACACATGAGGTAATTTATTATCCATTCAAATTATATATAATAATACATAGTTTTATTTTAACAATTAATCTTAGTCCATTAATAAGATTAAAAATTTATATATAATCTAAATATTCAAGTTATATATAATTTAAGATTCCAGTGAATGTTTTGGCTAACATTAGCAAAAAATATTTTTATTATTTTTTTGAGGACGTGACATACTTACACATTGGAGTTGTATCGGGCTGTAGAATGCGCCCCTCGATGCAATCATCAGGTCAAGGATTATTTGATTAACTAGGATGATGATCGTTGTAGTAACTTTGCTATAGGAGGGAACTTTGTTTCATCCTATAGTGTCGAAGATGGTGGTAGGAATTGCAGAGATGATGTGAGTGATGGGGAAGTTGATAATAGGGTAGGGTAGAAAATTCATAATACTATGCATATCAAGTTAAAACAATTTTAAATAATGATGTTTTAAATTCGATATTTGAAAATTTTAAGTTTAAATTTGGTTATTAACTATATAAAAATAAAAAAATGTAAAAACATGAAAAATTTTATCAACAAATATATGCACTTATAAGTATTAGGAAGGTTTTAATAAAATTAAAAATAGAATTATTTCTGTATAGAAATGTGAATTTACATATAATATAAATAGTATTATAAAAACCAATATAGATCCCACTTATTTCCCAATAGTATTCTTGTCGATGCTTTTTAGGTTTACTACCTTGATTTGAGAATGTTGGTCTTATTATTAATGTGGAATTTTTCATAGAAGTTTGTAATTTATTAACTATATTGGTTACTGGGATGTAAAAATTTTATAAGAGGTGTTTTCTTCGAAGATGTTAGATTTAGTTGTATTTGAATATTTTTTCTAAATAGTAAACTCTTAAAAGATCAAAGAAACTATACAGGATTATAAGCATGTGGGGATTTCTATCCAATAATTTAAGGGAGATTCAAATCCAGAATTTTGGCATTATAACTTTACAAGGATTATCAAATAAGCATGTGAGAATTTTTATCCAATAATTTATGGGAGATCCAAATCTAGAATTTTGACATCATAAGTTGTGAGACATTTCAAGTGTTAATGTTTTCCAATGTTGTTGACAAACTTGCATCATAGCTTGGAGACTATGGCTTTTAAAGAAACAGGTGACAACTTGATGAGGTTCATTACCTGCACGCTTCGAAATGGTAAAAGATGTTAAAAACCTTACCCAATACAGAATAAAAAAAAAAAGGTACTTATAAAGAGAGGTGAGATTCTTCATAACATCATAAAGTTGTAATTTATTAAATATATTAGTTATTGTAATATAAAATCTCTACATAATTTTTTTCTTTTAAATATGATATCTTAAAAAATCAGCAAATTATTAATATAGTTATGATAAATTACCTATATTAAATTAAGATGTTAAATTTATTAAATATTAATATCACATGTTTTTATTAATATATAATAAAAACATAATTACTCAATTTTTATCAATATAAACTCTTTTATCCTCGGATAATTTTTCCATCATTATATTCCGACTGTATTTTATGTTAAACGCTTCCATCCTCGATTTTTATTTTCCAGCATTTTACTTCCACTCAAACGAGTTTATCTTATGTTATTACAATTAGAGAATGAACGAAAATTACTTACCACGGTGTATAAGCTTTCGCAATTGTTTGATTAATTATTTACCAAAGTTGTTTAATTAATTATTTACCAAAATTGCATAAACCCTTCCTCGATCATAGTGTGTGCTGGAGGGTGACCCCATCAAGGCAGATTTAATGCCAAGTATGTCGAGATACACCACCACTGCCTGCCACAGGCTCGAGGCGATGGATGTTATGGCTCCTGACATGCATAAGGATATCAACACATTTGAAGGTGGTAGAGTTATTATGTTAAGGTTTCAGATTGGTGGCAAGTGTTTTAGAGAGGTTTGTAGGTTGTTTCTGCATCCAAATGATTGTAGTGCGTTGATTCTAAAGGAGGGACCTCGCGAACAATGAAGTGCAGCGATTTCAGAACAGACGGTGGGCGCTTCAGCTCCAAGCGAAGGTAATATGGTATGTGAACTACCTTTTCTCCCCTTCCATTCATCCAAGTGTCTGGTTTTGGGATTGGGTTTTGCATGGGGAAAATTTGTTTGCAGGTGGGGGTAAATTGGGCTAGTGGAAGCGTTTGGCACCGATAGTCTAGCAATGGTATATTATCTTGAATGGAATTAACTCGGTGTTGGTTTTCTATGAAATTATCCTCTCCCGAATGGGGTTATTTGGGATCTGGGACAAGGGCGTCAACCCTGGGGAATGTTGTGGTCTAGCTTGGTTCGAAGACCAGGGGGTCTGGGATCGGGTTGCTATCAATTTTACATTTAGGTTCTGCTTTACTGTTTTTTATGGGATTCAATAGAAGCTAGCATCAAGGTAATGACTTGGTTGGCTGGCTTTTTGGGCGTTGCATCCATGACCTATGTTGAAGCGTCTACAAGATCGTTGTTGAGGTCGTGCGTTGCCCTGAGTTTGGGAACTGTTATAATGTTGCTAAAGCTGGATATAATGGGCTCATAAATTTTGTCTCTGGTTGTTATGAAAATGGCCCTGTGGGTCAAAAGATTGAATTCCTAGGTGGGTTGGAGGACTTCGATTGGCTGCAGGGTGTACGAGTGCCAAAGAGACAAAGTTCAATTTTAACTCAATTATGGTTTCTTTCTCCCATGGCAGGTGCAGAAAGAGGTAGGCTCTCTTGGGCGCGAAGGGCTTATGTGCTCACACCATCACCTGCATAGGGATCTCCTAACACCCATTTCATTACCAAGCATCGAGCTTGTGTTGTGATGACAAGGGAAGTGAGGGCTAGGTGCCAAGGTAGGAGGCATTGGGTAGCTGAGCAGGAGGAAGAGCCCAGTTCCTCGGGCGAGAGTTGTGGCAGGAAACCAGTCGCTAACCTCATTAATGAAGCGATCAATGCATATCAAGAGGGGACCAATGAAGAGATTAGAATTTTGATTAAGGAATGGGAAGCCGACCTGAACCGCCAGGCGAGCACGACAGAGATAGAGATGGAGGATTAGTGCATGATGGTGTCGGACCCTGGGCATATTCGAGGGTGGGTGACCCAGTTCAAACAAAATTTGTACCTCTATTGGATTATGAAAAGCCGCCTCGGCAAGGCCATGGAGAAAATTTCAGTGGGCATGGCGACAACAATGTAGGAATTCCCTAATTAAAAACAAGGTTTCTAGAAGCTATAATTCCAAATGCAAAAATAAGATGGACGCCTCGACTGTATTGAGAAACACTTCCGATGTGTTTTCTCATAGAAAATGTTGCCTGGTTCCAATGCCAAGGATTCTGCTCTGGTTGAATTTGCCTTTGCTGAGCAAGATGATTAGAATGTTAGCTAGTCTTTAATTTTTTTTTAGTACATATGTGAATAGCTTTTACTTTTTAGTTTGAAGTCATATATGTTTATAGGCAAATAGAGTATGGGCAAGGACATGGTATACAAACTTATATAGCTTGGGTAGAAAGACTTATCACTTTTTGCTACTGGATGGCTTATCATGTGGTTAGGTGGCCAACAAACATGGTTTCCCACTAGGCAAGTTGAGGCCACCTAACCAATTTTATGTGGTTGTAACTTGCTTATATATTAATGAAAATGGAAGGATCTACCAAGCTTACAAAAAATGTTGCATAAATCTTTAAAAATTATTATTTTTTTATAAAACTTTTTTTATTATAATAAATTCACATAAACCTTTGAGAATTTTTAATTATTTATAAAAATGTTGAAAAAAAACCTTTCATGTAAATAAGAAAAAATAATAAGTATTCCTGAGAAATTAACAACAACAAATATTTTCTCATGAATATAATAATTAGATAAACAAGTTTGCAAAAATAATTAAAACAAATAAAAGATTTTAAGTTATATTTATGTTGATAAGTATGTTTATTTTAGAATAGGGACTTCATTTTTGTTTGCTTTTCAAGTTTTCTGAGTTTGACTTCAGGTTTGACCTATGCCTTGAGAAACTGCAACCCTTGGGCATCTAAGACGTCAAAATTGCTCGAGGATCGAACTCAACTAACCACAATAGCTCTTAACATCACTGGATTTTTTCCCATAGAGTTTCGAACCAGTGACTTTCACATCATGGAGTGACTTAACGATACATGCAACCGCACTCTATTCTATTCCCCATGGGCAGGGATTTCAAAATTTTAATTTAATTATCAATAAATATTAGGCAGATGGTAGGGATTTATTCTTAGTAGTAGTCACAAATCAGAGGTTAAGATTTATCTCTAGAGTTGTTATGTCCCTTTTACCTTTTTAATTAAATTGATCAATTAAAAAAATGTTATATAAGCAAGTTTGATATGAAATCAATTACTTTTTTTATCATTTAGTATTGATAACATGTGGTATTGTAATAAACCCTATTTAAGTATTGAGAATCTCTATGGTAAAGTGAGAATAAATATCCATAATTAAAATCCTTGGTGTATTTTTTTAAATGTATACATGTTTAACTTATATATTAATTATTTTTATAATTATGAAGAACAATCATTTAAAATAAAGTTGTTATTTAGTGATTGAACATTTTATGGCTTAATCTATAGTGAGAGGAAACTAGGGCATGATTTTTTCAGTGGTGTAGATTGATTTAGTGGAGGCTTCCTCCTTCTTCCCCACCATTCTTGTTTCCTATTTAATGTCGGGAAATTGATGTCCCCCATGCTTATAGAATCGAAGGATTCAATGTCTTCCCTGCAACTAAGGAAATTTCGTTTATTTGTTCACTCGGTAGAAGTGGAAGACTAGAAATATGACTTTCGATCGAGGTTTCACAAGTTGTTGTTTTTATAGAAGGTGAATGTCACATGACATACTAATTGCATGTAAATCTTATAGTTGAGGTTATAAAACAAGCTTTGCAAGTTTAGGCTCCTTTGCATCTTCGTTCCATTGCCAATGATGCCAACAATGGTTGTGATTACCCACCTCCTTTCTCTCTCGAAGGCATGTTCCTCAACTTAAAACTCTTTAGACCTCTTTCCAATCCTAATCAAGTTGTTATTTGAGCACTCCCTACTTTTGTGGGTCAAGCCTATGGATTTAGTGAAACATCTCAAGCTTTATTCATAGCATAAATTGGGTGTACCCTCGAGAATGTAACACTTTCTCTTTGAAGGTAAGGATATAGATGATTCATCCCCTTTCATCTTATAATATATATAGAGATGTTACTACGGTTACGGTCCTTTGCTTACATGGGGGGAGTAGTGGGAAAGCTTTCATGTTCGCAGGATTTCTTTTATAAAGATGTTGTCCACAACCAATCCCCCCAAAGAGCCACTTAGCCACAGGTGGCTCCTAAACTGGTTCAGGTCAACAAGTATGAGGAAGTTCCCTATGTTGAAATATCACACCCCGAATTCGAGGACACCCATCATCTCTGCATCGAGTTAGGCCTCATCTTTCAATGGCTTATGGCCACGTTGTGCCGATATTTATGTGTGTATCCAATTATCTTGGACAAAGAAGTGCAAGATTATTTTTTGATCAAAACGTGTCGTCGTAGTGATTTTCACTGAATCAAAATATTATCAAAAGGCCCTAACTGGTGGGCCTTGGTTCTGGGGTAAAGTTGAGATGTTCATAACCCCCTGGATTTTGCATTTTGACCCTTCTACAACAATAATTACCAAGATATCAATCTCAGTTTAGCTTTTTCTTTCTCACCTACGACACTTTTCGAATTCTCAAAGTGTAGGAGACACCCTGAGAAGTTTTCTAGCCACAAATACCTCTCATGTGCAACTTGTCCTTTAGACCTATGGCAAAATTTGTGTGGAAATTGATACAATCAAAGGACTAGCAAACCAAATCTATTTAAAAATGAGTGATTATGACTAGACCCAATCTCTGGATTATGAGAATATTGCTTTTTATTTCCGCTTTTGTCTTCAAACAAGTCATTTATAGAATTCTTTCCATTTGTTAAATTCTAACTAGAAACAACACAATAGAATTACTAAATCTAAAAGTTGGAAGCCTTGTGACCCACCTCCTATGGATGGTGAGACTTCATATATTTTTGACCAAGAGATTGAGGGATCTGATGATGATATGATTTCGGGCGATCAGGCTCGGACTTTCGCTCCTCATCAAACTCATGAGGATTCAACAACGAACCCAATTCCCTTAGCAAATATGTAGTTGGTGAATAAATATGTTTCTTTGAGTGCTTTAAAGCAGACTCACAAATCAACATACTCAAACTTCGATAAGAAATCTCCTTCAACCCTTAATGATAATTTGCAAGTAACTTTGTTTGACCTACCTCTAGTAGGCTGGATCAAGGTTTTGAAAAAGAATGGATAAAAGGTTACCTTGAGGACCATCCTCAAGTTGGATGATTGTTTTATTATTATTTATTTTGTTTCCCCTTGCCTCCCCTATTATTTTTTGTCTCATACATTCTAGCTATGATCCTTCCCTGTGTGGTGGACATTGATATTGGCTCTGCATACGTCTCTGTAATCTTTCTTGTGCATTCTTAATAGATGAGTAGAGTTAAAGAAGTTATAATTCAATTAATTTTTACAATTTTTTAATTGAATAAAATAAATATTTTGATACTTATACCCTTTATTTTTTTTTAAACAATAAGAATACCTATCATAACTCAATTCCCTAATGCTCATATATCTATCAACATTTAGCAATCATTTGATTTATTATCATTTAATTTATTTATATAATATAATATTCATAAATAATAATATTGATCCTATTGCTTGAGCAGTGGTTGATGTATGTTGAGGAGTATTTCAGCAACTCTTGCATCATCATTGCACAAGTGATTGAACCAAGAGGTTCCTTCTGCGTCAGTGTTCAATGTGGAGTTGATAGATGTCCCTCTTAAAATGAAAATATAATATTCTTTAAATAGAAAAGCAATGTAGACTATAATAAAAAATAAAAATGAATGTAGGATTTTTACCTATCTCATGTTTAGTTATCCATATGACATAATATAATTTCATATAACTAATTAGAAGTAAAAAAAAATGTGTGAGTAAGATGTTTAAACCTAATGCTTTTTAAAAAATATTTCAACATGGTATTTAAGAATTTAAATAAACTATTTGAATATCTATGTTAATTAATTTATTATGTGGATGCTAACTTCATATATATCTATATATTGAAAAAAATTGCTAAACAAAAATATTTTATAATAAAATATTCAATGTAAAAAAAAAGTTATTGAAAGATAAAAAATAAAATAAAAATAATAGATACTTCCTAATAAGAATAATAAGAGGGATATAAACAATTCATTCAATTCTTAATATAAAATTAATATATGATATTTAAAAATACTCATAATAATAAATAAATTCAATGTGGGTTATTAATAAAATATTTTATTACAAATTTATATTAACATATACTTAAAAATATATTAATAACAAAAAACCATTTTGATGTGCACACATCCACATGTTACGTTAAATATATTATTGTCAACTATGTATATATTATATATTGTTTTAAAATAATACGTATAAAGTAATTGAAAAGAAGTTTTTATGGTTAAAACATTTAAACTAGTATTAATATTATGTTATAGTTTTGTTTTTGTTAAGTATAATTTTTTTGTTTTAATTTTAATAAAGATTTTTTAGAGTTACATGTACTTTATATAGTATTCAAAAATACAATTTAAATAATGAAAAAATATACATTATATATATAAAAAAAAAAATCACTAAAAATTTATTGAGATCTATCGTAATATAAAAAATTTGTATTTTTTTTTTTCCAAATTTCACACACTAAAAAAATTATCTACCTCATATTAAGAATCCATGTTTAAAATGACTATACTGATTTTAACTCGCCCATCTTTCACGAATGAACAACTTCAATACGATTGTAATGTATACACCGGCTAGTAAAAATATATTAAAATTTTGGGTAATCATAAACTCACGACCATTGTACTACATATTTGACTTAAAGACTAAAAAAGTCTAAAATATATCATAGTTAAGAGACAAAATGGAGTTAGAACCCTATATTATGGAGCATTACAAAAGTCATAATTTTTAAATAATTAGAAATAATACCGAACATGTCGGCCTCAGCGCGCAATGTTTGTGCACCCATTGTTACAAAACCTCTCAACGGTTCAGTTCATGATGGAGTTTGATTGAAAATTTTCCGGTCACTTGTATGCATGGCAATGAAATTCCAACTGGGAGAAAGTTTAATGTGGGTCTTATAATGCCGTCCATTTACATTTCCTGGTTTTGTACGTTAGAAAACATATTCAGACCTGTACCTTTTTGTTATTTCTGCCACACTGTCATCCAGTGAGGCCATTGGGAAGTGGAGATTTTATCTAAAAATCAACGCCAAAGAGGAACTTTCAGGTAAAGTTATAATTTTATGTTGTTTAGTCATTTCTATATTTTCACACCAGTCGTTTTGTCAAAATGTGATCGATGAAATGTTTAACCGCGTCCTAGAAGAATTTTAGTCCAACGATAGTGGAGTCAATTGTTGTATCACCTTAATAATACTTGGCTTTATTTTTACCATTATAGAGTTTTTATTTATTATATATTAGTACTAGTTTAGGTTTATTTAACACCGGATTTATTATGCGTCGAGAGAGATTAAATCTCTCGGAGGTGCAAATTTTCTTTTTGGTGTGTAGAATTTGAGGAAATGTTTGCACCTCAAGGGATTTTATCCTCTCGGTGCATGATAGATCCAATTTTAGATTGATGTACGCTAGTTTTAGTTGAAAACAACAATGTAACATTTTTAGATTATCATTATTATGTATATGTTTGAGATAAAATTCAAAATTCACATTATGTTTTTTCTTAGTATGACCAATATCATTCTCTTATTTATTTTGGTCTGTGTTGCTTTTCTTGAATGATTCGTAAGTTTGTGTTTGGATACTTTGAGTGGTTTATGTCTTTATGTGTTTGGATTTGGATGGTAATGTTGTGAATGTTACAGTAATATTTTTATATGCACATGTAATGGTTTATTAGTAAATAGTTGATGATGAAGAAAGAGACAATCTTCTCAATAGTTTGCACGAGGATTGATATTGATGTTGACATATGGGGGCCTAACCCAAGTTCAGAGTTATTTAGCCAAACAAATCCCTACACTACTGGCCCTTCGGCATCAGCCCACAAAACGCGGACTGAAGTCTCACCCGAAGCAGTATGGGGGGATGCTAGAACCAAGTTTCTGCACCCTTGAGATGTCTGAGATGTTGATTTAGTCCAACTAGGCCTACCTTGGCGCAGGTTGCTTCGCGCACTGTCCTAACCTTTAGTACCTTCACGATATGTTATAATTGTCTACAGCGCAGCCCTAACCAGGGGCTGAGATGCTTTCGCGCTACTATGTCAGTGAACTGCACTATTTCCCCAAACTACAACACGTATCTTACTTATATTCTTAACATCTTACTTATCTTCACGTAAATAGTTATTCTAACTTGCGTTCACTTAATCAACACATTTATACACATTCGCGCATCATATAAGCATTAAAAGTGCAATTTATAACCATTTTAACAGATGCATAAAATAGGAAATAAATACATGGAAATGGTATGAAACTTCTCTTTATTAACACTTCCAACTGTTACAAACTCGACTCGCCTTGCGCACTCAGTTGCAGACTACTAGTCCTCTGCGCACACAGTTGCAGAGCCTTCTCTTACTCTACGACCCGAAATTAGAATTTACATTTCAGATATGACTCAACTCTTCATCCTTATCGTGATTACCTTGCCTTACTACTTAGAGCCTCGCTCTATTTATACAATCCCATGGTTCACGGACCATGGTTAGATCTCTACAGCCGAATTTACAATAACAAAATTAAGGGTGGACAACCCTATGACTCTTTTACAAGCTACATGCTTCGCGCCCACAAAATCCGGAGTTTTTACATCGGAATTACAATATTTGACCAAAATCTAAGCTCTAAGCTCCAAAACATCCCTTGGGGGATCCTATGCCCAACAGGCCCCCAACACAAACATTTTGACTCGCCCTTGAGTCACTCTGTCGATGTGAAGATCTTTGCATGAAGACCTCCCAAATCTGACTCGATTGCTGCAAGTTTGACAACACACTGAACGGTTGCCTATTGTACTTCCTCGGCGCGCTGTTAGTGACCGCTGTGGCTGAACTGCTGCCCTGAATCCTCTCCTCTGTTTCTTGTAGCTGCATGAGCTTTGCTTCGATAGAGGCTGTAATGGTATACCCCTCATCAATCCACGATTGTAAGTGCGCCTTCAAAACTACTTGCTTATGCCAAGTAGCATCCACCTGCTACTTGAGCACTTTACCCTGCTACATCCTAGCGAACATTTGTGTGAGGGAAACGTCTGCGTGGTCCCTTTTACTTCGTTGTATCTCTGCTATAGCTCACACGCCTCTATCTCTAGGCGTTGTATGTTTGGGTCCTCCTGCAGGGTGGTGAGGACCTCAAACGACTGCTCGAACAACTTTCTGCAGTCTGTCACTGCACTGTTGACCACCGCTATTGTTGTTGTGATCACGGTGGCACGTTGTTCCTTAACCTTTGGTGGAGTTGAAGGCTACGCCTTCAACTGCAGTTATACTATCTAAAGGTTCAGCTCCAGCTGAGCCCTAGGCATTTCCTCTCTAGCATCGTGCACCCCTGTTGCTAACTTCCAGACGCGCGTCTCCACTAGTTCTTCTGCTTGGATGGCCAACTCCAGGACCATCTGGCAGGCTTCCTCCACCACCTACACTATCTGTCTATTCTGCGCCACTACCTCGTCGCACTGCAGGCTCAACTGCTCAATGTTGATGCGTTGCTCGCTCATGACCTGGAGCACGCGACCCTCCCTAGCTCGTAGTTCTGCAGTGACTCCATCCTACAAAATATAGAGCGTCTGCCGAGGGAGTGTAGCCACGTTTAATCCGATTCCCTTCAACCCACTGACCATAGGCCTATCAGCCTCATTTTCTGTAATGAGTGCGCCATCTGGCAGCACTATTGTGTTAGTCATTCAAGCGCACAACATTTCCTCGGTTGCGGACATGCCTACTGCGAGGCTGGTTGACATAGTGCCTGCCTATGGAGTGTGCACTTGCAAGTCCTGTATCTACATCTGGAGAGCCCCCAACACCATCTAGTGTTGCTCCTCAAACTATTGAAGGGCATTCGCGATGACATCCCTCACCGTCTCGCCAATATCATGGAGATCCCCCTAAGTGAGGGTGATCGAGTCGAATGAAGTCTTTGAAGCCTTCGACTTCTTTTGTGGCCCTACCTGCTCTCTTTGGCGCAGATGTTTGAGTTGTGTGGACGCTGTCTGCGGGTTCGCACCACCTTGTTCTGTGTCGGTTTCTGGCTCAGGCGAAGGCAACTTCTGTCTTTCACGCTCTTCTTCTATTGTCTTCTGTTGCTCTTCTGCCCACTTCACAACATCGCGCGCCTCCTGGGCCTTAACCACTGCTTCTTCCTTCCTACATTTTTCTGGCAACTGCGGCATTCACAATTTCACCTTTTCCTTCTTTCGCTGTGTGGCGGACATCTTTGCTTCCACCGCGGAGCCAGCTAGAGCGCGCCACTCCGGCGGCCACAACTCAAGGACCGCGAAGATGACATTGTCGGTCACCAAATAGGGTAGCTCGCGCCATGTCTTCGCGGGGTCCTTCCATGCCCTAATGTAGACATGATGGAAATCTGCCTTGAGCTTCACGAAGCTCTGTAGACTGTTTTAGACAGTGGGAAATAATCGCGGCTTGTGATTAATCCCCATTCCGATGTTCATCTCCATGAGCACCCAAAATATTTTGCTTTCCCTTATCCTCTGTGCATCCTTGTTTGCCCACAGCGAAACGTACTTCGCTACCTCCGGAAGGTCCTGTGTGATTGTCGGGAACTGGCTATCTTCAGGCAATTCCCATGCCACCAATGCTATTGACAACATAAGCCACGCAGAGTGAAAATTTTTTCCCCACTCCCATGCCTCGCGGTAGTTCTCAAGGAACTCTCTGCATAAATAGTTTTCCTAGTTGAACTAGACCCATTCTGTGCACTATGTTGCTAGTGAAACCACTAGCGCAGACACCTAATATGTATGACACTTCCGCATAACCTTCCCTACCAATATCTGGGTCGCGAGTTTAACCGCAAGGTTTTTGATGCTAGAAATCATGTACCATCTCTTCTTCTTCTCTAGCTTAAACTTCTTCTTCATGGCCTCTGCGATGGACAAATCATCACTCTTTTCCTCCGGGATGTTTGCTGGGTCCTCCCCTTTGCAAGGGAGCCAAGTAATTCTATGAATCAAATGGTTTGTGATGGGGATGGGCTCCTCCAACCACAAGCACCCATCATGCACCAAGCAGAGTAGCTACCTGATGACAAAAATAGTCACTCGGGTGCTATAGAAATGCGGCACCCAGAGTAGGTTTAACAATCCCGCCTTTTCTACACCTCTCAGCCATTTGCACAGCTCCAAATCTATTATCCCACCCGCCATGTCTTTCTTCTATCATATGAGTTACGTGGTCACGAGATGCAGGAAATTCTCGTGGTCCGCGAGATCCCAAACCTCAAACTTCAGCAGGGGCACCAATCCCATGTGCACCCCTTCAAAAATAATGTCATTAGGGAGTAACGGAGTCTGCAGAGAGATCTTGCTCTCATATATATTTTGGGGACCTTTGCTTTACCTTTCTGTGGAGGAACATATGCGAGCAGCCTGGTAAGAGGGTCCACACCCTGGGTTTCTTCCATTTCTACATCCTCGTCCTCTACTAGGATTTCTTCAAATTCCTCCTCCTCATCAGCCTCCAAATTGATAGCCTTCCCCTTTTCTTCAATAGTGACCTTAGTCCTCAGCGGATTTCTAGGTGATATGCACACCGATACCATGCTCTACTTATCTTTCTTGGGTCTTGGTGTGCACAATGATTTAGGGATTTCAACAACTATCTTGGCACTTTCTGGGGCTTCCATTTCCGTAATTGCTTGCATGGCTTCCTCAACAGTCATTGCTCTGGTACCCATGGCTTCTTTGGGTGATGCAATAGTGTGATTCCACAATTCCCTCAGGGTCTCTGGTAACTGCTCAAGCAACGAATCCACTTTCAAAAGATCTAACAAATCTCAGTTCATGAATATCTGGGTGCGAAACCACTCAATTCTCAAATTGCCAAGTGTTGTTTGCTCGACAACCCTTTGCAATTTATAGTGCCTTTTGAATTTGAATTCGATCGTTCCCCCCACATTCGGTCCATTAATGCTCGATTGGCGGCAGATTTTAAAGAATCTAGCCCATAAAGTTCACCTTAAATGCTTGTCACCCGCTCCATTTGCTCTCAAACCATGCATCACATCATGAATAGTGACTGTAATGGTCACTTTCCAGCCGACCCGTGCAACAGCGCAGCTACACTCGCGTTGTCGTGGACCTTGTGACACTTCGCTACTGTGCGCAGTCTTGACATTGCGTAGTCTCTTGGTAGAGTAGTTTATAGTCCTGTGCCTCCTTTCAGCTACCTAGAGTGCTAAGACTGTGCTTCCGTCGATTAGTCAAATGGCTGAGCCACCTATGTATGGCTTCAAATGATTGTCGTTCACTTTTCCTGGGAAAAGTTCTCCATTTAACTTTACCAACTACACCGTGCCACCATATGTGATCTCCTTAATAACATATGGTCCCAACCAATTCATTATGAGCTTTCGAGCAAATTTATCAAACTTAGTATCATACAACAACACCAGATCATTCACCTTGAATGTGCGCAACTTAATATGTCGATCCTGCCATGACTTTTCGCACTGCTTTTGTACTTTCTAGTGAAATCCAGCGAAAAATCATTCTTCGTCGAGCTCCTCCAACTGTGCGAGCCTCTCCTCCAGGGCTCCGTGATCCATCATACCTGTGAGTGTTGCTATGTGTAGACTAGGCATGATGTATTCCATGGGCATTACGGCTTCCACTCCATAGACAAGCCTAAAATGTGTATGTCCCGTCAGTTTCTTGCATTTCATCCTATAAACCCATAAGACTACAGGTATGCGTAGGTCCCAATCACTTCAATGCACATTGCATCCCCTCTTCAGTGCATTGCACACCTTGTTGAATGCCTCTCCGCAATAACTCTTCCTACATAATGTCTTCCCAACATTAAGAACCATTTTCACATTTGTCCCCCCCAACACATGCTTATTGACCATGCATTTCAGCGCAGAGTATATGTGCATTCGCGTAGGTTGTTTTCCATATGCCTGCACCCACTTGGATAGATGCATGCGTGGATCATCCTGCCCATCATACTTGTCTGTTAGTCAAACCTTAGGCTTCCCAAATCGTGTGCCCATAATTCTCCTACATTTGTGTCAATCATTAAAGCTTCTTTTGTGCATACCCCACCATCTCACGGGCATAGCGCACAGTACCCAAACCAAGGCTTGGAAGCGTTGTTTTTCCAGCACCTCCCTTTCAAATGCATCCAAGAAAGCATCTACCTCATTTAGTCCATCACAAGTAGCCAGATATCTTACTTCTGTTGACACGTAGCATAGTGACCTAGTCATCATATTGCAATTCAGTGTAGTTACCTCATGTAACCTATTTTGCCATCGCTCTATTTCTTCATTAGAATCCAAGGTGCAGGAGTTCTCGCGCTCCCATGAAATCCGCCCATCCACGGTGGGATTTACCCAGTCTTGGTCTCTCGCTATTATCTTATAGATACAGTCCAAATCATCATCACTTTCATAGTCACGCACTGGCTCAGTATAGCGCGATCCTTCAGTAGAGTCCAGGGATATAATTACGCGTAGTGATTTCTTCTCAAAAATCATCTTTCACTTCTTCAGATTAATCACCCCATTCATGT
The DNA here is from genome assembly GCA_031772625.1 of Pinus tabuliformis. Classification (NCBI taxonomy): domain Eukaryota; kingdom Viridiplantae; phylum Streptophyta; class Pinopsida; order Pinales; family Pinaceae; genus Pinus; species Pinus tabuliformis. Next base: position 737,287,016 of record CM062813.1, read on the forward strand.
CAATGGCCCAATCAATTCCTAAGAGCACGGGATAGGGATGTTGTCATCAAAAATCTTTATCACTTTGAAATCCACTAGCGCGCTTGCTCCCTCAATATCCACAGTTATTCCTTGCAATCGCCCCATAAGTATTATTTTCTACTGGTTCGCTATTCTTAGCTAAATTGGAGACCACTACAGCGTAGGTCTTCCCATTTGCTCCCATGTCTATTTCGGCAGAACATTCACATCTGATCCCAAATCCAAGATGACTTGATCCATTTCATATTCCTCGATCTGCGCAGTTAGCCTCATTTCTCGTCTCGTCCTTGTCTTATGTTTTTTGATCTTCCGTACTACACGTGGTTCTCCTGGCGCGGTCCCAACACATCTCTTAATGAGTTCTTGTAATTCTTTCACAGCCTTACTGTCGCGCAGTAATTTCATACATGTTTCCAGGAACGTTGTGAGCATAGATGGGTCCATCTCTAGCTCCAGTTTATTTTTGCTTCCTGAAGTGGAGGCATCTGTGAAGTTCTTCTTGGATTCCATGAAGGTTTCCCCAGTGCGCTCCAAATCAAACTCCGCTTCTTTCATCAGAGCTTTGCGAACCCAAGTACTATCTTTTGGCTATTTGCCTTTGTCATGTCCCATCACGATCCCACTTGGGAGCACAATGTTCACATTCGTATCTTCCTCGCGCGGCTCAGACCTCATCATTTGCAAGTTCTGAGTCGGGGGAGGCAGTAGCGTTCCTTTGTCGCGTATCCTAGCTATCAGCGTAGGACAATATTCTGTCTCATGATCAAACAACGTGCAATACAAACACGATGGGCGCATTGTATTCGTGCAATCACGGGCATAATGTCCTATCCCTCTGAAATTGTAGCAAATCAACTATCCGTGACCTCTTTGAGGTCCTCCTCCACCTTGGCTTTATTCGCACCCCTAAAATCATGTTCGCGCCATTCTTGCATTATGGTCAAGGGGTCGCATTTCGGCCTGAACTCTATAGGTGGGAGTTCTATCCATCATCAACCCATAACTTCTACAAGTTTTCTCGTCATGTCCGACCAACCTTCAAAAGTCGCAGAACAACTGTTGAAAATTTTGTGTATACTTCTGTAACAAGTGACAATTGTCAATTGCATGTTTTCTTGCTAGTTGACAAATTGCACACCATAACGCAGGCACCACGCTAGGTTCTGCTTGTGCTTCCTGCCTTAAAAACACCGGTCCTCCTCCTACGAGGTAATTTGTGAAAATCGGGAAGTGGTCCTTGTCATGACCTTGACCCTTACATTTTACGCACCATACCTATTCGTGCACTTCTAGTTGAACTGTCCTATCCTGTTTCAAACTCTGCATCTCAAGGCATAAATTCTTCAGCGGCGCGTGGACATGCTGAACTCCTAAGTTAGGATCGTACATTGGGGTCTCATGGAGCCTCATGGAAATCTCTAGGGCTTCTGCCTGAGTCGTTATCTTCCGTTGCGATAGCGCACTCCTTAAATGTGGCATTAGCAAAGCTACAAACCATTTGCGATGCTGTCCATCTACCATATTCATATTAGCTTCGTGAATAGTATATTTTAGCCTCTGATCTAGCTCACAAGGTGTCTCGCCTTGTAGCATCATGATTTCTTTAAATATAATGATCGACTGCGCTTCAGACTCAAGCCTGCTAAATTCTCTATTTAGCGCTACTTGGATGTTTGCAACTCTCGCATTTGGGTTATCGTTGGAGTACTTAATATACCTGTTCAGTGCGCGATCCTACAGGGCACTAACGAGTGTCGCTTTCTTTATATTTTCATCTATAACACCTTGCGCTTCCTATAAAGCCCTTACAACGAACCAGAATTGGTCCGGATCCTCATTTCCAAAACCTTTAAACACAGGAAACTTTACTGTGCTTGCCATATTGTGTCGTAGTGGTGGTGGAGTTTGTACGGGTGAAGATGAAGGTGATGGCAGTGAAGTCGACGGTGGTGTGGGTGGAGGTGGTATTTTCAGAATTCTTTGCCTTATTAAATGCATGGCACTTCGTGGTGAGACCTTCGTGAGCTCTCCTCATCCCCTCGCGGAGGTAAAATCAAGGGGCTATCTTTTGGTCCCTTATTTCTTCGTTCCTGTAAGATTTTCCACTTCAGGCAGCCTCGAACATCCAGTTAACTACATAACCAACTTTTCACACAATAGCATTTTAATCCAAGTATTCAAAGACTTTATGTACTCACCTCATGGTCCTTTGAGAAAACGTTGCTCCACCTCACTATAGATGACTGAGGTGTCAACAGCAAACTCAGTAACGAATCCTCCTATAATACGATGGAGCCAATGATCAACAATGCACACGATCTTATCTTCCGATGCTTCCAACCTTCGCACTAGTTCTGGGGTCCACATAATAGGAATTTCAAGCTTCCACCTTCCTTGGCTATCTGATAGCTTCACGATCCACTCATATAGCTTAGTAGGGAAGGCCACAAAAGAGACTTCGTGGATCTCCATGTACAGGTAGCAATCTAACCACTCTTCTTTTGACAGTCGCGAGTTCTTGTTCTCCAGCACCATGAACTCGTGAATTCCTCTGTCCAACCAGCCTTCAATTTATTTCTTAGTTGGATTCCAATGATACAACATGCGACATCTATATGCAGACTCCGGTCCCAGAAATGGAACCATTTGTTGGCTTATGGGGACCTGACCCAAGTTGAGAGTTATTTAGTCAAACAGATCCCTACACTACTGGCCCTTTCGGCATCATCCTACGGAGCATGGACTGAAGTCTCACCTGAAGCAGTACGGGGGATGCTGGAACCAAGTTTCTGAACCCTTGAGATGTTTGAGATATCGATTTAGTCCAACTAGGCCTACCTTCGCACAGGTTGCTTCGCGCATTATCCTAACCTTCAGTACCTTCACGATCTGTTATAATCTTCTTTCGTGCAGCCCTAACCAGGGGCTGAGATGCTTTTGTGCTGCTATGGCAGTGAACTGCACTACTTCCCAAAACTACACCACGTGGCTTACTTATCTTCTTAACAGATATTACGTATCTTCGCATAAACAGCTATTCTAACTTGCATTCACTTAATAAACACAGTTACATATTCGCGAATCATTAAGCATTAAAAGTGCATTTTATATCCAATGTAACATATGCATAAAACAAGAAATAAATACATGGAAATGGTAGGAAACTTCTCTTTATTAATAGTTCCAACTGTTACAGTCTCGACTTGCCCTGCACACCCAGCTGCAGGGGTCCGCGCACTCAGATGTGAACTACTAGGCCTCTGCACACTCAACTGCATATCCTTCTCCTACTCTACGACCTGAAACTAGAATTTACACTTCAGATATGACTCAACTCTTCATCCTTATCATGATTACCTTGCCTTACTACTTAGAGCCTTGCTCTATTTATACAATCCCATGGTCTGTGGACCATGGGCAGATCTCTACAGCCGACTTTACAATAATAAAATTAAAGGTAGACAACCCTATGACTCTTTTACAAGCTACGCGCTCCGCGACCACAAAATGCAGAGTCTTTACATCGAAATTACAATCTTTGACCAAAATCGGGGCTCTAAGCCCCAAAACATTCCTTGGGGGATCCCGTGCCCAACAATTGCACACCTATTTCATTTAATTTTAGGTATCACAACTGTTCACAACTAATTAATTCTAAATAGTGTTCTTCCAAATATTAAAAAATATACCTTTAAGAGTAGTTTTAATAATTTCTTTCCTTCAAGAATATGTTGATGATTTTTTTTGTCTACAGTCTATTTTGCAAAGTGAAGAAAAAATGTATTTTTGAATTTTTTTAATGAGTGGTTAGATTTATAAAATCTTTACATTATTTGTTTCTGCAAAAAATTATCATATCTCTTTGAAAAATATTTTGATTTTTTTTTTTTTAGATATAAATTTTCCTCTTATAAATATTTTGAATACATTGTTGTATGCAATTACTCTATTAGTAATTTTGAATATATGGAATTGTTTATTCGTAAATAGTTGGTGATGAAGAAGAGAGACGATATTGTCAAGGATTATTTTTTACTTTGTAGGAGGATTGATTCTGCACATCTTTTTCATTTTAATTCTAGGTATTGCAACTTTTTGTGGTTAATTATTTCTTAATAGTGCCCTTCTACGTATTACTAAATATATCTTGATTATTTTTTTTAATAATCTATAGCTTCAATATTAACAACATCTAATGCAAACAATCAAATGGGATTAGAAAACAACATCTCCACATAAATCAATGCATTTAATTCAAACAATCAAATGAGATTATAAATCAACGTCTACATTGAAATCAATGCATCTAGTGCAAGAAATCAAACAGGATTAGAAATCCACATCTACACTGAAATCCATGCATATAGTGCAGGCAATCAAATAGGATTATAAATCCACATCTACTGAAATCCATGCATCTAGTGCAAGTAATGAGATATGATTAGAAATCCTCATCTACACCAAAATCAATGCATCTTGTGGAAATAATCAAATATAATTAGACACCAACATCTACACTGAAATCAATGCATCTATTGCAAGCAATCAAATAGGATTAGAAATCATCATCTACGCTGAAATCAATGCAACTAGTGTAAGAAATCTTCTTCCCTCTCTCCCCCATCCATCTAATCTTGAAAAAGTATTTTTAATAACTGATAGTCTAAAGATTAACAACATTTAATCCATCTAATGCAAGCAATCAAATATGATTAAGAAGCAACATCTAAACTGAAATCCATGCATATAATGAAAGAAATCAAATATAATTAGAAACCAACATCTACATTAAAATCAATGCATTTAGTGCAAGTAATCAAATCTAATTAGAAATCAGCATCTACAGTGAAATCAATGCATCTAGTGTAAGCAATCAAATAAGATTAGAAATCGCCATCTACGCTGAAATCAACTTAATAGGTATTACAACTTTTGACAACTAATTATTTCTTAATAGTGTCATTCTACTTATTGCTAAATATATCTTGATTTTATTTTAATAATTTGCAGCGTCAAGATTAACAACATCTAATGCATCTAATGCAAACAATTAAATAGGATTAGAAAACAACATCTACATTGAAATCAATGCATCTAATGCAAATAATCAAATGAGATCAGAAATCAACATCTACACTGAAATCAATGCATCTAGTGCAAGCGATCAAATAGGATTAGAAATCCACATCTAGACTGAAATCCATGCATCTAGAGCAAGCAATCAAATAGGATTACAAATCCAAATCTGGACTGAAATCCATGCATCTAGAGCAAGCAATCAAATAGAATTAGAAATCCACATCTACACTGAAATCCATGCATCTACTGCAAGCAATGAAATAGGATTAAAAATCAACATCTACATTGAAATAATTGCGTCTAGTGTAAGAAATCAAATATAATTAGAAACCAATATCTACACTGAAAAGAATGCATCTATTGCAATAAATCAAATAGGATTAGAAATCATCATCTACATTCAAATAAATTCATATAGTACAAGAAATATTCTTCCCTCTCCCCCCTCCATCTCTCCTTCTTTGTATCTCTATCTCATCCCCCAAACACGCACACTCTTTCTCTCCATATCTATCTATCTCTCCCTCCCTCCCTCTCTTCTTCCCTCTCCTCACCTCTCATCTATATGTCTATCTCCCTCTGCCTCTCATTTCTTTCTCTATATCAACCCCAAAACATACACACTCTTTCTCAATATCTATATATCTATCCCTCCCTCTTCCTCTCCCTCTCTTCACATTCACTCTCTCTCTCCTCCATCTATCTCTCGTCCATCCTGCTCTCCTCTCTCCTTCTCTCTATCTCCCTTATCACTCCCTCTCTCTCTCAACCTTTCTCTCTCTATGTATTTCTTCTTACCTTCCTCTCTCTTTCCCTCAATCTCTGTCTCTCCCTCCTTTCTCCCATTTTCTCTCTCTCTTCCTTCCTCTCTCTTCCTTCCTCTCTCTCCCTTTCTCTCTCACCTCCCTCAGTCTCTCTCCCCTCTCTCTCTTCCCCCTCCAACTCTGTCACTACCTCCCTCCCTCTCTCCTTCTCTCTCCTTCTCTTCCCCCTTCCTTGCATCTCTCTTTCTCTTCCCCCTTCCTTCCATCTCTCCTTCTTTTTCTCTCTATCTCACCCCAAAACATACACACTCTCTCTCCATCTCTCCCTTGTCACCCCTCTCTCTCTTTGTTCATCTCTCTATGTCTTTTTTCTTCATTTTATCGCTATCTCTCCCATTTCGCTCCCTCTATATCTCCACCTCTATCAGTTTATGTCTTTGTTCTTCCCCCCATATAGATATATAGAGTTAATATATATCATTATATATTAATATATATTATAATATAACAAATTGAATATCATATTAAATCTAATATTGTATAAATCTAAAGTTATTAAATTTAATAATATTAATATTAGATTTAATCATGTTTTTTATGACATGATAACAAAAATTATAATAAAACTACATCCAATTAATATTTTCAAATACTAAAACTCATATGGAAATATTTATGTCTTTGAAGACTTTAATATATTCATAGGATATGGTTTTTCCCTTTAAAAGTTCATTTTACAAATATTTATTCAAAAGATATATTAAAAGATTTTGGAGTAGGATTTTCGATTCTTTGTGTTGAATTAACATTTTCCCTTTGATTTAATAGATGCTATTAGCTTTAATAAATCTGAGCAATGATGTCTAATATTTTACCTAATATGGAATTTTAATGTGGTAATTTTTTTTGTTAAAGGTAAATTTATGATCCATTCAAATTCACATATATGATAAAGGAACTATTAAATGCATAAAATAATTTATTATCCATTCAAATTATATATAATAATACAAAATTATATTTTACTAATTAATTCTAGTCTATTAATTAGATTTGAAAGTTATATATAATTTAATATTCTTATATTTTGATGACTATTAGTATAAACAATTTTATTATTTTTTGAGGACATGACATACTTACACATGTAGATCATACTGAATTATAAAATAAATTTCTCAACATAATCAATATTATATTAATTATTGACAACTTAAAATTCATTCTTCCACCATATCTATTTCTATTTTTCATTTTGACATTCGACACCCACTCGTTGGATGCGCTGAATAGTTTCATATGATATTGATGTTTTCACATCATGATGTTACGTGTCTGTAAATGGCCACTAGAAAAAGCAAAACCATGAAACAATGTTGAATATTTTACTCCTAAAATTCCATCACTGATTGTATTGAACTTCTGCCCATATTTTGCAATTTCCAAGTTTATGCTTTTGGGGTCTCTGTTATATGCATGTGGTGATTACAAAACCACGTGGAAGGTGAGGTTGACTAAACGTAGATATTAAATAATACTAGAATAGAGCATGGTTGTCAAACTACTTATTAAGTGAGCTCATCAACTTCGGAGTTAGGACTTACTAACGTCCAAGGAACCCCACTTTCAAAATGCGTATATCGACTATGCACCTTGTATCAGGAATGCGGGAAATATATGAACCCAAATAGACATTATTCATACGCGGAAACCTTTTTTAAAGAATATATGTATGTATGGTTATTTACTGAATATGAAATTCAATTTAGGACTTAACAAATATTTAAATTTAAAAAATTGAGTAAATTCAGAAGGAAGTAATTCAAAAAATATCATTTTTTTCCCCTTAAAAATAAATTGATATCATTATTCTGATTTTTATTCTCTCGATCGGGATGAGGGAGGATATTAGAGGCGAGAGGCTTGAGGTGACATGGTTAGTACAACTGCGATTATTACAGCCTCACCTCAGATGCTCAAGGCAGGGAGTGCAGTGTCCTTCACCTTGAATGCATGGGAGGTGGGCTGGTAAGGTGGCCAAGGGACGAATAAGGAAGGGTGGCAGAGATGGAAAGAGTATTCAATGTGTTGGGTAGGTGAATTGTGCGGTGGAGACGGAAGGCAGTGCAGAGCGGAATAGAGGAGGAGAAACTATGTCTGCGGGCTAGCGACGACTCTCTGGTATGTAGTTTGGTCTCACCCTCATTTAATTCATATGTTCTGGTCGGGTTCATGTGGTAATTCCATGTGCTAGTGGGAGTTCCACTAGGGGGAGGGAGAGGTGATAGGCCGCCCAAATGGGGCTTAGCTCAACCAGGGAGAAACTAGGGGAGACAAGGGGGGGCCATGGCTCGGCTCTCCGTCGTATTTATATTGCTTTCAAGCAAAAGTTTTGGCATTGGCATGAAAAATATTGAGCTGAGCTAAGGTATAGGACCCTACCTATATGCTTAGACCGGGGGTATTGAGGCTAAAGGGAAAGTCACTCCAAGGGGACAAGTGTAGCCGAGCGAGGCAAGGAAGAGCTGCAAGTAGGGGGATGGTACATTTATATTGTGGGCAATTTTCTAAGCGAACCCTGGAATTTGGATATGAAGGGTAGTGATATTGTAGTTAGGGACCCAGGTGACATGAGTGGCAGAGGGGTGAGCAGAGCCTGGGTAGGATATTGCTAGCCAAGGGAGGGGAATGCAGGTATGGCAACACTTGCAATGCTTGGCTCAAAATGGGTCTGAAGGCTTGGCTACAACCACAAGGGGATGACCAACCACTGCACCTTCGTAAGGGGGAGAGGCATAGTGAAAACTTGGTTGAACCTTTCCCGGAACCCAATTCCCTTGGTCACTTGTGGACACAGGGATACCTTAACCCGTCATAGGCCAGGCAGGGCAGAGAAGTAAGGCATGAGCAGTCACGTCGGGATGAGGTGAATGGAACGATGAAGCTAATGATGTTGGAATGTCTACGGGGCATAAAGGAACAGGGCATGGCTCCTGCAAAATGTGGATGTGGTCATGGAAGCAAGGGCTCGGATCCCCGGGTAGCTAAAAGACAAAGCAAGATGGAAGGCCGTAGGGGCTGCAAGCCTACTGAGCACTTCATATCAGAGGCAGCCACGACATACAAGGATGAAACAGATGAGGGTATCCACAAGCTAATTGATCTGTGGAAAGATCAGATAAAACACGAAATGGAACTGGATGATGGCTCCTAACTCAGGGAATACACGAGGTAGAATTACGCAATTCAAATGCACCCTATATCTTTATTTCCTGATGAAAAGTCTGCTGGGTAAAGAAATGGAGCAAATTTATGTGGGGATGGTAGTTACAATGCAGGGCCTACCCAACTACAAAAAAGACATGGAGAAAATCTTATTTCAGTTGCACAAATAGGACATCAAGATGGACCATATTGACCGTCACATCCCTTGCATCATGGAGCTATATGGAATGCCAGAGGCAACTACTGAAGATCCTGCCCCTGTAGCCTCAAACTCTGAGGAGCAAAATGTCAAGAAAGATTACTCTCCCTATGCTTAGTTTTTGTTTATGTGGATAGCATTTAAATTTCTAGTTGTTTATGTGAGTTGTCATAGTTATATAGTATTTGGACATGAGACTAAAACTTACCTAGCCTTGCTAGAAAGAATGAAGCAATTTTGTTTTTGGATGGCATATAATGTTGACTGGTGGCCAACAAACTCGGTTTCCCCTCGGGGCGAGTTGAGGCCACATGGTAAAACTGTGTGGTGTAAATTTTCCTTATACAAATAAGAGAAAATGGATGGTCCTACCAAGCATTACAAAAAAAAAATATTCTGATTTTTATTAGTTCTTTTAAACTTGATTTTGATATTAGATTTTTTGTTTTGAGATCCATCTTTTGTCTCAAAATTTCCTCAATCGAGGTCATTTTGGAAACAAGATCTCATGGTGGAACTAGGGTTAGGAATGTAATATGATAACTAATCAACTATCACAATATATTCGTAATGAGAGAATTGAATAATTTGGAAAACGATAGACACTACAACTATTATTGCATTCATCTAATTGTGCCTTGATAAGAGATTATAATCTAATGAAGCATCAATAACATCCACCTTGATTGCTATCATTTTACTCCTAGCTCAATTGAGAATGAAGGGATGATCCCATGGGATTAAAAGAATGGTCATTGAATGTTCTCAACATTGTGGTGAAAGACTCTATCCAAAGAGAAACCATGGTTCTCCAACATGACAAGGACATAACACAAGTGAAGCCCTTTTTCCACCGTAGTCCTGAAAATGCTTGTTCCTAGGAAGATACCTAGATTTGAAATTCAACATCGTGGAGAACTTTATGATTAGATTGATCCAAGTCAAATGTTATTAAGCAAGTGATAGACGGGTATAAACTATCAAAAGATATTAATAATTCATGTCACTACATAACAAAACTAGGAAAAACTTCCCACACAAATATAATGTAAGCTGCATGGGATATATCATCAACGATGTTGTAGTTTTCAGCAGTTAGGGCATTGGGTTTTCAAGCAAGCCTTTTAAAAATTCCATTTGTGGAATAATGCATCATGTCAATTGTTGACATTTCCATATATAGATTGAAATTATATTATGATGTATATTGTTCCCTATCATTATATCCTTACTTAAGAACATCATAATTACAAGCCTTAGTGTAGACAATGATGACATTCTCATAAATGTAAATATTTGCAATCACAACATTTTGCCCAAGGGGATGTGTGCTCTGATTATCCCCTATGAAATGTGTAGGTTTCTATTTCCAAAAACCATTTTTTGCCTTAAGGAGTAAATGATTAGTAAGGACAACAAGTTGCTAGGAGGTATCATACTATGCTTCCATCTTGGTTCATTAATGAGTTAGGTTATTTTCTTACCAATTTTCCAAGGATATTTGACTTACGCTTTCTCGTTTTTACCTTTATTGGCATTATTAGTATCAACTTTTGTTGCATGTCACTACTTACGATTTTTTTCTTTTCTTTCTTTTTCCACTTGGGATGCCGTATACTCTTTGGCTTAGAGTTCCAAATCAAGACGAAATATAAGTATTCTGCATAGCTTAATGTATTTCTAGTTCATTTCCTAGGTATAGTTGCAATTGAATATGAGGACATCTATCGCATTTGGTTCATCACTTATGTAATCTTGACATTTCCTATAGAACTGATCAGAACATTGAGATGAGGTCGTTGTTTTGGGTGTGTAAGGTTTGTTTCAACACTTGGTGCATCTAATAAAATATCATATAAAACCATAGATTGTGAATGAATTAAATATAACTATTAATATTTCATTATTACGTCGCCCATTATTGTCGCTTCTAACAAGGTGAAATCATTGGCAATATAAGGCACTAAGTATTTCCCAAACCAATCAACCAAGAATTGATCAGGGATATATATTTTGATCATTTTGCATCTCCTTCTTCACTCATGAATATAATTAGAGAGGTTCATGGATATACTTTGTTAAAATGTTCTTAATATCTCTATCGCCATCTCATAATCGATTAGTATTTATAAATGTGCTATGAAAACCATTGTGAAGGATGACAAAGTAACATGAGAAGCCTTTGGTAACCCAATATACCACTTTATTGTGATCCTTGCTAGGGTTCATTGGAAAATTCTTAATCTAATACTATCATCATAATGTGATTTAATGGAACTTCTCTAGATTTACCTTCAAACATTGAATTTTAGAGGGAAATTATGTTGTGATAGGAGGGAAATTAGGATTTTAATGCATCAACTAATTAGTTAAACTAGCCTTGATCCACCTTAACTCTGGATATACCAAGCATCTAGAGGGATCAAATCTCTTTTCACTCTAAAATTAGTTTGTATCTTAAGACATTTGAGATTTAAAATGTATTTTCACTCTAAAAGAGGTTCGTATCTCAAGATATTTGAGATTTGATCCCTCTTGGTAGATCTGGAGTTAAGATGGATCTAGACTAGTTTTATTATTATTTATAATTACTTATATATATATATATATATATATATATATATATATATATATATATATATATAATTTTATTTTTACTTAGTGAAAATGTTTATAGGACATTACAACATCTCTACGTTTACGATTGGAGAGCCCTCAAGTAAATTACTTTTAACCTTTTATTATTTTTTAATGAAACCCAATGTAAATGTTTGGGCAAGTGGTATTGATAAGCTATTATATTGGCATATGGTATTGTAACAACACCTATTTACAAGTGAATAATATCCATGGTTAAGAATCTTTCTATATTTTAAGTTTAATTTAAATATTAAGTTTAAAGTAAAAAATTGTTATAAAATTAAATTAAATTAAAATATTTATAAAATATTTTGATTTTGAAATGAGTTATGGTTTTTGGGCACGTGGTATTATAAGCCACAATATTGTAACAAATTCTATTTATAGGTTAGTAATATCCATGGTAAAACAGAGTGAATATTCATGGTTAAAGTATTAAATTTGTATGTCCTTATTAATTAAATTTAAATATGGGTACCAGATCATTATTTTAAATTATATGCTAAAATGGATCTTTATTTGTAACTACTATTTATAAGTTATACATTTTAATGTGATATGTATATTATGATTTTCTTTTATCTAAAAAAATGTTCGTAATTTTATTAATAAAAACAAAATTACAATATAAAAAATCTAAATTAAAAAAATGTTTATGTCTAACATCTAACATATAATGCTTATGCATGTACCCTATACCGAGCTATAAAGCACCTCTCGGTGCAATAAATCTATTAGAGTCACTAGGAATGGTATCTTAATAGTGGAAATGAAGTGAATATTTGTAAAGAACTAGTTTGGGTTCATGGTACCACTCAAAAAATTGTTCCCTAATATGTTTCCAAAATTAAGGTAGAAGGTTGACTACATTTTATAGCTATCATGCCGAAGGTAAATCACACAAAAAGGATTTCCCTTACTAGACATTATTTTCCCCATATGAGAATGCTAGAAGAGGAGATGAATTTGTTCTTAATTGAGCGTAAAAATAAATTCATATGTCCAACCTAAACATTAAGTTTGAAAAAAAGGTAATATTACTCATAATCATCATACTAAAAGGTGGAAATCTTGTATTGAAAAATGTATAAATTTTTTACTAAAAGGTGGAAGGAAATTTTGTGCTAAAAGGAGGCAACTTAAAAGATACATTATTACTCTTAGGTATAGAGATATGTTTCCCACATTAACTAGATGGTGTTAACATGGGGAAACTAATGCCTTTAATAGTATTTCTAAATCGAGGAGGAATAGTTCCCCTTACATCTAACTTACTGGCAATGTTATCCATCCTAGATAATTTATAGAAAGGATATTAGAAAATGAGGAGCTATATCTCGATGTAGGAAGTCAAGAACATGGATGGAAGGAATTTACAAATGAATCAAGAAAATATTAAATCATAAAATTATCCTAGAAGGATGGAATTATGCCCTTCTTTGCATATCAACATGTTTATTTCAACATCTTAATAATCCCTCAATCAATAAATCATTAGAGATAAGCATATTTTTAATGTTCTTTTGTTCAATGATATTCATTTATTGTTTACTTTTTTTTTGACTGATTTGGTGGAGGGTAAATACCAACCAACATCTACGTATCGTAAGTGAATGTTTAACCTAGCGGGGATTAAATCTGATCTTCCAATTAACAAGGAAACTAATACACCACTTGAGGTCAATAACTCAATAAAATAAAGTACTAGGTTAGATATGTTATTGATATTATTGAGCATTTCACATAATACTTTTCAATAAGTACACAAAAAATGGATAACTCTCTTAAAGACCAATTTAGGTTTGTCAAGTCCTTAATTTTACTCAGTGAAGAGCCAAACAAATGACCTCCTAAAATTCATCGTAGGATGATGAGGACATAAGCCCAATAGGCAAATTTGCGGGGATAGCTATGTTTAGTCTCATGCAATAATCATCTAGGGTACAAGTACCCTTGTGAAGATAAGCTTTGTACAAGGGAGTTGATGTTGATGTTATGCATCTATATCATGTATCACAAGCACTTCCCACTTGGGATCACCTAAATGAAAACCTAGGAATAAAACTAAATTTTCCAATTCAAAAAATGAAAATGGGTGGAATAGTCATTGGTTAACTATATGGATATGGGTAGGGAATATAATATTTTATCTTATGCCTAAAACTATAGAGAAATGGCATTACCCCAAATACTTTCGCATTCTACCAAAGCTCATGTAGACACATAGCCTACTTAACCAGAAACAAGAAATAAGGGATAATATATTTTCTTTATATTAACCTTATGATTGATATGTGTGAGAGATGTTTTTCCAACAACTTTATTTTTTACTACTATATTTTTAGTATTTTCTATTGGTTCTAGTTTTGTTTCTACAATCTTGAAGTATTTACTCTACAACCTACATCGAAGCCCTAAGCCAAAACTATATGTGTTTGCTACAAAGAAAAAATGGTTTATTTTAGATGTTAATCATTACTTTTAAGGTTATTTTTAACTCAAAGGGGAAACAAAAATTAAACTTGTAATGTTGAAATACTTTAAGAACACTAGAAGTTTAAAGACATTAATAATCATTCAAAAGCATTTATTTTGAACTTCCAATGAAATTAGGAAGTTTCTATAACTTTTAAAGAAATAACGAAGAGATGAAATTCAATATGCATGTTATGAAAATCTCGTTTCAAATTTAGTTAATGCACCCTACCAACCAAGACATGCCTAAAATGAAAAGAATTATTTTTTTATTTGTTCTCTTATTTTCAATGATAGATGAAGAAAGAAATGAAACAAATAGTTAAATATATAGTATTGAGATCTTAAAACACAAATTTTGCAAGTAGATTCAAAAATGGGTAGGAAAATTGTGCACTTGTAATGATTGTTTGTAATCTTTGATAGATGCATGTAGGTTTCTTTGCAACAACCTGTTTTCTTGTGATGTTGTGAAATGAGATTTATGGTTGCACACATCTATAATTCAACATAGGCATGTGCATAAGTATAGAAATGTAAAAAAATCATTAAACAAGATAAAAAAAAAAGAAGTAATTATTTGTCTTCATAATAGAAACAAATGTAAAACAAAAAAGGTAAGATTCAAAATAAACTTTAACAATCTAGACAAAATGAAGGACAGAGACCCTAGGAGGAATAACTCATAAATTTATCCCTAATGGGTTAGCTAATTCTATTTTAGTATTAAAAAGCATAATGAATTAAGGTGGATAATTAACAAAATAAAAGGGAAGTTACCTAACTTCAATCCAAAATTGATCAATTATAAAATATAACTACTAAAGAAAAGGGGAAATAAGAAAGCTTTGATTTGATGGTTGAATCCTTTCTATTTTATACACGAAAGTACAATCATAAAATAAAAACAACCAACTTTCCTCAAATCCAAATAGGCATATAACTATGAATCATGACAAATATGTGGAATGCTACCATGCCTCCACATAAATTTTTCCTAACTAATTATCTATATACTATTTCAACCTCATACTAGTAATTATAAAAAAAATAACCTCATACTAATAATTATAAAAAAAACATTAAATGAATTTGAAATATGATGTTAGGAAAGGAAAAAAGAGAGATATTCATGGGTTTAGTAACCATGAACAACAAATACATCTAATATCTGAGAGTTTCAATTTGTACCTTCATCACCTAGGTCTAGGTTCATCCTATTTAGACTACGTATCTTCTTGTAATCTACCTATACTCTCCAACATCACTTTGAGTGACTACTTATCTTCTTAATCTACGTATACTCTCCAACATCACTTTGAGTGGACAAAAAAAAAGGATGTTTTAACCAAACTCAAAGTCAAAAATAGATTCAAAAATAGTGGGCTCTTACAAGGGGAAAGTAATATAAATACAAGAGTACTCCTCTATGAATAGCCTCAAAATATCCCTACTCTAAATGGACTCTTCCCCTTTTTCCCAACCAATAGCCTTTATTTATTCAAAAGAATATAGTTAAGACAATTGGCAGTGGACTTAGTGCTTGCATAGGTGTATGAATCTCGTGAATTCTACTAAGGAACATCCATTTATTATTTTTAAATGTCTTAGAAGGATCCTGTGAGTTTCCTTACCAAACTTCACATGCAATCCATGTGTTCCTTGAATACAACTAATGAGTGTGTCATAAATGAAGGAGTAACTCATGCAGGAATAATATAAAAAATTATTTGAGGATATGTAAATATCCAATAAGTTAATTCTAATCAAAGACAACCAAATATAACTATAACATTGTAAAAAATTATAATACAATTTCCTTCTATTCTTGTGCAATGCATCCATCCCTAATTTATTAGATAGTACCTTTTACTCATTTCAAAGGAATTTTAATATATGTTGATCATGATCATGATTTCCATCCACTAAATCCTATTGTGAATAATGATTGCTATTAGACCAAAACCTACAAGTGTTAGTCAACAAATGCATAGTCAGAGATAAGGATCCATGAGAAGCAGTTAGTCCATGCCTCGAAATAAAAGGGGAGTGTTGGTTTATATAATTTCCAACAATCCCCCCTTGAGCGTGAGGCATGTGTGTATCAAAATCATAAGATATACTTTGATATTGGGCATGGTAGTAGCCCCCCTACTTGGCGTTTAGGGAAATGCCCAAAAAAAAATTGGGCGGGTTTTGCATGACTAATTTTTGGGTGCATAGTGGTTTTTCCCATGATTTTGTAGATCTACTCAAAGGAACTATGGTTATATTCTAATCCTGAATTAATGGATTTGAGTTTCTTCAATACTACCACATGTATATAATGTATTGTAACATTGGAAGGAACATTATGCAAAATCAATATGGTTTCCCCAGTTTTGGGTTCTAGTAGAAAAATATATATGTATATTTCATGTGATTACCATTGTATATTTGTTTTCTTTTTTAGGAATCTATTTGTAGATATTATTTGTATAAGATTAAAACCGATAAATACAACTTTGGGTTATTTTATCTTAAGAAAATTTATAAAGAATCAATTGACTTATTTTTGTATTTTTTCAATATGATTGAAAAGATAAAAGAGAAAATTTATTGGATTTGTTTGGTTTTCAGGGGTTATAAGTTAGAAGTATACATGGATTTTGTAAGAATTGCAAACTTTGAGACCTAATGTGTGGACAATAAAAACATTCTAAGATAAAATGTTTCTCGTCCTACATTTGCATTATATCACAAAGATTATTCATGCCTAATTTGACCAACTAAAGCTTATAAGAGTTCATTTTGGTGTCATCAATGTTAAATTTCGTCTTCAAGATATTTGTATTAGAAAAATATTTTTGATCTTATAACTTGGTGTTAGATATCCCTTTATTTTACATTAACATTCTCCTATTCTCGAGTTCTTTGTTGCGTCACAATTTGACTTTTAAACTTATATATTTGATATAACATTTTTTATTGTATTCAAATTCTGTATTGTGAGATCTTCCTCTATCTTTTGATGATTTCACTAGGAATTTGCATCTTTTAGTTGTAATTAATGCAATGATAAAAAGCTTCTTACTCTTCACATTAATCAATTTAGGATTGTTCATTATGTACCCGATAGAGTGTCACACTCTATGGGTGGAAACCATATCGTTAAAAATGGAATTGGATAAGGTGTATTTTATTTAATTTTAAGCCTGAAAATTAATATGAATAATAAATAGATCATAAAGGAATTTTTCCATAACTAAACATTTGTTGTACTGGAGTTGTTCTTGAAGCTATAATATGTATTCCATCACCACTTAATATTTTTCTCAACAACATACTGCATATAAACCTTTAAAATTTCTTAGTTTTTTTTTAAAGTTAAAAAGTACTTTAAAAAAGAAACATAAAGAAGAAAATAATAACTATTTCAACCAAAATAGTGGCAAACAATTGGATTTTTCTAAACATGGCTATAATAACTAGACAAACAACTTTCTAGAATAATTACAATAAATAAAAATTTTAACTTATAGTTTATAATGTGGTATTAATATCTAACAAGGGCTACATGGAAGCTTAGTCCCTCCCACATAGGTTTGGTAATGGGGAGTGATAATGAATTAAATTCATAATAAAATCAAATTGCATAATCTTAACAACAATAAAATCCAATGGGCATGAAATATAAATCATTACATTAAAAATAATGCAATTGTAAGTAGTCATAATAAATCAAATTAGAAGATGAAAAATATTATAGGTCAAAAAGTTACATCAAATACCCACAATAAGACATATCAAGAATCAATAATGTTCATATCATTATGTTTAATACATTCTGCATTGGGATTAAACTTTTTTAAGAGTGTATAATTGCATTTCTTTGTGATAACTAGGAATCAATTTTCTTCTAAGTAGTCTAGAGTTTATTTTTCGGTCGATAGAACCTTGGTAGATGAAATATATGGGAGGAAACTCATCCAATATATCTAAATATC
Organism: Pinus tabuliformis; assembly: GCA_031772625.1. Lineage (NCBI taxonomy): Eukaryota > Viridiplantae > Streptophyta > Pinopsida > Pinales > Pinaceae > Pinus > Pinus tabuliformis. The sequence continues at coordinate 737,305,405 of CM062813.1, forward strand.
ACCTTGGAACTTACCTATGTTATTTGGTTATAACATTATATTGTCATGGTTACCTATTCTGACTCGCACTTACATGTGCCATAGTATTTGTCGAAAATACCCTTGTCATTAATGTCAAAGATGAGTTGAGACTATAGATGTCCAAGTTAAATATTGTTATAATTATTGTATGGATACCCAATTTTTTCTTTATGCCCAGTTTTCATACCCTATCATTGAAAGAATTTTTAATCTAAATAGCTAGGTCAAATCCGAGCTTAGGATATATTGTTGAAAATATTAGTCCAAGACCTTTCCAATGGAACATGGCTCTACCTCTAACACCATAGGAATCAGGAGATATGAAATATTCTATTAGGATGGGCTAGCCAAAAAGTATAAGTTGTCCCAGCTAGAAAGTATAGGCCGGTCCAGTCAGTTTTATAAGTTAGCCCCATAATTGAACATAGGAACATTATTAATAAAGCATAGATTAGTGCATTTGGAGATAATCTAAGTAAGACGAGATTGGAGGTGCATAATGAAAGTTTTGGAATACTTTTAGGCCTTAAAGGTGCAACAAAAATGTGATTTATGGAGAGAATGAGTCATCTTAGAATATTTACTATAACTATTCTTCTTGTATGCTTTATACCATAAAAATTAGAGGAGCTAGAGGGAGATGTTTGCATACCTATTTTAGGAATGTTAGACTCCTGTTCACTATAATTTTAAATATATACTCTAAGGAACTTGGGCTTCTTGATTGCTCTTGAAATATACTTCAAATAGGTCAACATAGATTGTTTTTATAACTTTTCATTTACAATGTTTCAAACCATTAAACTTGGAGGAGATGGAGGGAAGATCTTAATGTGACTATTATAGAAATTTTTTACTTACGTTCATTGTAATTTAGCATATATGTTCTGAGGAATATAATGTTTCTTGAATCCTCCTGAAATCCACTTCAAACAAGTTAGTTTGGCATTTTCAATATTAATTTTCTTCTAAGATGTTTCAGATAGTAAAATATTTAAGAGATAAATGAGAGATATATAAGTACATATAGTATAAATTCCATACATTCATTTTTTATGATTTACGAGATATATTGTGTAGAATTTAGGATTATTGAATTGTGCTAAAATCTCTTCAAACATATTAGTTTGGTATTTTTTTTATATAACTTATTTATGGGACTTTTTAAAGTATGAAAATTTTAGTATCCAAGGAGACATGTAGAAGTAGTAAAATTTTCTCAGTCATATTTGTAAAATTGGATACATGGCATGTTGTAAAATTTCACTCTTCGGAAGAGGCCAAAAGCAACAACTTTTGGGAGAAGTAGACAGGGTGAAGGAAAAAACAACATGCAAATTTGGTAAAGGAAAAAGAAATAAGTAGACTTGGTGAAGTAAGATTCAACAAGTAGACCTATTGTCTAGGTAAATCCTCTCTACAGATAGAGACAACCCCTCTATCCCAATGAGTGGGACTAGCAACCTAAGTGACAATCTACTAGACACTTTCCTAAGTTACAATTGAAATGAGAGATGAAGAAGATGGCCTACCTCGTTCTGATGCTATCTCGATCCCCTTTGTTGAAGACCTTGGATCACCTGCATTATGGGCTCCTTCCTTTTGCTCACAACATCTATGCACCTGCACAAGCGATCAAGACACAATAAGGCATGCAAATACAAATAGAATATTCAAAAGAAACCTACTTAATTGGTCAAGGAATGTTAAGATAGATGATACATGAGCATACACATCAATGGGAAATGAACCAGTAGTTGTATATTAATAGAAAAGAAGGGGAACCATACAACCAGACCTTGACATTGATAGGATCTCCTTGAATGAATGTCCAAGTCAAAGCTAAGCTCTCCAATCACTCCTTCTCCAAGTGAAATGAATAGCATATAGGAACAATCTTAGCACAAGGGTGTAAATAGATATAGACCGACTGTTTGGGAATGGGAGAGGATGAGGATATAGGCTGGGAAAGGGAGTTAGGATCTCTCCAAATATTGGAGTAGGCCCTCATCTCAAGGAGGTAGATCATAGGGATAATACCAAGAGGCCAAGTTGGGAGAACTCAACCTCATCTACGCTGAACAACCTCCAGCTCGCCGTGGTCGAAGCTTCTAGATCATGAAGCTTCTCATCCTCTTTGGGAAAATTGCCTTTTTGGGATCATCGTCAGTATACAAGTAAACAGAGCGATGCCATCACGGGTCTAGTATAATACAATAGGTGACCATCACGGTTTTTAGTCTCATAAGAGCGATGATTCTGAAATTAGGGTTTAAGAGCTATTTTCTTTAGGGGAAGCTTAAGGAATTTTTCCAATCAATGTCTTAGGGAGGATCAGAGATGCATATATGAATGAAAACATTATATAATGGTCATGTTTTGAGCACTTCGGGGTATGTCACAGGGAAGTCCAGGAGGTGTGACAAAATACTGTGTAAAATATACCCCCTAAAGCATGGAGGTAGAAAAGGTAGTGATGGCTGAGATGCTTTACGAGCTTTGGAAAGGATGAGGACAAACATTGTCAGGAGACTTGCAAATCAAGGATGCATATACATATACATATTTGATATCAGAACATGAATCCACGGTATGGATGCAACCATCCAGATGATAAGGGCTATATGAGAGGATCCATGGCATGAGTGCGGCCATCCAAATGAAAAGGATCATCTGTAAATCTAAGATCCAAGGTATGGACACAGCCATTCAATATAGAAGGATCACTATAAATTTAAAGTCCTAGGGTATGGTCACAACCATCTATATAGCAGAAACATGTGTACAATCATGAATAACAAATAACTCCACGCATCCTAAGTCATATCAGACAAAAATCAGGGTCTTTTACTCCATCCCAACCCGATCCAAGTACGAATTCCAACATGTGAATGAACGTGTCGAAGTCAAACATGCTATAAAACTGCCTGATTATCGCCCAATGATGTGGATCATTAACAGGCACGAGAGAAGCCACCAATGATGACTATGACTCTCAAGATACGATAGTAAAATTCGTATATGTGATAATGAAGCTAAAGTCGAACACTTCTAGAATCACTCGATCGAAGGCTAATGATGAAAACTTGTCGTCATATGCAAAGAAATTTCCATTAAGGCATGCAAACTCTAGGGTACTGAAAGGGAATTTCTAATTCATTTTCCTGGATAAGGAGCTGAAGTCGATAGGAAGTGACCCATTGAAGGAAAGCCATGATGCATCCCTCATCATCGACACGAAACAAGGAATAAAATGGAATGAAATGAATAAGATCCAACACTGTAACAATGTGTCAAACAATATATAGGTAAATAACTACAGATAGGACTTCTCTTAAACACTAGTGACACGACTCCGGAGAGGAGCAGAACTGGACTTAACGTAGGATTAAAGGTCATGATGTAAAATTGATATAGTCAGATGAGAGGAAAAGAATGGATCACCCAAAACTGGAAGGACAAGTGACTGATTGAGGATATTCCAAACCTGACAGGAAAATAGAAGAGTGTCATGTTCAAGAACAACATGCTGCTTATACAAAGGATGTTTCATTTTCATTTTTCCCCATTATTTCTAGCGATTACCCCAATTATTTTTATCACAATCTTGAAGGGATAGAATATACTTTTCATGTAAGCTCATTCTTCAAATGAATCCATCCTAGTAAGTTTTACGAGTCATAGGAAGGAGAAAATCGTTCTCATCATTGTGACGAGTCTTTCATCGTTTAATTTTTTATGATTCTGATAGAAGAGTAACTCAGTGTCTTTTTCATATTTAGAGAGTTTGAAAAAGAGATGAAAAAGAAAACTCCATCAAGTCCCTTTTTGTAATTTGTCTCTCGAATCTGAAAAGGTAGAAAACAATATTTGAGAGAACCTCTTGACCATGTCAACCGAGGTTCACCTTTTTCGTAAAGTGTCAATCTCAGCTCGAAAAAGGGGTAAATGTATATTGAGACAACATCAATTCATTTATTATAATGAGCTATAAATGATAAGTACTTTGTAATCTTTTCATATTTCAAGAGTCAAAAAAGCATTGAAATATGACTCCTCATGAGGAACAAGTGGTACAAAAAGGATAGAAACTGGTTCCCGTAGTGATAGAACTGCCCAAAACATGTAAAGGTCAAGAGGCTGGAAAATAAGACCACTCATCGTAGATATTCCTCAGGCAAGGGTAAAACAAACAAGTGAAAGCATATGGTCGGCCAAGAGATGGTGATGATGGAATGAAAAAACCAAGGCTCATTCGATAAAACAGGCTAATAAAAATGGAAATCACGAGATGTAAAATGGGAATGGTTTCATTTTTACACAAGCTTGAAACATTGGAAACTATGATTGAGTATTATTCAAGATGGTTTCATTTTCCCCAAGCTTGAAACATGAGAAAAAACTATGTTTGGATTTGGTTTCATTTTTACACAATATTAAAACAACCATAAACTATGCTTGAAATGAGTTTGCATGCCCCCAGTATAATGACTCAAATCGAGGTACACGCCCCCAAGATTCATTTCATTCAACTAAGTAGACTACTGGTTACTAACAGGTGGATGGAATGAAGGTCCACTTACGAGATCAAGTGAAATACTCGACCAAGATTTTATGAGATCTAATCAAATACTCGAATTGGAAGGGGATTTATTTCATTTTTTAACGAGCTTGACACAGGAAAAGAACCATGCTAATGACACCTTGTTTCATTTTTTAATGCGATTTACACAAGAAAAAGAACTTTGCTCATGGATACCTACTTCATTTTTTAATGAGGTTGAAATACTAAAAGAACTATCCTCGTAGCCTTTGTTTCATTTTTAAGGAGCTTGACACAAGACAAGGAACTGTTCTCCAAATCCCTTGTTTCATTTTTTAAGGAGCTTGACATAGGACATGGAACTCTACTCCAAATCCCTTGTTTCATTTTTTGAGGAGCTTGACACATGACAAGGAACTCTTCTCCAAATCCCTTGTTTCATTTTTTAAGGAGATTGACACAGGACAGGGAACTTTGCTCCAAATCCCTCTATCACATACCAAAAAAGGCCATGGATTACAATAAGTTATCATCAGATGGGATAACAACACACTGGAAGGGATACATTTCCAGGGATCCAATTCCCAAAAATGGGTCTCCAATGCCCCTAGTACATGGCATACTTCATCAACTACTAGATCATCAGTAGATGTGGGAATGGAACAGGTGGCCACATAATTTACCTGTGGCGGGGGTGATACTGCTTGCACATAAGAACCATTTAGGGATGATGGTTGAGTGGGATTTGATTTAGGACCAATGAATGTAAGTTGATCAATGATCACAATGCTTGCTTCATGCAAGAAACACATCACTCGAAAGAGGGAGGAAACAAGAGCTCGCATGACATAAACATGGCCACGACCAAGGACTAGATTAAAATCTAAAGGACCTTAGACAACCATCATGTCTATATAGACAATCTTCAATCCCAAAGTAATAGGAAACTTAAGAAGGATCCCTAACGGTTGATTGGTTCCTCTGTTAAAATCTAACAGATTTTGGGTGATGGTGAGAAGCTAAGGAGAACCTAAAGCTTGCCAAGCAGTTGAGGACAAAATGCTAACAGATGCGTCCTCATCTATGACTGTGCTAGGTACGTCCATATGGTTAGCCTGTACTGTAATATGGAAAGGCACATAAGATGGAAGTTGATGTATTGCCAGTTGATTCCAATCAAAAGAAGTGACCAAAATACTTGGAGGGGGTGTTGTAGGAATGTGAGAGCTACTCTTTTTCTCTATGGGAATAGGAGAACTACTCTCAAGCACCTTGGGAAAGGGATGATTTCCCTCTAGTTCATTCGAAGTTGATGAAACCAAAAGAACTTGAGTGGTATAGGATTCACTCTCTACCTAACAGGTACTGTTAATTGAAGGTGAGTCAAGTTTACCATTTTATCAATCAATGGTTGGTTGAGAATGGACTCATGAGACTCACTTTCAGAGAGAGTGGCATTGACCAAATATGACTTTTAATCAATTACTTGATCAACTAGTGAAGATGAGGGGAAAAATTTCGATACCCAGTCAGAAGACAAGGTTGGGAAGATGTACAAGGTTTTCCAATTCTTTGGAAGCTTCATCCATAAGAGGACAAAGGTGATTGAGATGATTATCCTCAAAGAGCTTACAGGGAAATTTGACTATTCCCTTTTTCCCATGAGATATACTATTACCAGCTGATGGTTTATCACCAGCATGATCTCCAGAGGTCGATGAAAAAGGTTGATGTGAACCTGTAGACCACACTTCTAAGACCTTGGGAATACCACGACAATTCCAAAGAAGGTAGTCACCCTTACATAACATGCAAGATAATTTTACTTTCTAGGGTTAGTATGAACCTAAGGTCTACTAAGGAACTTTAACTAAAATAAATCAAAAAGGGGTAATCTAGGCAAAGGGGGTTACCAAGTATTCGTGAACTGCAATATACACCCCAGCTGAAACCAAGGACTTAATGTACGGTGGCCAATCTCCCCGAATGATGTGTTCGATGTATCAAGTTTGCAAGGCGGCTGACTCAGTTACCTGTGGCTAAAAGATAGCAACCTAGTGGGATCTCCCAATATATACTCGATAGTATGGGGAGCCCAAGTCTGTGTTATCATTGTCTAATGTAGAACAATTTGATGAGAGCATCCCTATATACTTATCATACTGAATTTCCTTTGATATAACCGAAAGTACTAGAGAAACTTTTATATACTTCCATACTCGAACGAGATTTCACCGCTGGCATACACTGCAGCCAATTAATGACAATTGTTATGTTTAAAGACGCTGGAACACGTCTCTAGGCTAGATATTTTCATTAAGTTCCAAATGCTCCTTAGGTTAATTGAGGTAAGTTTTGATTTTTATCTTCAATTATGTTTCAATTTGAAGGCTCAAAACGATGTCACCTGAACACCTAGGATGCAACGATTTCAGAAAAGGAAAATGTTTCATTTCAATGAAAGCTAGACTAATCAAGGGAAGAAATTTCAATCAATAATGCATCATGCAAAAATTCCTTCCACTAACTTTCATTTTCATCTTCCAAATGCGATTTTCACTTTTCACTATCCTAAATGCAACTTTTTCGAAAGAAAAATGGTTTTACTTTACAAAGATGCACTTATATGAGTTATTCTTTTCTTTCCATTTTCAATGATTTGATGTACCTAATACAATTTTTAGCTTTCAATCACTGAAAAATGTGATCTATTTTCAATGACGAATCTTAAAAAGTAACTTTTCAATGCAACTAATCTAATGCATTTTCACGAAAAGAGAATTTTGAAATACAAGATAAAACAAATGCAAAACAATGTTTTCAATGATTTCCACAGAAAACAACATTCAATCAATCAACAAAACAAACATCTCAACAACACCAAAAAGTAGCAAGTGATGACCAATTGAGTAGAAACACTAGAACTCAATTATATTTCACTTGAAATCCAATGAGACAAATTTTTCAAATTAATCAAGACAGTCAATAAAAAACTAACAAATCTAAGCATATAGGATAGGAAAATACCTTAGGGACCAAGACACATTGGATTGTAAGGAAGAAACCTTAAAAATTATCGCATTCAAGGATCACCCCTACTTCATATACCCAAACCCGTGATGATTCGGTCATCATCGCTACTTTGAATAACCAAGCTTGTGATGGTTGGGGTCATCATCACCACTTTGTATAGCAAAAGTAGTGATGATTTCAGCGTGACCAAATAATGAAGAAAAATTTTCATCGCGAATGTACAGGAAAACCTCGTGATGCCATTGCGTCTATTAGAGCTAAAATTGCCAGGGGTGAGGAATCTGGGAAAAAACAAAAAATATTCCAAGAAAAATCCATACTTAGCACTCTAAGGCAGTAATTAGTGATGGTATAGACTGAGACTGATGCAGACAAGCTGAGAAATCGATATTTGATCTAAATAGTGATCGGATATGATTAAAGGAATGGATGGAGAGGGTCATAGCTCCCCCAATGGATTTGCCATTTCGTTCTCTAGGTAAATCCCCTCTTCAAACATATATGATCCCTCTATCCCAATGAGTGGGACTAGCAACCTAAGTGACAATCTACTAGACACTTTCCTAAGTTACAATTGAAATGAGAGACGAAGAAGATGGCCTACCTCATTCTGATGCTATCTCGATCTCCTTTGTTGAATACCTTGGATCACCTATGTCATAGGTTCGTTCATGCTACTCACAACGTTTATGCACCTATAAAAGAGATCAAGACAAAACATGGGAGGAAAATACAAATAGCATATTTAAAAGAAACCTACTTAATTATCAAGGAATTTTAAGATAGATGATACATGAGCATACACATCAATGGAAAATGAAACAAAATAGAAAATAAGGGGAAGCATACAACTAAGCATTGATGTTGATAGGCTCTCCTTAAATGAATGTCCAAGTCCAAGCTGAGCTCTCCAGGCACTCCTTCTGCAAGCCAAATAAGTAGCATATAGGCACAATCTTAGCATAAGGGTGCAAATAGACATAGACCAACCATTTGGGAATGGGAGTAGGATCTCTCCAAAGATAGGAGTAGGCCCTCATCTCAAGCAGGTAGCTCATAGGGATAAGACCAAGAGGCCAAGTTGGGAGAACTCGACCTCATCTAGGTTGAACAACCTCTAGCTAGCCGCTCTCGAATCTTCTAGATCATGAAGCTTCTCATCCTTTTTGGGAAAATTGCCTTTTTGGTATCATCATAGGTATACAAGTAAATAGAGTGATGCCATTGCGGGTCTATTATAATACAACAAGCAACCATCGCATTTTTTAGTCTCATAAGAGCGATGATTCCCAAATTAGGGTTTAAGAGCTATTTTCTTCAGGGGAATCTCAAGGCATTTTCCAATCAATGTCTTAGGGAGGATCAGAGCTGCATATATGAATCAGTACACTACATAATGGTCATGTTTTGGCACTTCGGGTTATGTCATAGGGAAGTGCAGGAGGTGTGACAAAATACTGTATAACAAGATATCTAAGTACATATAGTATAAATTCCATACTTTCATTTTTTATGATATTCGAGATATATTGTGTAGAATTTAGGATTATTGAATTGTCCTAAAATCTCTTCAAACATATTAGTTTGGGATTTTATTTATATATATTATTTTATGGGACTTTTTAAGCTATGAAAATTTTAGATATCTAAGGAGACATGTAGAAGTAACTTAGGTAAAATTTTCTTAGTCATATTTGTAAAATTAGATACGTGGCATGTTGTAAAATTTCATTCTTGGGAAGAGGCCAAAAACAACAACTTTTGGGAGAAGTAGACTGGGTGAAGGAAAAGACAACATGCAGACCTGGTAAAGGAAAAATTTATAAGTAGACTTGGTGAAGTAAGATTTAGCAAGTAGACCTGGTGAAGGAAGAAGCAGCTAACAAAATTGGTGATGGTAGAAGTAACAAGAACACTTGGTGGAGGAAAAAGCATCAGGTAGACCTGGTGAAGGAAAAAGTAGCTAACAAAACTAGGGGAGGAAGAATAGAAAGCTTACTTAGTGAAGTAGGTTGTTTCCTATAAATATTTATAGAAATTGATATTGGTGTCTCTTATAGGTTGGTGCCTACAAATATTTGTAGTAGTGGATATTGGTTTCAATAGTAGATTGGTTCCTAAAAATGTTGTAGCAGAGGGGAGCGATGTCACCTATAGGTTAGTGCCTCAAAATATTACAACATAAGGGAGTGGTGTCTCATGTAGGTTAGTGACTAAAAATCTTGCAGTAGATGGGATTGATGTCTCATATGGGTTGGTTTCTACAAAGTTTGTAACAGTTGGTTAGTTCCTAAAAGGTTTGTATCAATAGGTTGGCGCCCACAAAAATATGTTATAAAGAAGTTTTATTTTATATATTGTGTTACATATCTAATATTGTTTTGTTATGGTTCATGAATGCTTAAATAAGTAATAAATTGTCGTATATCTATTCATTCCCCCTCTTAGTACAACTATGAATCCAATAATATGACATTTTCCCATTATTAGTTTAACACATCCATTCCCCTATAAGTGTTTATGATGGTACAAACTGTACATGCCTAATCGCCAAGGTCAATTTATGGAGGAGTGGCACAAAATTTCCTATTATTTTAACCATATCAAACCTATTTTTAAGGTGATCATCATCTTCTAGCCATTGATATATTTCCAACAATATAAATTTCATTAAATTCCGAGCTTTGGAGACAAATTTGCGGACCCTAAAATTTTTACCCCTCTCAATGCCATGTCAACAATAGTACTACTAACACATGGTTAACAAGTGGACACCTTTTATCCATATGTCATCAAACATGTTGCTTCTATGTGGCATCCCCTATTTACATATCAACAACATCTAGTGAAATGTTTGCAAGTTAAATATATTAGTCTGTTGGACAACTAGCAATGTGTGGATGGCTTATGGAATTTGGTATGTTGGCATTGATTTTAACTAGAGTAGCGTTGAGGTAGAGAGTTTGAAATGATATATTAAGTAGAAGATGGGCTCAAATCCTGCATCATACTCTCTCCACTAGAAAGTGCTCCAATAGATATTTTAAATGGTGTGTTGAAGTCTGCAAATGGCCTCGTGGATCAAACATAATTGACTGTCGAAGTTAGTCCTAAGAAAGTCTTAATATCAAAGAAATTTGGCATATTGGAACCTCAGGAGGATAGAATATTGTTAATCGGAGTCCCTTATAATTCTTTTTTGAATTTTTTTTGACCTGATATCATAGGTTGGAGCACATCGAGACCTGATATCGGAACCTCAAAGCAGAGGGCATATCGAAAGCTCGAGGCCATCGAAACATCGGAGGTTGAGTAGACTAGAAACTTGGAAGGTTGAGGCCATCAAAACCTTAGAACCTCATAACTCCTTATAAATTGTAATTCCTTAAAAGTGGTGATGTTTTTGAAGGAGAATTAATACAAAGGAAAACTTTCAAATGCCATGGACCAATGGACCCTTTCTCTCTCCTCCAATTGTACATATCACAACAGGTGATTGGCCCTGAGGAGATGATGTGATAGATGATGTCAGCATGACGTGGTTGTATGATGGACATGTGATAGGTTTATTGAACATTTTTGGTGGCATAATGGGGAAAATCTGGGTGACTTGTCACCACTATGGAGGCGCCACATGGAGTGATGATGATAACATGACGTTGCCTTGAAGGTCAACATATCCGAGGTTAGATTTTTCATAAATATTGTCTAATTATTTTATAGAAAAGTTATGATTCGATAAAGGGGATCTAATGTGGAATGACACTCAGTTGTGAGGGCCCAGAGAACCATGGGCATAGAGAAGACCGAGCACCCAAGTGTTGTGTGTTGCCATGTGGGAAGTATTTCGAAGGTTGAAATTCAGAACTCCTTCGTAATTTTTTTTGGAGAAATGTTATGATGAAAGGGGTCTGATGTGTTGGCACATGGTAAAGGGGACTAATAGAACCAAGGGTGTAGTGTGAGGCTATCACCTAAGTTCTCTGGAGAATATCGAAGGTCAAGGATTTTAGAACTCTGCTTTAAATGAACTTTGAAGAAAGTTACGATATAGGAAGGTGCAATGTATATTGGCGTCTGGACGTGGAAACAAAAAATAACATACATCAAAACCTCATAAGTCAAGGAATACATGATTGTTCAAAAGGTCTTAAGATCCCTACCCATGAGATTTAATGCCAAATTCTCATCTATTGAATAAATGGATAATTTAAAGGATCTAAAGGTGGACTAGTTTCTTGGTATCCTCACAACTTATGAGATGAGAGTAGGGAGAGAGAAATCTGAACCCAAAGAGGTAGTGTTCAAAGTGTCCAAGAAGGCCAAGGAGCATAAGATCATCAATATTTCTCCAACTATGAATCTGATAAGGAGCCGATTCAATTTTCCAAGGAACTGAAGTGTGGCTTAGAAAATTATAAAGGAAAGCTACCCTTTAAATGCTTTTATTGTGTAAGAGTTGGACATTTTTCTAACAAATTCCCTTACAAGGAAAGGATAGAAAAGGAAGATGATAAAAATTTAAAATCAAATCTAACATAAAATAAAATAAAAATTCTTCAAGAAAAAGGGGCCCTATTACAAAGAGGATAGCTCAACACTAGACTCTGACAGTGAGGACTCTTGAGAAAATCATTCAAATGAGTATCTACTCATGGCATTTGATGCAGACTCCAAGAAACAAATATTACTGAATCTAAAGGGGAAGGAGAAGTAGGAGTATTGGACTTTAAAGGGTAACTCATCAATGTTGTTGCTGAGTTAAAGAAGGTTAGGAAAAAGAGAAGGCAACTAAAAGAACAATTGTAGCATGTTGAAGAAGGTATGTACAACTCAGAAAATAAAGAGTTTGTTTATCAAAAATAAAATTTTGAAGAAGCCATTAAAAGAAAATATAGTTTAGCCCTTTTACTAGAAGAAAAACAGGGAACATATGAGAGACTAGAAGAAGAGAACAAGCATTTAAGACAAGATTTTTTGAAGTTGCAGAAGGAAACAATCACAAAACATGCAAAGATGAAATTTTGTCCTAAAAAGTCAAATTAGAAGAAGCTAAGTGAAAGGAATAAGTTCTTATTGATTTGATCCATGAACAGGAAGAAAAATGTTAGAGTCTCGAGGCAAAGGCCCTCTCCCTAAGAATAGATCTTGAGATAGTGGAGACTTAGAAAGGCTTAAATGAAAAATTTGTATAAGGTACAAGAAATCTAGATCATATTCTAAGCAGTCAAAGGTCTTTTGGGGACAAAACATGTTTGGTATACTAAAGAACATAGGAATCTTCTATGGGAAAGATAAACTTAGGTCCACATGATTTGAGGAACCACATAGCTATGCAAAGAAGCTTCAAGAAAGAATCAATCAAAGAAAAATGGCAGCAAGGAAAAGTGGAAATCATCACTAGAACAATAAGTCCATCCACCCCGAGTAGCGACACCAATGGAGAATGAATCAATTAACCAGTCAATAGAGGTACCTACATGCAGAAACTCGTAAACCCTCCAATAATAGGTACACTTATTTATTTTATGGTTATTGTTATAAGTGTCATATATTTGGACATAAGGTTGTTGATTGTGGAAGGATCAAAGTTGAAAGAGATGAAAATCCTAGATATAATAAGTATCATTATTTTAGATCTCAAAACTCTCCTCTTAGAGAGCGAAATCCCTTATCTCCCCTGCTAAGTGATGTTGAGTGTTTCAAATGTCATAATTCTAGCCACAAGGAAAGTGAGTTTGGAAGAAGGTTTGAGTACCTATCTAACTCCAAAAATATTTGGCAGCTGACTTCTCAAAAGGATAAGGAGAATTGGAAATGAAAAAATGAAAATAGCTTGTAATGTGGACTTTCTCTATCCACACATAATCAAGAGAAAATATGGTATGTGGATAGTGGTTGTTCCAAGCATATGACTGGGGATAAGAGTAAATTTTTGTTGCTAAAAGAAAAGTGGAGAGGGAAAAATGCCACTTCTGGCAACAATGCCCCAACAAGAATTAAGGGTAAAGGCATAGTCAGTCTAGATTAAAAGATGGAATCTAAAAATGTGCTATATGTTGAAGGTCTCAAGAAAAACTTGGTTAGTGTAAGCTAGATGTGTTATAATGGCTATGATGTGATTTTTCGATCCAAGGATTGTGAGATATGAATGAGAAAGATAGAAAGCCTGTGGGAAAAGCAATCATAACTCACAACAATGTATATGTATTTGATGAATCCAGAGTAAACGACTATTTAAGAAAAATGAATGAAGCACAATTGTGGAACAAGAGACTTGATCATATGAATTTTGATAGTTTGATAAGAGTCAACAAGCTGGGAGTGGTGAGAGGCTTACCAAGACTGTCAAGACCTAATAATTCAATTTGCAAGTCATGTCAATGTGGTAAGAAAACTAGGACTCATTTCAAGTCAAAAGAGTTCTCTTCATTCAGACGACTCAAGATAATTCACACAAATATTTGCAGCAAAACTAGAGAAAAAAACCCAAGTGGAAAAATGTATTTTATGTTGCTCATTCATTATTTTATCAGGGCCACTTGGATCGTGCTCTTAAAAGAAAAATTAGAAGCATTTAAGCATTTAAAAAAAAAAATTCTCAAGGGGAAAATGAGAAAGGTATCAAATGCTTAATATCATATAGAGGAGGAGAATACACTTCAAGAGAGTTTGAATAATTTTGTGAAGAGCATGGCATTAGAAGGTAGTATTTTATGGCTAGAACTCCACAAAAAAATGGAGTAGTTGAGAGAAATACCAAAACAATCTAGGAAATGACCAGAGCTATGATGGATGAAGCAGATGTATCCCACATATTCTAGAGAGAAGCAACACAAGCAATAGTATACCTATCAAACAAAACACAACTTAGGCCTACTAGTGATAAAAATCCCTATAAGTTGTGGAAGGGAAGGCCTGCATGAGTTAAACATTTCAAGGTGTTTGGGAGAAAAATATTTATCAAAAGGAATGAAAAAATCCCGGAAAGTTTGATTTACATGTTGATGAGGTTATGCTACTTGGGTACTCTGGTTAAACTAAACGATACAAGTGTTACAACAAACAAAGAAATAGGGTTGATGGTTGCAGTGATGTAGTAGTAGATGAAATAAATCCACAACCTGATTCCTCCAAAGGAAACATGAACTCAGATGGAGAAGAAAATTTAGACATTAGGCACTCGAATAAAGATAAAATAGACTCACATAATGAAGACAAGGAATTGAGTACAACTCCAACGACCAAAACACCTTTGAGGTATGTATAGAAGGAACATCCTGAGAGTCAAATTATTGGAGATCAAAGACACGGTGTTCAGACCATGAGGAAACTTGTCGGGAGTTCAAGTTGTCAAAATATTTCTCTTTTGTCTCAAATTGAGCCTAAAAGCCTTAAATAAGCAAGTGAGGACAAATTCTGGGTGAGAGCTATGAATGAAGAACTTGACCAAATTGGAAATAATGACACTTGGGAGCTTGTTCCAAGACCAAAAGAGAAAAATGTCATTGGAAAAAAATGGGTTTTCAAAAACAAGCTAAATGAGCAAGGTCAAGTAATTAGAAACAAGGCTCAATTGGTTTGCAAAGGGTATGCCTAAATAAAAGGGGTAGATTTCGAGGAAACCTTTGCAGCAGTACCAAGACTAGAAGCTATCAAAATGTTTCATGCTTTTTCCATTCATAAAAATATCAAGGTATATCAAATGGATGTGAAGTTTTCATTTCTCAAAGGATATTTTGAAGAAGAGTTTTATATTGAGCAACCAGAAGGGTTCATTCTCACTGAATATAAAGAGTTTGTGTGCAAACTAAAGAGGGCCTTATATGGACTCAAACTGGCTCCTAGAGATTGGTATGCAATACGATATCGACACCTTTAGTAGCAAGGCTTTAAGAAAGGTATTGTAGACAACAATCTATACATAAAGGCTGAAGATGATCATCTACTAAATTTAGTTGTGTATGTGGACACATAATCTTTGGCAATGATCTAGAACAAGTGGGACAATAATTCACAAACTGTATGCAAACAAATTTTGAGATGTCCATGTTCGGAAAATTGTCCTTCTTCTTAGGAGTGCAAATTTCTCAGTATAAAAATGGAATATTTATCTCCCAATCTCAATGCCTATGATAAAATCTGAAGAACTTTTGGTTGGAAGATGCAAGCTAGTTACCAATCCTATGGTTACATGCAGAAACTATGTAAGGAAGATGAGACACTACTGGTAAATCAAATTGAGTATAGATCAATGATAAGAATCTTGTTGTATATCACAATTTCGAGACTAGACATCATGCAAGCAGTGGGATTTAAAGCTTTTCCTCATGAAGGTCATGTCATTGTTGTCAAAATGAATTTTAAATATCTTGAAGGGACTGATAACAAATTATGGATTGTAGTATACTAAAAGTAGAGAGTTTAAGTTGAAGGCCTACACTGATGCTGATTGGGCAGGCAGTATTGATGATAGGAAGAGCACCTGAGGTGCAACATTATTTTTTTGAAACATGTTAGTGCCATGGGTTAGTAAGAAACAAGCCTCCATTTCTTTATCAATTGCAGAAGCAAACTATATTGTAGTTGCCACTTGTTGCTCGAAAATTCTATGGATAAAGTAAGTCTTGAAGGAAATTAAGATAGAGTTGATTGACCCTATTCCAATCATGTGTGATAATACTAGTTCCATCAGTGTCTCTAAGAATCCTGTCATGCACTCAAAGAATAACCACATCCCTATCAAGTTCCATTTCTTAAGAGAGAAGATTGCAACCAATGTTGTTCGACTTGAATATGTGGCTACTAAAGAACAAATTGCAAATATCTTTACTAAGCCAATGGCAATAGAACCCTTTGAATATCTTAGGAAATAGATAGGGGTTGTGACTTCTCCTCCCAAATGAATAAAATATAGTGTGTATTGGAAACTACTCAGCATGTGGGATCAATTGAAGAGTAGGTTGCAGTGGTTTAGGGTAAGTGTTCAATGGCATCCTTTACCATTAATTCCAAAGGGGGAGAAGATTACTAGTGCATTGAAGAAGAATAACAATGAAGAATACCAAGACTCGTTTTAGGGGGAGATTATGTTCTTGCCATCAATTACAAAGGGGGATATTGTTGGACATTTGGCATTGTCTAGATTACTTATGGCATTGATGTCAATTGGACTAGCATTAAGGTAGAGAGTCTGTAACCATTTCTTAGGTAGTCTATGGACTTAAAGCATACGTTGAACCCTCTCCAGTGGAAAGTTCTATGAAAGAGAATTCTAACAGTGTGTTTAAGTCTGCAAATGGCCTCATGGATCAAATGTTATTGACTCTCGAAATTAGTCTTAAGCAGGTCATAATATCAGAGCAAGCTAGCATATTGGGACCTCGGGAGGATAGAACATCAGAGGTCAAAGTCCCTAATAATTCTTTTGAGAAAAAGTTCTGATCCAATATCGTAGGTCATAGCACATCGAGACCAGATATCGAAACGTCAGCGCGGAGGGAATATCAGAATATCGGAAGTTGGAGGCCATCAGAACATCAAAGGTTGGAGCAGAATAAAACCTTGGAAGGTCAATGCCATTGGAACCTTGGAACGTCGCAAGTCCTTATAAATTGAAATTCTTTGAAAGTGGGGAGGTTTGCGAAGTAAAAGAAATACAAATGAAATCATTGGAAAACTAAGGACCAATGGACCCTTTCTCTCTCATCCAATTAGACACATGGCAACAGGTAACTGGCCCTGAGGAGTTGACGTGGCAGATGATGTCAGCATGACGTAGCTATACAATGGACACATGGAAGTTTGATTTAGTATTTTTGGTGGCGTAATGGGGCAATTCTAGGTGAAACTTGTCACCACTAAGGAGCTGCGACATGGAGTGATGATGATAACATGATGTCATCTTGGAGATCAGCATATTGAAGGTTGGAGTTTCATAACTTCTATCTAATTTTTTTATGGAAAAGTGTTGATCTGATAAAGGGGCTCCAATGTGGAATGGAACTCAGTCATGAGAACCCAAAGGACTAAGGGCATAGAGAACACTAAGCACCCAAGTGTTGTGTGATGCCACATGGGAAGTATTTCAGAGGTTGATACTTCGGAACTCCTCAGTAAATTATTTTGTAGAAAAGTTACAATGAAAGGGGATCAAATGTGTTGCTGCATGGTCAAGGTGACTAATAGAACCTAGGGTGTAGAGTGAGGCTAATACCTAGGCGCTATGGAGAATATCAGAGGTTAAGGATTTCAGAACTCCACTTTAAATGAACTTTGAATAAAGTTACGATGTAGGGAGCTATGATGTATGTTTGGGTATGGATGTAGGAGCCTAAAAGAACCAAGGGCAAGAGCTATTCATAGGGAGATAGTCCCTCGATTGGAGCATAAAGGCCCTAGAACCTACGCATTAAGTCGATGGTCTCAGGAAGCAGTCATATGAGAAAGAAAATGATAAGGGGGCTAAGCACTAAGGGGCTAAAGGCATTGGAATTTTGTGATTTTGTAACATTATTTTAATATGAGTTACGATAAGTTATGGATCTGATACTGCAGTACAAAGTGTTAAAGGATGAATGGGTCAGAAGCTAGAGAGTAAATGCAAGCCAAAGGAGTTGGTTGATGGAGTAATGGCCAATGTCAAATATTGTTGGGTGAAGGTAGCAAGGACCATGACATGTAGATAATGGATTTTGTCTCAACTAGAAGTAAGGCATATCTGATATTATTTGCAGGCTTCAATATATTAAAGGAAGAACAGAGGCATGATGGAGTACATTCTAAGCTTTGTGATCAATTTAACAACCATGGGGAGCCTTGCCAAAGTGCCCAGGTGGACTGAGATTAAACTCTTATCATGGAGGATCACATAGAGAGTTGGTGAAGCACTTAGGATCCCAACCTCATGTTTAATGAAACGACACAACTCAAGCAACAAATGCAACAATAGTATGGAGGTGTCATACAAAGGTACAATTAGGTAGTGTTGAAATAGGCAACAGAGACAACATTGAGAAGTACTATTTTCCATTGATAAAAATGGGGAAGAAATTAGTGTTGTGTGTGTTAAAGAGAGTAGAGAATAGGCGTGAGAGTTGTGCAATTGGATATTGTGTTGAACTGAAGTAGAGATCTGCATAGATCGTGTACAATAGAAGACTAAGAGTAGAGTATGTTATGAGAAGAGGAAAGGGTGATGTTGTGTGAGGCCGAGAGAGCTTGTTGAACAATAGATGACCAAGAGAAGAAGTATGATACTACAATGAACTAGATTGACATTTCTCTGTATATATAATTTCCTCTATTTTTAGTTTGAAAATTGTATGAAAGGTAGAACAATGGCTAGAGTAAGTGGTTTCCTACAGCCATAAGAGGTTGGTGCCTCTTGGCAAGTAGGTGCTTGCTATCATAAGGGGGTCAGTGCCTCCTGTAGGTGGGCTCTCACAAACAAATTTGTGTAATTAAGTAGGTGCTTAATTTAGATCATAACAACAAATATTGGTGGTTTTCTCTCTTTGGGTTTCCATGTAAAATTACTGGTGTCAATATGCGTATGTTTCTCATGTGACGGATTGTATGTACATGTTAATGTATTATCTTGTTGTTCATTTGTATTATGTATGAATTCTCCCATAAGTAATAGACAGTAGAGGAAAGAGCTAAAGACATTCATAAAAAGTTTTAAGAACCTCACTATTACTGATTCATCCCCTCCTCTGAGTAATGGCTTATTTCAACATAGCTGACCAACTCACATCTAGAGCTAAATAATTTCATAAAATCCATTTTTATAGAAGTGTTGGATCTATGGATATCCACATTTCTAAATATAAGGAATCTATTTATCTATGGAATTTGATAAAATCCCTTTAAATAAAAGTTCTACATCCAAAAATCTAAATTCATGAATATCCAAAATCCACTCATCAGGAACATTTCATAAATTTGATTTATTAAAATTCTTGGATATAGATATCTCGATTTATATACCTTTGGAATTAGCTTCTCCCAAACATTCCATAATTTTGATTAAATAAAATTGTTATATTTAGATATTTGTATCACCAAATATGTAAAATATTCCTATCTATAAATTCTATAAAATGCTTTTAACTAGAAATGTTATATATCCAAATTCTTGGATCGACCACATCAATATTCTAAACAAACCATTAATTTAAATTCAATTGGATTTTTTACTCACGGGAATATAGTAAACAAGTCGGCGATCCCATATTTCCATTTGTGCATTTGGCACTATTTGCATAGAGGCAATGTCTGTACATACTTATTTTTTCTCCGTGACGAACCATCCTGCAACTCTAATATGAAATGAGGACATGGAAGCACTAAGTCCAACACCTTTAAAGACCTTAAAAAACCCTTCCCACATCTATTTAACCCTATTTCCTAACCATTCCAGCATCATCCCTCTAACCTTGAGACTGAACCCTTCACAACATCATGTAGCCCTAAACCCAGATCATTGAAATCAACATATTTTCATAAGCCTATTCAACCGAAACCCTAAACAATATCAAGCAAACCTTGCAAACAATTCAACTTTGAAATCCTAATCAGCAAGCCTTACCACACCCGCTTCAACATGAACTCAACAACACGTCCAAGTCTTCCTCTACGCGGTTTTCTTCCTCCTCAGCAGTCCGTAGCAACCTCGACCTTCTCACAACCTTCTTTTTTGTTGTTTGCACAGTGGTTGCGATTATCCACCATGGATTTGCAAAGATCATCGCAGCTATACACCACTTATACACAACGATTAAAATGAAATGCGCGGAAGGCACACAGTGGGATCGTAGCAATTTTTCACCCAAACCACACTACGATGTTGCCTCAGGCATGCCAGGCAGATTCTTCACCCAACGTACAGGTTCCTCCGCCCTGTAGTTTTGATACCATGATAAAAATTGATGTTCTATCAATTAAATTGGCTGTACAGGTGAGATACTTGGAGAGTGCCCAAGCACTACACACAATACACACTGTATACAATCAGTAGAACAACCTAGTATATATAGGCTTTCTCACAATGAGAATGGTTTCAACCACTCCTTAAATAGTAGGATATGAGGTCTAAGATAAAGTCTCAATCCTATCATCATCACAACAATAATTTAAGTTTAGCTTTCTCCATTAATTCTAACAAGACAATTAGGATGAATGAAGTCTAATTTCACATAATTTTGTCATGAGAAATATTAATAATAACCATTAAAAATCATTACTTGGAATATATTAATAATAACCATTAAAATTCATTACTTGACATCTAGTTCTTTATGAAAATCCTAATCATACAGTTTTCGAACCCTGATCGAAATATTGTCAATCCCGACCTCAAAATATTCAAATCCTAATAATTTTATTCCCTCATGTACACAGAACTTACCGACAATAGACTATTGTCCTTGAAGATAAACTTGTGGAACAACTTGGTCTCCCCCCACGAGGAGTCTTTAATAATCAATAACTCTATCTGGCGCGTGGAGCTTCACATACTATACCAGTACGTCTCTGGTGGAGCAATAATACATACTCGACCAGATGGGCGAGAATGCATATGCTTGTTTCCAAAAACCTTCGATGCTTCCAGGCCTAGAAAGAAAATCTATCTAGTTTCTGGCCATCCAGTTTTCAACCTTCCGCAATGAAAATATCCATCCAATAACATCTTGAATGTCTCTTATGTCAAACCAACCAGTAAAATCAATCTATCTTATTCGAATTATCCAATTTGACCTATTTTCCTTCCCAATGAAGAAATCCATGGGGAATGGGTACTGCCCGTACCAAGCTTCAAGGGACCATCCCTTTATCAAATACGAATATTACGACACCCAGAGGGTTTCTCAAGCAATCAAATGCCATATCCACCATTGGAGATTTCTTCAACATCTAGTAGCAAAACAGTTTGTGTCAGTTCTAAAATATTGTAACATTTCGCTTGAAAGAAAATTTGGCCCGAAACTTTCATGGGAATTGGAAAATATAACAACAATTTTGACCCTGTATGCGTGGTTTTATCCGGGATTTATAGGAGCTTGCAAATTCTGTCACCGATGAACCTCTCAATTAGTTTTCTCAACAGAACATCTCAGCGCTATTGGCTTTGGTGCCAAAATATGGTGGGAAATTTTTTCCCACGTCTTTTTGGTGCCAGAATGATCACTCTCGGACTTGAGGTTGCAAAAGGAACAGTCATTCTCAAAGTTGAGTTGATTTGTTACTTCTAATTATTTTATAATAAAAGTATAAAGGTATCATAAAATTTAAAATTTCCATTTCTTAATTTGCACTTTATTATAAATAATTAACTTTTTTGCTTGTACTCATTGTATTGAAGATTTACTTTTCTATTATTATAATGAAAATCAAATATGATGTATATATTTTATTTTCAATTTCAAATTTTTTTATAAAAAAAAACATATTTTATTTTATTTTCAAATTTTTTTATAAAAAGCAAACCAAGAATTAGTAACCCATTGACTAAATATATGAAACCAACATGAAATCAACATATAAAAACACCTTGAACAATATCCAAAAAATGTACACAAGAGGACATAAGTGTTCTCGTGGAAAACACCCTCTAGGGAAAAAAACCTCTTGCAACTATTGTTGTTCAAAAATTCTATTAATAGCTGAAATTTTTTATGCGAGTATCTAGCACCCACTACCTAGAAGACTGGAGTCCCATGGCAATATGGTTGCACCATTATTTTGGAAGACTCTACTCACATGACTACGAACACCCATCCAGTGAAAGCCTCCACAACCAACGGGCCTCACCCATCTAACACTGAACTATCGAGCTACCACTGGATGGTGATACTACTTCCAATATGTTGATTTTATAGCTAGAAGACAACCATCTCCTATATGAAATGTTTGCTAGTATCTACTATCATGAAGCCTCTAAACCTCCAACTTCTCCATGTGAACCAGGTTTCATAATATTTCATGTTGGGTTCTCAAATATGCTCAACATGAGAAACCCAATAACCTCTCTGTCTGTATATAAAATCTAATAAGAACACCACTCATCTTAGCTACAGTTGTACAATAAGCTCAATAAAAAACTATAACATTCATACTCTCACCCAACCAATCTACCCAATACACTCAACTCATAATGATGCACACATATGTATAGGAACCCAACCACATCAATCCTCGAAGAAATATCAAGGGAAAATACCAAGGTATTATTGTACTCACACTCATACAATCCATCCGAATCAATCTCGAACAAAATATAAAGGGAAAATACCAAGGTACTATTGTACTCCTGCTCAAGCTTACCAAGGTATTAATTTGATGATGTTCAACTCCGCAGTTGCACACATCTAGCTAGAATATCGCGACCACAACCACACCCATAACATTACAGCAGGGTGGTTAAAAGTCTCTAGCTGTACGCACAACACACCATCCCAGCGTCGAGGGAGGAATATAGGAAAAATTAAAATATTTCTCATCCTAAGCCTCTATCAAACTTCAAAACTTTGAAATCCTCATCCACCATAGCATCCACACACAAGTGAATATCGTCTAGTTCCTGCACTAACACCTGAAATCAATCATGTCTCACAACAATAATGCCAACAATATCCCCCTTTGGTATTGATGGCAACCCTAACTGAACCATCGAACTAACACTGACCTTAGAAACTGATCACCTCAAACAATTCCCCTTTGGCATCATTGGTAAATGGATAATCTCATCAATGGTATCCATAGCTAAATAGTCAACTAGACTCCCCTTAGACACTAGTTGGATCTAATCACAAAGTGTCAACAAACAACAATCTCTCTCACTCCCCATGGAAACATAACATCAAACAGTAGTAGGAATATCTCTTGAAGGAGCAGTAGCAGCAAATCATATCACCAACACATAACAACATCAATAATAAACTCAAACAGTCACTCCATCAAGAACATTGTCATTCAACTCAAACAGTCACTCCATCAAGAACATTGTCATTCAACTCAAACATCTAGAACTTATCATGACCATTAGTAGAAACATTCTCTCTCCTAACTCAATGAGCAATAGCATCATCCTCTGTTCAACCATGTTATCCTCACCAAAGCATAGTAGCAAGGCCAAAATAATAACACAACCAACCATGCGCTCTCAAGCAGTATCACAACAACCATAGCTGATCAACAACCATACACCAGACATGATCCCCTTGAGCATCATCATCATCATCATCATCATCCTACAATGAAAGCCTTATTACTAAAGGATTCACCTTATGGACCAAAGGACCGACTCTTGACCAAAATATTTGACAATAAATTATAGGGCTGCATAAGAATTTTACATGGTTGTAGAAATCAACTGACACCAAAGACTCCAAGGACTCAATATTTACATCTTTCACCTAATGCAATGGAGCTATGAAAACCAAATACCGATTTTCACTAATGTGTGCTTACATGGTTGAATAAATATTTTCATGAAAAACCAACATAATTCACACACACTTTTATAGGACTACATCATCAAATACAAGACTATGACAATGACATCCAAGATCACATACACTTTGACTCAACACCTCTCAGAGCCATTACAATCTCCAATAGAATGGATAGTATGCTCAACTTTCGTAGTAGAAAATACAAGGATAGAGCATGATAAGACTCATCATTTTCATCATTACAAGGATTCATAATAAATATAAAACATGTATACAAATCATTACATCATCAAATACTTTGTAATTTCTTCCTTACAATACACATATTTTAGTATACAAAATACCTAACACATAACTCTTGTTGTTGTCTCCGACCCTTGCAAAAATACTGTCATAATAAAAATGTAACAACTATATTTTTCATACAAATTCAACCATCATACTTTGTCTCTGCCTTTGATTAACCTTGCACTATGACTCCATTCTGCCTCTTTATCTCTGAAAAAGGTCTCATTCTTACTCTTCAAATTATAATCTCCAATCACACTACTCCCACAATGCTTTTGTTTGCTATAAGTGTACATCTCACCTACAAGACACCCAAATGACAAATATGACAATAAAAACATGAGTTGAAGTGCAAAGTTCCTTGTCATGCCAAACAACCCTAATTGTGCTATTATGTTTTGTTCTGAGACATGGAAGCACCCCATTATATACCAGAGAATTTTAAATGACAAATCATGCACATCACCATGGTACTAACTAAAAAAGAGCGTGTGTTCCATCTCAACATCTTCAACTACAGATGAATATCTCTTGTTTATGAGCAATTGCACGTGCCGTGGACTCCACATACATACTAGATATTCAATTAACTTAGCACTGATTCATATGCATATGTAAGAGGATGCACACTCTTTTAATCACAACAGTATGTCAACAAGCAACGACTTGCATCTCTTGTTGCTCCATGCGCATTGCTTTGGAAAATATCCAAAATATAATGATATAAAGCTTATCAAAACCATCCATTGAATTCTAGATGGATAACAGAAATCACACTATACTATAGGTTCACAAATCGCTTTGGCAACTTATTACGCTTGAAATTTTACATCCAATTGAACCATAATCATTCACGATATTCGTATATAGGATGCAAGGTATTGTCGAAAATTTCTTAATCGAAATATTTTGCAAAATGATTGGCATAGATACGACGTTTGTCTCATCAATATGTAAAAATCAAACAGAAGAGATCATAACAGCCCATGAGGACTTTGCAAATTATGGCCATAAATTTGCATATAAAGCCTACTTTATGAAGTTTGAATGGCATTTCAGCGGATAAATGTGCAAACTATACATATTTACACCTTTCATAATCCAAAATTTCTTATTAAACCTCCCTGAGATCTGAGCATGCACACCATCAAAAACACAAACAACGCTCAAGCATTTCCACCTTGTTAAACCTCCACATTCGCATGAAACCACATTTTTGTCTCCCCCTTTTTATGAATGCCATGCATAATTCTTGGAACCAACAATACTAAACAGTTGCCATATATTTAAAAAAAATACCTTGTAAATATATTGCGCCTTTCAAGGAGATCCCAAATATTTTTGATGAATGTTTCTTTATAATATACCGTCAAGATTTTCCACTTTGATTTTGTCAGATTTTCCACTTTGATTTTGTCGAGTTCATTTTTAATCAAATGTAGCAAACGTTTCAGCTCTTCTCATCTTCTCTCCTTTGTTTTTCCCTAGAAACATAAGTGCCATCAGCCTTTGCAATGGCGTCTGAATTTGTATTTTCATATTGTATTTTTATTGGTTTATCTTCCATTGGTCAGAGTGCGTTAGTAGCAGCTGACACTTCATCAAAAACAACCCAAGCCTTTCCCCACTGCTTCATAACTCAGAACCTGCTCGTATTGATGTACATAATGCACACATCTAATTTGGTGTTAATGGGATAACCCCATCTATCCAATTTGTATTCATGTTGCTGATCACAATCAAGACGCCATACCATTATCTTTTGCGAAAAAAAACAGATACAAATGTCTCGGACAATGTTCAATATTTATTTATGTTATAAGCATATTCTGTAGCAAGAGCAGCATATGAAACTGAAACTTTAATCAATAGGCCACTCACAATGCTACTTTCTGACTCTTTATCTTCAATTCCACTGCAAGAATCAATGCTACCTCTGATAGATCTTTGTACCTTTCCAATTCTCTGGCCACGAAGAAAACACCGAAGTCTAAGGTGTCCCGCTTCTGAAAATCGATTTCTTGGATTAAGTTCTCTAAAGAAAAAAATACAAGAGGTGCATACAGTTGCAAGCTGCTCATTGCACTAGTGGATCACAGGAAGAAAGATCTATTCAAATGATGTATGTGTCTTCTTGAAAGATTAATTAAATGAAACGCTAAGAACTCATCTCAATGCAACCATACCATCCTCACAACATGAAGTATGTAGCAATCAATTGTCTAGAATTCAAGATGAACTAGATCAAGCCAATAATTACGCTCTGCTTAAATTGGAGATTGAATCAGAATGATGATCATTAAAAACACCACTACCATGACAAACCAGTGCATTCATACATTCATTTGGAGGCATCGAACTTGTTTCAAATTTCAAATGTTTTGACCACTCCTTCAATCGTTAATGCATTTCATAACATTAGCTGTACTAAATCAAAGACGAAATCGAATGCATGACTTATTGCATGGCACATTAGATGTATAACTCCATTCCCATGACTTTTGCGACTTGAATAATTCACAATTTATCGATATTTTGGCTGAACATATACAATGGTGATTACTATGGGTGATTTCGTTGGTTTGCGCCCATGGTATTTTCCTGTGCATGCGCACATGCATTCTGCCCAGATCAATTTATTAAGTTTTAGTAGATGCATCGACCAAACCGATACCATTAGCTTGGCATCCGGGAATCAGTTGCACTCTCACTTAGACAAATCAAGTCATATTCTGACCACAAGTTCTTAATAGCTCCTTCAATGAACACATTTCTTAATAGTTTGCATCTCCTCTAAATCGCACTCCGAAAGGGCTATCCCACTCATCGATCTCTTTTTTAAGCCATGAACCAATTTATTATTATTATTGATTCAATGTTCTATTATCTACTGTGTGCTGACTTACTCCTTTTGATTGCAGGTATACATCATGAAGTTCAATAATTTTTTTTTGGGAGAAAAGACTTTGAGGTACATGGTTGAACTTACCTCATAATTCCAGATTAAATGCCATTCAAAAACACACCGGGATAACTTAAAGTAATAAAACTTACACTAGTTGCTAATGAGATTCTCTTTTCTTGGAGGAGCTCCCCCTAAAATTGTACAGTAGTTTCTGCTTCATGCTCCTGCTGAGTCTGAGTTGGCCTCAATTTTCATTTCTCTTCTTTATTTTCCAAATCCAAATCTGTTGCTTTCTAGTATGATCTCCACCTGTCTTTCTTCTTCTCCTTCGGATTCTTATTTGTTGGCTAGATCCCTTCAAAACCACAAGCAATATACAATCTTTGGCTCTATGGCCTTAGTTATCACAAATATCACATCTACTGTTCCCAAGAAATGGAAGAATTGATTGAAATCTTATGTTGATCTTCTTTCTACTCCTCCTGCCGTGAACCCTACAATCAATAGATTTATCCCTGAAATCATTACATAAGTAATAGTACCCATAAAAGAAATTTTTTTACGTGGAAACTTATGAAACCAATAAAGAATTCTCCTCATTCGACTGCTTCTTATGTTGGGAAAGTCTTTTCTTTCTTCTTTTACATTATGTTGAAGTGTTTCCAAACTCTTGATAGCTAAAGCACCTAACACTTCTTATACCTCTTCTTGTTTCATTCTTTTCCTCCTGATTCTGATGGTGGTTTTCCTCGTTGCTGCTAGAAGTTTTCTCTTTAGGATTTTAAATTTTTTCCTCATTTGCTCCTTTTAGGGTTGACCCACTTTCTTTTATTTATGTTTCTAAATTTTCACATTAGTTGTTGATCCTTACTTCTATTCTCCTCTTCAGTCTTCGTTTCCTTCTCTAATTTATTTTTTAGATCATTTTTTGGTTCTTTGAAGGCATACTCTCTCTCCTTAAGAATCTCAAGAAGTTTCTTCAGATCTATGTTTTCTAATGAGAGTTTCTCTATTAGCATTGCTTGAACTTTATTTCGCTTCAAGGGTCACTCATTTCCTAAGCTCTTCATCTTGAAACACCTACACTCGAAAGACACCCTCATCACCTCTTGAGGAATCGAGTTGAAAAAACTCATAATATTTGTCTTCTATAACCCCAAAATCATCATCACTAGACTACAACAAACAAAATGCTCATGACTAAAAATATTGTGATCAAGCTCCACTGAGAGAACTCGTTCTGATACCAATTGTTGGAAATGAGCTCATTACTGGGGGAGGGGTGAATCTATAGTGCTAGGGTTTATTTTCCTCTTTAAATATTTTTATCAAAACAACCAAGAATCGGTAACCCATTAGCTAAACATACGAAATTAGGATAAAATCAACATATAACACCATGAAAAACATCAAAAACATGCACACAATAGGACACAAGTGTTCTGGTGGAAAACCCCCTCCAAGGAAAAAAACCCACCTATTGTTGTTGCTGCTCAAGTATTCTATTAATAGTTGAACAAATTTATACAAGGAGTAGCTAACACCCACTATCTCGAATACTTGAATCCTATGAAAGTTTGATAGAACCAACATTTTGGAAGACTCTACTCACATGACTCTATGGACACCTATCTATTGGAAGCCTCGACAACCAACGAGCCTCACCCAACTAACACTGAACTATCCAACCACCATTATATGGAGATACTAATTCCAATATGCTTAATTATGAGCTAGAAGAGACCTTCTCCTATATGCACTATCTACCAGTTTCTACTAGCATGAAGCTTGTACACCTCCAACTTCTCCATTTGAACCACGTTTCATAATATTTCAAATTGGGTTCTCAAATCTACTCAACATGAAAAACCCAACAATCTCTCTAATTTGTATATAAAATATGATAAGAACATTAGTCAACTCAGCAACAGTTGTAGAATAAGCTCTATGAAACATAGTAGCAATCTCTCACACTCTCATCCAACCAATCTACAAAACACACTCGACCCATAATGACACACACACATATATAGGAAACTGACCACATCAATCCTCGAACAAATACAGAGGGAAAATACCACGATGAACTGACTAGGACAGGGTATAAGAAAAATCAAATTTCTTCTCATCCCAAGCCTCTCCCAAACTTCACAATCTTCAAATCCTCATCTAGCATAACATCCACACACAAGCCAACACCATCTAGTTCATGCACGAACACCCATAATCAAACATGGCCAATAGTAATACCAAACAAGCATATGCATCAACAATCATTTGAAACTCATGCTACTAGGTTGACATCAATGCCAACCAACAACAGTGCAACACAACAACAATGCCAACACTTTAGATATTCTTTGACCTCATCAGTTCTATTTCATTTTCACTTGATGCTGTAAATTCTTCTTTTGCACTTACTTGATGATTTCCAAGATAACCACTTGGTTCATTTACCCTTTTTCTTTTGCCACTTTTTTATTTCCATTGCAAATTTTAGATCACTTTAGGCGCTCTTTTTACGATTCTTCCTTTCTCTTTTTTGCAACCACTTTCTGATAAAAATTGTCCCAAAAATGAAGGACCCAACAACTCCCTTGCAATGATACATTAAGAACACCAACCTCGTAATGTAAAAACAATTTAAACATGATGTAACTTTAGTAGTGCCCAACATTAACTACCTGACTCACCACTCATGGGTAATGTGAGGATATTTCAAGCATTGATGTGGATAATATCGTTTTATTTTTTCGTATGTATAGTATTCTACATTGACATGATTTGAGTTTTTTTAGCAAACAAAATATTCGTATCGAGGGTTCACTCCTTCTTCATTACGGATAAATAGGCCTTGTCTTTATGAATGATTCATTCGTTGCCAACTCCTTATATGGGAGAGAACTATAAGATCCATTGCAACATGAAGTGTAAATATTGTGAGAAATTTAAATTGACGCTTTGAAAATTATTCAACTGTTCTACGTTTGGTATACATTGTAATAATGACATTACGCACCAACACATGCCTTCAGGACCAATACCTAGTTCCGAAAAATCGAATGGTACCAATATGCTTAGTTAGAGGTGAAGGATTCTCTTAGGTGGTTAGTGAGTTGGTTTGAGGTGTTTTAATTTTAGGTAATCATAATCTCATGACCATTGTAGTACATATTTGACTTAAAGACTACAGAAGCCTAAAATATATCATAGTTAATAGACAAAATGCAGTTAGAGACCTAAATTATGGAGCATTACAAAAGTCATAATTTTTAAATAATTAGAAATAATACCGAACATTTTGGCCTTGGCGTGTTCCGCACAATGTCTGTGCACCACTTGTTACAAAATGTCTGAACAGTTCAGTTTGCGATGGAGTTTGATTGAAAATTTTCTGGTCACTTTCGTGCCCGGTAATGAAATTCCAACTGCAAGGCAGTTTAATGTGGGTTCTACAAACGCCGGCTGAACGGAGTTTAACGAAAAACGTGCTCCATCTACTTTTCCTGGTTTTGTATGCTAGAAAACATATTCAGAGGTGAGTATGTACCTTTTTGTTATTTCCGCCGCACTGTCATTCTGTGACGCCATTGGGAAGTGGAGATTTTATCAAAAATCAACGCCAAAGAGGAACTTCCAGTTGAAGTTTTAATTTCTGTCGTTTAATCATTTCTATATTTTCACACCAGCCGTTTTGTCAAAAGATGATCGATGAAATGTTTAACCGCGTCCTGGAAGAATTTTAGTCCAACCATAGTGGAATCAATTGTTGTTTCATCTTAATAAGACTTGGTTCTATTTCTACCAGAGTCGTTATTTATTAGTATTAATGTTGATTATTTCTACAAGAGTTTTTATCTATTAGTACTAGTGGACATCTATTTAACACCAGATTTATTATGTGATGAGAGGGATCAAATAGTTCAAAGTGCAAACTTTTTTTTGGTATGTAAACTTTGAGGAAAAGTTTGCACCTCGAGGGATTTTATCCTCTCGATGCATGATAGATCCTATGTTAGATTGATCTAATCTGATTATAGTTGAAAGCAACAATGTCACATTTTTAGATTATCATTATTATGTATATGTTTGAGATAAAATTCAAAATTCACATTATGTTTTCTTTGCTTGACATGACCATATCATTCTCTTTTTATTTTGGTTTGTGTTGCTTTAATTGAATGGTTTGTACTTCTATGTTTGGATACTTTGTGTGGTTTGTGTATTTATGTGTTTGGATTTGGATGGTAATGTTTGTGAATGTTGTGTTATATTTTTTTATGTGTATGTAATCGTTTCTAGTAATTAGTTGGTGATGAAGAAGGAGACAATCTTGTCAATAGTTTACAAGAGGATTGATATTGCACATCTATTTTATTTAATTTTAGGTATCACAACTTTTCGCAACTGATTAATTCTCAATAGGGTTCCTCCAAATATTACAAAATATATCTTTAAGAGCAGTTTTAATAATTTATTTCCTTCGAAAATATTTTGATGATTTTTTCTTGTCTATAGTCTATTTTGGAAAGTGAAGAAAAACAATATTTTTGAATTTTTTTTAATGAGTGACCAGATTTACAATTTCTTTACATTATTTGTTTCTCCAAACAATTATCATATTTCCTCGAAGAATATTTTAATTTGTTTTGATGTTTATAAATATAAATTTTCCTCTTATAAATATTTTGAATACATTGTTGTATGTAATTACTCTATTAGTAATTTTGAATATATGTTATTATTTATTAGTAAATAGTTGGTGATGAAGAAGGGAGAAGATCTTGTCAAGGATTAATTTGCACTTTGCAAGAGGATTGATTTTCCACATCTTTTTTTATTTTAATTCTAGTTATTGCAACTTTTGACAGTTAATTATTTCTAAATAGTGCCCGTCTACATATTACTAAATATATATTGAAAAATATATATTTTTAATAATCTATAACCTCAATATTAACAACATCTAATGCATATAATGCAAACAATCAAATAGGATTAGAAAACAACATCTACACTAAAATCAATGCATCTAATGAAAACAATCAAATTAGATTAGAAATCAACATCTATACTAAAATCAATGCATCTAGAAAGCAATCAAATAGGATTAGAAATCCACATCTACACTAAAATCCATGCATCTAGTGCAAGAAATCAAATAGGATTAGAAAGCCACATCTACACTGAAATCCATGCATCTAGTGTAAGTAATGAAATATGATTAAAAATCCTCATCTACACTGAAATCAATGCATCCAGTGTAAACAATCAAATATAATTAGAAACCAAAATCTACATTAAAATCAATGCATCTATTGAAAGTAATCAAATAGGATTAAAAATCATCATCTACATTGAAATCAGTGCATCTAGTGTAAGAAATATTCTTCCCTCTCTCTCCCAATCCATCTAAGTTTGAAAAATATTTTTAATAATTTACAATCTCAAGATTAACAACATCTATTCCATATAATTCAAACAAACAAATAGGATTAGAAAATAACATCAACACTGAAATCAATGCATATAATGCAAGCAATCAAATAAGATTAGAAGCCAACATCTAAATTTAAATCAATGCATCCAGTGCAAGCAATCAAATATAATTAGAAGTCAACATCTACACTAAAATCAATGCATCTAGTGCAAGCAATCAAATAAGATTAGAAATCACCATCTACGTTGAAATCAACTTAATAGGTATTGCAACATTTTACAGTTAATTATTTCTTAATAGTGTCGTTCTACGTATTACTAGATATATCTTGATTTTTTTATTTAATAATCTATAGCCTCAAGATTAACAACATCCAATGAATCTAATGCAAACAATTAAATAGGATTAGAAAAAAACATCTACACTGAAATAAATGCATCTAATGCAAACAATCAAATGATATTAGAAATCAACATCCACACTGAAATCAATGTATCTATTGTAAACAATAAAATGCTATTAGAAATCAACATTTACACTGAAATCAATGCATATAGTGCAAGCAATCAAATAGGATTAGAAATACACATCTACACTGAAATCCATGCATTTAGAGAAAGCAATCAAACAGGATTATAAATCCACATCTACAATGAAATACATGCATCTACTTCAAGCAATGAAATAAGATTAGAAATCCACATCTACACTGTTCAATCAATTCATGTAGTCTAGGCAATCAAATATAATTTGAAACCAACATCTACACTGAAATCAATGTATCTATTGAAAGCAAGAAAATAGGATTAGAAGTCATAATCTACACTAAAATCGATGTATTTGGTGCAAGAAATCTTCTTCCCTCTCTCCCATATCCATCTAACTTTGAAAAATATTTTCAATAATTTACAGTCTCAAGATTAACAATATTTAATTCTTCTAATGCAAGAAATCATATAGGATTAGAAAAAAACATCTACACTAAAATCAATTCATATAATGCAAGAAATCAAATAATATTAGAAACCAACATCTACACTGAAATCAATGCATCTAGTGGAAACAATAAAATATAATTAGAAATCAACATCTACACTAAAATCAATGCTTCTAGCACAAGCAATCAAATAAGATTAGAAATCACCATCTACGCTAAAATCAATGCATCTAGAGAAAACAATAAAATAGGATTAGAAATCAACTTCTAAACTGAAATTGATGCATCTAGTGCAAGCAATCAAATATAATTAGAAATCAACATCTACAGTGAAATCAATGCATCTAGTGCAAGAAATCAAATAGGATTAGAAATCATCCTCTATACTCAAATCAATGCATATAGTACAAGAAATATTCTTCTGTCTCTACCCTCCATCTATATCTATATCTCCCTCCATCTCTCATTCCTTGTCTCTCTATCTCACTCCCCAAACACACACACACTCTCTCTCTCCATATATATCTATCTCTCCCTCTCTCTCTCTCTCTCTCTCTCTTCTTCCCTTTCTTCACCTCCCATCTATATCTATATCTCCCTCTACCTATATTTGGTTCTCTATATAACCCCCAAAACATACACACTCTTTCTCCATATATATATATATATATATATATATATATATATATATATATCCATCCTCTTCCTCTTGCTCTCTCTTCACCTTCATTCACTCTCTCTCCCATCAATATCTCTTCCCTCCTACTCTCATGTCTCCCTCTCTCTCTTTCCCCCTTATCACTCCCTCTCTCTCCGTCCACCTTTCTCTCTTTATGTATTTTTTCGTACCTTCCTCTCTCTTTCCCTCGAACTTTGTCTCTCTCTCCCTCCCCTTCTCCTTCTTTCTCTCACATTCTCTCTCTTCCTTTCTCTCTCACCTCCCTCAGTCTCTCTCCCCTCTCTCTTCACCCTCCAACTCTATCACTACCTCCCTCCATCTCTACTTCTCTCTCCTTCTTTTCCCCCTTCCTTCCATCTCTCCTTCTTTGTCTCTCTATCACACCCCAAAACATACACACACTCTCTCCATCTCTCCCTTCTCACTCCCTCACTCTCTCTCCACTCATCTCTCTCTATGTCTTTTTTCTTCATTTTATCTCCATCTCTCCCTTGTCACTCATTCTATATCTCCACCTCTATTAGTTTATGTTTTTGTTCTTCCCTCCATCTATATATATATATATATATATATATATATCACGATATATTAATATATATTATAATATAACAAATTGAATAGCATATTAAATTTAATGTTGTATTTAATCCAAAGTTATTAAATTTAGTAATATTAATATTATATTTAATAATGTTTTTTATTGCATAATAACAAAAATTATAATAAAACTACATCAAATTAATAGTTTCAAATATTAAAACTTTGATGTGGAAATATTTATTTCTTTAAATATTTTAATATATTCATATGATATGGTTTTTCCTCTAAATATTCATTTTATAAATATTTAATCAAAAGAAATACTAAAAGATTTTGGAACGGGATTTTCAATTTTTGTGTTGAATTAACCTTTTTCCTTTGATTTAATAGATGCTATAACTTTAGTAAATCTGAGTAAAGATGTCTAATATTTAACCTAATTTCAAATTTTAATGTGGTAATTTTTTTTGTTAAAGGTAAATTTATGATCCATTCAAATTCATATATATGATAAAGGAACTCATCCATTCAAATTATATATAATTGTAAAATAGCAAACCTTGTAATGTGGGATAAAAAGAAGTTCCTCTTTGAAACTTTAGTTACTCCTGTTATCTTATATGGCTGTGAGGTTTGGGGTTGTAGCATCTCCAGAGAATCATGGAGAAAGATTGAGCAAATCCAGAAGCGTTTTATAACTTATAACCTGAAAATTAAAAGTAATACACCCTATCCTATTCTCCTTATAGAAGCAGGTCTTTCCCCTATTGAGAGCCTAGCTATGCTTAGGTTTCTGTTGTACAAGCACAAAATCAGTAACATAGACGATCATAGACTTCCTAAGCTAGCTTTAAATTCTAGCCAAAACCACCTAAGGCTCAATCGAGGGTGGCATAAAGACACAAGGGCCTGGTTAAACTATTGGGAGATCAACGAAAATGATGCATTGCAAAACATAAATAACATTAAAAATATTGTTACTTCTAAGTTCAAAGAAAAAATGTGGTGTGAGAAAGACTTAGCGGCTAAAAGAAAATTAAATTATTATAAGAAGGTCATTAACCCCACCCTAGAAGATCAAAAGTATCTCTCTATTTTAACTAGCTCAAAGAAGAAAATTAATATAGCAAAGATTAGAACGAATTCTCATGAGCTCCATAGTGAAACAAGTCGTTGGGCAGTTCCTAAAACGCCATGGACAGAAAGGATCTGCCATATATGTGAGAATAGGAACATCGAGGATGAAAACCACTTCCTCTTAGAGTGCCCCGCGTATAACCACATTAGATCTCAGTTTCACAATCTTTGTTACAATACTGACCTTCCTAGCCTTTTACAATGTCAAAATTATAGTGAGCTCGGGAGGCTTCTCTCCAAGCTTTTTGAGCATAGGAATAAAATCTTAAATCAAAATAGATAATTTGTTTCTTTAGGTCCGATAGACCACTATTTGGTCTCAGCGGACGTTAACCATCATCATCATCAATAATACAAAGTTATATTTTAACAATTAATTTCAGTCCATTAATTAGATTAAAAATTTATATATAATTTAAGATTTTTATGTTTTGACTAATATTAGTAAAAATAATTTTATTATTTTTTGAGAACATGACATACTTACACATATGGTTCATACTGGATTATAAAATAAACTTTTCAACACAATCAATATTAATTGTCAATAACTTAATAAAACTAACTAAAATCTATTTTAAAGTCAACATTCACCTTCAACATCCACTCCATAACAGAAAGTTCAATTTTTTTGCCACTCATACATTCGTTCTTCCACTATCTCTATTTCTAGTTGTCATTTTGACATTTGACACCCACTCGTCGGATGCGCTGAGTAGTTTCGTGTGATATTGATGTTTTCATGATGTTGCGTGTTTGTAAATGGCCACCCAAAGAAAAAAAAAGCAAAACCATGAAACAATGTTGAATATTTTACTCGTAAAATTCCAGCACTGATTGTATTGAACTTTTGCCCATATGTTGCAATTTCCAAGCTGATGCTTTTGTTGTTTATGTTTAAAAGTAGTGGGGTCTCTTTATATGCATGTGGTGATTACAAAACCATGTGGAAGGGGAGATTGACTAAACGTAGATATTAAATAATACTAGAAGAGAGTATGGTTGTCAACTACTTATAATCTGAACTTATCAACATCGGAGATGGACTTACTAACGTCCCAAAGCCACTTTTAACATGCATATATCGACTACGTACCTTGTATCACGAATGCGGGAAATGTATGAACCCAAATAGACACTATCATACACGAGAACCTATTTTACAGAGTATATGTATGTATGGTTATTTATTGAATTGAAATTCAATTTATGATTTAACAAATATTTAAATTTTAAAAATTGAGTAAATTTAGAATGAAGTAATCCCAAAAAAAATATCATTTTTTTCGGTTAAATATATTTATTTTTATAGTTGATATTATCATTCTAATTTTTATTATTTCTTTTAAAGTTGATTTTGATATTACATTTTTTGTTTT
Organism: Pinus tabuliformis; assembly: GCA_031772625.1. Taxonomy (NCBI): domain Eukaryota; kingdom Viridiplantae; phylum Streptophyta; class Pinopsida; order Pinales; family Pinaceae; genus Pinus; species Pinus tabuliformis. The sequence goes on from CM062813.1 coordinate 737,342,764, forward strand.
GAAAGCTATGTTTTGTCTCAAAATTTTCTCAATCGAGGTCATTTTGAAAAGTAGATCTAATGGTGGGGCTACGGTTAGGAATGTAATATGATAATTAATCAATTATCACAATATATCTGTAATGAGAGAATTGAATAATTTGGAAAACCAAAGATACTACAACTATTATTGCATTCATCTAATTGTGTCATGATAAGAGATTATAATCTGATGAAGCATCAATAACATCAACCTCGATTGAGATCATTTTACTCCTAGCTAAATTAAGAATGAAGGGATGATCCCATGGGATTAAAAGAATGGTCATTGAATGTTCTCAACATTGTGGTGAAAGGCTCTATCCCAAGAGAACCCATGGTTCTCCAACATGACAAGGACATAACACAAGTGGAATCCCTTTTTCCACCGTAGTCCTGAAAATGCTTCTTCCTAAGAAGATACCTATATTTTAAATACAACACGACAGAGAACTTTATGATTAGATTGATCTAAGTTAAATGTTATTAAGCAAGTGATAGTCGGGTTGAAGCTATCAACATATATTACTAATTCTTGTCACTACATAAAAAAAATAGGAAAAAATTCCAACAGAAATATAATGCAAGGTGCATGGGATATATCATCAACAATGTTGTAGCTTTGAGCAGTTAGGGCATTGGGTTTTCATGCAAGCCTTTTAAAAAATCCATTTGTGGAATGATACATCATGTCAATTGTTGACATTTCCATATATAGAGGGAAATGATATTGTGATGTAGATTGTTCCCTATCTTTATATCCTTACTTAGGAACATCGTAATTACAAGCCATAGTGTAGACAATGATGACATTCTCATAAATGTGAATATTTGCATTCACAACATTTTGACCCAAGGGGATGTGTGCTCTCATTGTCCCCTTTGAAATGTGTAGGGTTTTGATTTCCAACAATCATTTTTTGCCTTAAGGAGTAAATGATTAGTAAGGATAGAAAGTTGTTAGTAGGTATCATACTATGCTTCCATCTTGGGTCATTGATGACTTAAGTGATTTTCTTACCAATTTTGCAAGGATATTTGACTTACTCTTTCTCATTTTTACCTTTATTGGCATTAATAGTATCATTGTTTGTTGCATGTCCCTACCTATGATTTTTTTCTTTTCTTTCTTTTTTCACTTGGGATGTTGTATACTTTTTGGCTTAGGGGTCCAAATCAAGATGAAATATAAGTATTGTGCATAGCTTAAGGTATTTCTAGTTCCTTTCGCAAGTATAGTTGCAATTGAATATGAGGACATCTATGACATTTCGTTAATCACTTATGTAATATTGGCATTTCCTATAGAACTGATCACAACATTGAGATGAGGTCGTTGTTTTGGGTGGGTAAGATTTGTTTCAACACTTGGTGCATCTAATAAAATAGCATATAAGACCATAGATTCTGAATAAATTAAATATAACTATTGGGCTTTCATTATTAGGTCTCCCATTATTGTTGCTTCTAACATAGTGAAATATTTGGCAATAGAAGGCACTAAGGATTTCACAAACCAATCAACCAAGAATTGATCAGGGATATCTATTTTGATCATTTTGCATCTCCTTCTCCACTCATGAATCTAATTAGAGAGGTTCATGGATATACTTTGTTAAAGTGTTGTTAATATCTTTCTCTCCATCTCATAATCGATTAGTATCTATAAATGTGCTAAGAAAACCATTGCAAAGGATGAAAAAGTATTATGAGAAGCCTGTGGTAACCCGATATACCACTTCGTTGTGATCCTTGCTAGGGTTCATTGGAAAAGTCTTCATCTAATACTATAATCCATAAAGTAGTTTGAGGAAAACTAAAGATGGAAAATCATAATGTCATTCAATGGAACTTCTCTCCATTTACCTTCAAACTTTGAAATTTAGAGGGAAACTATGTTGTGATAGGAGGGAAATTGGGATTTTAATGCATCAATTAATTAGTTAAACTAGCCTAGATCCACCCTAACACAGGATATACCAAATATCTAGAGGGATAAAATCTCGTTTCGCTTTAAAATAAGTTTGTATCTCAAGAGATTTGAGATTTAAAATTTCTTTTCACTCTAAAAGAGGTTTGTATCTCGAGAGATTTGAGATTTGATCCCTCTTGGTAGATCTAGAGTTAAGATGGATCTAGACTAGTTTTATTATTATTTATAATTACTTATATATATATATTGAGTCAAAATGTTTATAGGACATTACAACATCTCTACATTTAGGGTTTGAGAGCACTCAAGGAAATTACTTCAAACCTTTTATTATTTTTTAATGGAACCCAATGTAAATGTTTGGGCAAATGGTATTGATAAGCTATTGTATTGGCCTATGATATTGTAACAAAGCCTATTTACAAGTGAATAATATCCATGGTTAAGAATCTTGCTATATGTAAAGTTTAATTTAAATATTGAGTTTAAAGTAGAACAATGTTATGAAATTAGATTAAATTAAAATATTTATAAAATATTTTGATTTTGAAATGAGTTATGGTTTTTGGGCATGTTGTATTGATAAGACATGGTATTTTGTTGAGATAATGTACCCTAGCAATCAAAACATGCCTAAAATGAAAATAAATATTTTTTCATTTGTTCTCTTGTTTTCAATGATAAATGAAGAAAGAAATAAAACAAATAGTTAAATATATAGTATTGAGATCTTAAAACACCAATTTTCCCAGTAGATTCAGATATGGGTAGGAAGTTGTGGACTTGTAATGATTGATCGTAATCTTTGATAGATGCATGTAGGTTTCTTTGCAACAACCCATGCTTTCTTGTATTGTTGTGAAAGGATTGTTATGGGTGCACACGTCTATAATTAAACATAGGCATATGCATACGTATAGAAATGTAAAAAAAATCATTGAACAGGATAAAAAAGTAATTCTTTGTCTCCATAATAGAAAGAGAGTAAGATTCAAAATAAACTTTAACAATCTAGAAAAAATGGAGAGAGAGCCTGGGAGGAATAACTCATAAAGTTCTCCCTAATGGGTTAGCTAATTATATTTTAGAAGAAAAAAATAATGAATTAAGGTTGATCATTAAAAATAAAATGTAAGTTACTTAACTTCAATCCAAAATTGATCAATTATAAAATATAACTACTAAAGATAAGGGGAAATAAGAAAAACATTGATTTTATTGTCAAATCCTTCGTATTTTATACATGAAAGCACAATCATCTCTATATTTTATACATGAAAGTACATTCATCTCCTCGTAACTTCATAAAATACAAACAACCAACTTTCCTCAAAGCCAAATAGGCCTATAACTATGAATCATGACAAATATGTGAAATGCTACCATGCATCCACATAAATTGGTTCTAACTAATTATCTATGTACTATTTCATCCTCATACTAATAATTATAAAAAAATCATTAAATGAATTTGGAATATGATGTTAGGAAAGGAAAAGAGAGAGATATTCATAGTTTTAGTAACCACAAACATCAAATACATCTAATATCCAATAGTTTCAATTTGTACCTTCATCACCTAGGTCTAGGTTCATCCTATTTAGACTACTTATCTTCTTGTACTCTCCAACATCACTTTGAGGGGATAAAACATAAAGATGTTTTAACCAAACTCAAAGTCAAAAATAGATTAAAAAATAGTGGGCTCTTAAGAGGGGAAAGTAGTAGAAATACAAGATTACTCCTCTACGAATAGCCTCAAAATATCCCTACTTTAAATGGAGTCTTCCCCTTTCTCCCAACCAATAACCTTTATTTATTCATAAGAATATAGTTAAGACAATTTGCAGTGGACTTAGGGCTTGCATAGGTGTAGGAATATCTTGAATTCTACTAAGGAACATCCATTCAATGAGGATTTATTATTTTTAAATTTCTTAGAAGGATCCCATGAGTTTCATTACCAAAAGTCACATGCAACCCATGTGTTCCTCGAATACTACCAATGAGTGTTTCATAAATGAAGGAGTAATTTATGTAGGAATAATATAAAAAATTATTTAAGGATAGGTAAATAGCCAATAAGTTAATTATAATCAAAGACAACCAAATATAACTATAACATTGTCAAAAAAATATAATAAAATTTCCTTCTATTCTGTGCAATGCATCCATTCCTAATTTCTTAGATAGTACCCTTTACTCATTTTAAAGGAATGTTAATATATGTTGATCATGATCATGATTTCCATCCATTGAATCCTATTGTGAATAATGATTTTTTTAGACCAAAACCTGCAAGTGTTAGTCAACGAATGCATAGTCAGAGATAAACATCCATGAGAGGCACTTAGTCCATGTCTCCAAACACAAGGGGAGCAATGGTTTATATAATTTCTAACAACCTCTCCCTTGAGCGTGAGGCAGGTGTGTATCGAAATCGTAACCTATACTTTGATATTGGGCATGGCAGTAGCCTCCTACTTGGGGTTTAGGGAAATGCCCAAAAAAAAGTGCACAGGTTTTGCATGACTAATTTTTGGGTGCATAGTGGTTTCACCCATGGTTTTGTAGATCTAGTCAAAGGAACTATGGTTATATTCTAATCCTGAATTAATGGATTTGAGTTTCTTGAATGCTACAACATGTATATAATTTATTGTAACATTGAAAGGAACATAATGAAAAATCAATATGGCTTCCCAGTTTTGGGTTCTGGTAGAAAAATTTATGTGCATATTTCCTGTGGTTTCCATTGTATATTTCTTTTCCTTTTTAGGAATCTATTTGTGGATAGTATTTGTATAGGATTAAAACCTACAAACCCAACTTAGGGTTATTGTACCTTAAGAAAACTTATAAGGAATCAATTGACTTATTTTGGTAATTTTTCAATATGATTGAAAGGATAAAAGAGAAAATTTATTAGATTTGTTTGGTTTTCATGAGTTATAAGCTAGAAGTATTCATGGATTTTGTATATATTTCAAACTTTGAGACCTAATGTGTGCACAATATACACATTCTAAGATAAAATGTTTCCCTTCCTACATTTTCATTATATCACAAAGATTATTGATGCCTAATTTCACCAACTAAAGCTTATAAGAGTTCATTTTTGTTTCAACAATATTAAATTTCGTCTTCAAGATAATTGTATTAGAAAAATATTTTTGATCTTCTAACTTGGTGTTAGGTGTCCCTTTATTGTACATTAACATTCTCCTATTCTCAAGTTCTTTGTTGCATCACAATTTGACTTTTAAACTTATATATTTGATATAACATTTTTTATTGTATTCAAGTTCTGTATTGTGAGATCTCTCTCTATCTTTTGATGATTTCACTAGGAATTTGCATCTTTTATTTGTATTCGATGAAATGATAGAAAGCCTCTTACACTTCACATTAATCAACTTAGGATTGTTCATTAGGCACCCGATAGAGTGTCACATTCTATGGGTGGAAACTATATCATTAAGAATGGAATTGTATAACGTGTATTTCATTTAATTTTAATCCTCAAAATTCATATGAATAATAAATAGACCATAGAGGAATCTTTCCATAACTAAACATTTTTTTGTACTGGAGTTGTTCTTGAAACTATAATATGTCTTCCATCACCACTTAATATTTTTTTCAACAACATGCTACTCCTTGAACCACTTGATCTTATGGTATTAGAACTAGAAGAAAAATCACATATTGAATCTATAATGTAAACCTTTAAAAATTCTTAGTTCTTTTTTTAAAGTTAAAAAGTACTTTTAAAAAAAGAAGCAGAAAGAAGAAAATAATAATTATTTCAACCAAAATAGTGGCAAACAATTCGATTTTTCTAAACATGACTATAATAATTAGACAAACAACTTTCCAAAACAAATTACAATAAATAGAAGTTTAAAATATAATTTATAATGTGATATTAATAACTAACAAGGGCTACATGGAAGCTTAGTCCCGCCCACATAGGTTTGGCATTGGGGACTGATAATGAATTAAATTCATAATAAAATAGAATTGCATATTCTTAACAATGATAAAATCTACTTGGCATGAAATATAAATCATTACATTAAAAATAATGCACTTATAAATAGTCATAATAAATCAAATTAGAAGATGAAAAAGCATATATGTCAAAAAGTTACACCAAATACCCACAATAAGATATATCAAGAATCAACAATGTTCATATCGTTATGTTTAATACATTCTTCATTGGGATAAAACTCTTTTAAGAGTGCATAATTTCATTTCTTTGTGATAACTAGGAATGAATTTTCTTCAAAGTAGCATGGAATTTGTTTTTCGGTGGGTAAAACCTTGGTAGTTGACATATATGGGAGGAAACACATCCAATATATCTAAAATATCACCTTGGAACTTACCTATGTTATTTGGTTATAATATTATATTGTCATTGTTACCTATTCTGACTTGCACTTACATGTGCCTTGGTATTTGTTAGAAATACCCTTGTCATTAATGTCAAAGATGAGTTGAGACTATAGATGTCCAAGTTAAATATTTTTAGAAGTATTATATAGATACCCAATTTTTTTGTTTATTCCCAGTTTCGATACCCTATCATTGAAAGAATGTTTAATCTGAATAGCTAACTCAAATCAGAGCTTAAGATATATTGTTGAAAATATTAGTCCAAAACATTTCCAATGGAACATGGCTCTCCCTCTAACACCATGGGAATGAGGAGATATGAAACATTCTATTAGGATGGGCTAGCCAAAAATTTTAAGTTGTCCCAGCTAGAAAGTATAGGTTAGTCTAGTCAGTTTTATAAGTCAGCCCCATAATTGAACATAGGAACAATATTAATAAGGGATAGATTAGCGCATTTGGAGATAATCTAAGTAAGACGAGATTGGAGGTGCATAATGAAAGTTGTTGAATACTTTTAGGGCCTTAAAGGTGCAACAAAAATGTGATTTATGGAGAGAATGAGTCATCTTGGAAGATTTACCATAACTATTCTTCTTGGATGCTTTATACCATGAAAATTAGAGGAGAAGGGAGATGTTTGCATACTTATTTTAGAAATCTTAGACTCTCGTTCACTGTAATTTTAAATATATACTCTAAGGAACTTGGGCTTCTTGATTTCTCCTGAAATCTACTTCAATAATGTCAACATAGAATTTCTTTATAACTTTTCATTTTCAATTTGAAAACCATTAAACTTGGAGGAGATGGAGGGAAGATCTTAATTTTCCTATTATAGAACTTTTTTACTTACGTTCATTGTAATTTAACATATATGTTCTGAGGAATATAGGGTTTCTTGAATCCTCCTGAAATCCATTTCAAACATGTCATTTTGGAATTTTCACTATTAATTTTCTTCTAAGATGTTTCAGATTGTAAAATATTTAACAAATAGATGAGAGATATCTAAGTACATATAGTATAAATTTCATACTTTCGTTTTTTATGATTTTCGAGATATATTGTGTAGAATTTAGGATTATTGAATTGTCCTAAAATCTCTTCAAACATATTAGTGGATTTTTTTTTTTTATATATATAAGTTATTTGTTGGGACTTTTTAAACTATGAAAATTTTATATATCCAAGGAGACATGTAGAAGTAACTTAGGTAAAATTTTCTCAGTCATATTTGTAAAATTGGATACATGGCATGTTGTAAAACTTCATTCTTGGGAAGAGGCCAAAAACAACAACTTTTGGGAGAAGTAGACTGGGTGAAGGAAAAAACAAGATGTAGATCTGGTAAAGGAAAAATCAATAAGTAGAATTGGTGTCAAAGTAAGATTCAACAAGTAGACCAATTGTCTAGGTAAATCCTCTTTATGGACAAAGATGATCCCTCTAGCCCAATGCATGGGACTAGCAACCTAAGTGACAATATACTAGACACTTTGCTTAGTTACAATTGAAATAATAGACAAAGAAGATGGCCTACGTTGTTCTGATGCTATCTCGATCTCCATTGTTGACGACCTCGGATCACCTGCGTCACGGGCTCGTTGCAACTGTTCAAAGCATTTATGCACCTGCACAAGAGATCAAGACACAACAAGGCATGCAAATACAAATAACATATTCAAAAGCAACCCACTTAACTGATCAAGGAATGTTAAGATAGATGATACATAAGCATACACATCAATGGAAAATGAACCGGCAGTTGTAGAATAATAGAAAAGAAGGGGAAGCATACAACCAAGACTTGACGTTGATAGGCTCTCCTTGAATGAATTTCCAAGTCGAAGCTAAGATCTCCAAGCACTCCTTCTCCAAGCCAAATGAGTAGCACATAGGCACAATCTTAGCGTAAGGGTGGAAGTAGACATAGACCAACCATTTGGGAATGGGAGAGAATGAATATATAGGCTGGGAAATGGAGCTAGTATCTCTCCAAATATAGGAGTAGGCCCTCATCTCAAGGAGGTAGCTCATAGGGATAACACCAAGAAGCCAATTTTGGAGAACTCGACCTCATCTACGCCGAATAACCTCTAGATCGCTACTCTCGAAGCTTCTAGATCACAAAGATTCTCATCCTCTTTGGAAAAATTACCTTTCTGGGATAATCGCGGGTATACAAGTAAATAGAGCGATGCCAACGCAGGTCTAGTATAATACAACAGGTGACCATCACAATTTTTAGTCTCATAAGAGCAATGATTCTCAAATTAGGGTTTAAGAGCTATTTTCTTCGGGGGAAGCTCAAGGCATTTTCCAATCAATGTATTAGGCAGGATCAAAGCTACATATATGAATGGGTAAACTGCATAATGGTCATGTTTCGGGCACTTCGGGGTATATCATAGGGAAGTGCACGAGGTGTGACAAAATACTGTGTAACAAGATATTTAAGTACATATAGTATAAATTCCATACTTTTGTTTTTTATGATTTTTGAGATATATTGTGTAGAATTTAGGATTATTGAATTGTCCTAAAATCTCTTCAAACATATTAGTTTGGGATTTTTTTATATATAACTTATTTTATGGAACTTTTTAAACTATGAAAGGTTTTGATATCCAAGGAGACATGTAGAAGTAACTTAGGTAAAATTTTCTCAGTCATATTTGTAAAATTGGTTACATGGCATGTTGTAAAATTTCATTCTTGGGGAGAGGCCAAAAGAAATAACTTTTGGGAGAAGTAGACTGGGTGAAGGAAAAGACAACATGCAGAACTAGTAAAGGAAAAATAAATAAGTAGACTTAGTGAAGTAAGATTCAACAAGTAGACCTGGTGAAGGAAGAAGAAACTAACAAACTTGGTGAAGGTAGAAGTAACAAGAACACTTCGTGGAGGAAGAAGCATCAGGTAGACCTGGTGAAGGAAAAAGTATCTAACAAACCTAGGGGAGGAAGAATAACAAGCATACTTAGTGAAGTAGGTTGTTTCCTATAAATATTTATAGAAATTGATGTTGGTGTCTCTTATAGGTTGGTGCCTACAAATATTTGTAGTAGTGGAGATTGTTGTCTATAGTAGGTTAGTTCCTAAAAATCTTGTAGCAGAGGGGATCGATGTTACCTATAGGTTAGTGCCTCAATATTACAACATAGGGGAGTGGTGTCTCCTGTAGGTTAGTGGCTACAAATCTTGTAGTAGATGGTATTGATGTCTCATATGGGTTGGTTTCTGCAAAGTTTGTAACAGTAGCTTAGTTCCCAAAAGGTTTGTATCAGTAGGTTGGCACCCACAAAATATGTTATAAGGAAGTTTTCATTTATATATTGTATTACATAGGTAATATTGTTTTCTTATGATTCATGAATGCTCAAATAAGTAATAAATTATCGTACATCTATTCATCCCTCCTCTTAGTACAACTGTGAATCCAATAAGATGACATTTTCCCATTTTTAGTTTAACACATCCATTCCCCTATACGTGTTTTGATGGTACACAATGTACATGCCTAACCGCCAAGGTCACTTTATGAAGGAGTGGTAAAAAATTTCCTATTATTTTAACCATATCAAACCTACTTTTAAGGTGGTTAACATCTTCTAGCCATTGATATATTTCCAACAATATAAATTTCATTAAATTCTGAGCTCTGGAGAAAAATCTATGGAGCCTAAAATTTCTACCCCTCTCAATTCCATGTCAACAATAATACTGCTAACACATGGTTAACAAGTGGACATATTTTATCCATATGTTGTCAAACATGTTGCTTCTATGTGGCATCCCCTATCTACATATCACCACCATCTAGTGAAATGTTTGCAAGTTGAATATACTAGTATGTTGGACAGTTGGCATTGTCTAGATGGCTTATGGAATTTGGTATGTTGGCATTGATGTTAATCAGAGTCGCATTGAGGTAGAGAGTTTGCAAATCATCTATTAGGTAGAAGATGGACTCAAATCCTTAATCAGACCCTCTCCACTAGAAATTTCTCCGAAAGATATTTCCAATGGTGTGTTGAAGTCTGCAAATGGCCTCATGGATCAAAAGTAATTGACTGTCAAAGTTATTCCTGAGTAGGTCACAATATCAGAGAAAGATGGCATATCAGGACCTCGGGAGGATAGAATATTGGAGGTCAGAGTCCCTTATAATTCTTTTAATAAAACGTTTTGATCTGATATCAGAGGTCGGAGCACATCGAGACCTGCTATCGGAACCTCTAAGCAGAGGGCATATTGAAAGCTCGAGGCCATCAGAACATCGAAGGTTGAGTAGACTAGAACCTTGGAAGGTTGAGGCCATCAAATCGTCGAAACCTTGTAACTCCTTATAAATTATAATTCTTTAAAAGTGTCAAGGTTTGTGAAGGATAATTAATGCAAAGGAAAACTTTGAAATGCCATGGACCAATGGACCCTTTCTCTCTCCTCCAATTGGGCACATGGTAGCAGGTGATTGGCCCTGAGGAGTTGATGTGGAAGATGACATCATCATGAGGTGGTTGTATGATGGACATTTGTCAGTTTGATTCAACATTCTTGGTGGCCTAATGGGGCAAATATGGGTGACATGTGTCACCACTAAGGAGGCGCCACATGGAATGATGATAACAACATGACGTCATCTCGAAGGTCAGCATATACGAGGTTGGATTTTTCATAACTTTTGTCTAATTATTTTATAGAAAAGTTATGATCCAATAAAGGGGCTCCGATGTGGAATGAAACTTGGTCGTGAGGGCCCATAGAACCAAGGGCATAGAGAAGACTGAGCACCCATGTGTTATTTGATGCCATGTGGGAAGTATTTCGGAGGTTGAAATTCAGAACTCCTTTGTAAATTGTTTTGGAGAAACGTTATGATGAAAGGGGTCTGATGTGTTGGCAGATGGTCAAGGGGACTAATAGAACCAAGGGTGTAGTGTGAGGCTAGCATCTAAGTGCTATGGAGAATATCAAAGGTTGAGGATCTTAGAACCCTGCTTTAAATGAACTTTGAAGAAAGTTACAACGTAGGGAGCCCCGATGTATGTTGGCGTCAAGACATAGAAACAAAAAATAACCTATATCAAAACCTCGTAAGTCATGGAAGATATGATTGTTCAAAAGGTCTTATGATCCCTACCCATGAGATTTAATGCCAAATTCTCATCTATTGAATAAATGGATAATTTAAAGGATCTCAAGATGGACTAGTTGCTTGGTACTCTCACAACTTATGAGATGAGAGTAGGAAGAGAGAAGTTTGAACCTAAGGAGGCAATGTTGAAAGTGTCCAAGAAGGCCAAGGAGCATAGGTATCATCAATATTTCTCCAACTATGAATCTGATAAGGAGCTCGTTCAATTTTCTAAGGCACTGAACTGTGGCTCACGAAATTATAAAGGGAAGCTACCCTTTAAATGTTTTGACTGTGGAAGAGTTGGACATTTTTTGAACAAATTCCCTTACAAGGAAAGGATAGAAAAGGAAGATGATAAAAGATTTAGAAAAAAATCTCAAAAAAAACATAAGAATAAGTTCTTCAAGAAAAAAGGGCCCTATTCCAAAGACAATAGCTCAACACTAGAATCTGACAGTGAGGACTCTTAAGAAAATCATTCAAATGAGTATTTACTCATGGCATTTGATGCAGACTCCAAGAAACAAATATTGTTGAATCTAAAGAGGAAGAATAAGTAGGAGTAGTGGAATTTAAAGGGTAACTCATCACTACTCTTGATGAGTTAAAGAAGGCTAGGAAAAAGAAAAGGTAGTTAAAAGAATAATTGTAGCATGCTAAAGAAGATATGTACAACTCAGACAATGAAGATTTTGTTTATCAAAAATAAAAACTTGAAGAAGCCATTAAAGAAAAGATAGTTTAGCCCTTCTACTAGAAGAAAAACAAGGAACATGTGAGAGACTAGAAGAAGAGAACAAGCATTTAAAACAAGATTTGTTCAAGTTACAAAAGGAAACAATCATAAAAACATGCAAAGATGAAATTTTGTCCTTGAAAGTCAAATTAGAAGAAGTTAAGCGAAAGGAAGAAGTTGTTTGTGATTTGATCCATGAATGGGAAGAAAAATGTCAGAGTCTCAAGGCAAAGGTCCTCTCCCTAAGAATAGATCTTGAGAGAGTGGAGACTCAAAAAGGCTTAAATGAAAATTTTATAAAAGTTACAAGAAAGCTAGATCATATTCTAAGAAGTCGAAGGTCTTTAGGAAACAAAACATGTTCGGGATACTCAAGAACATAGGAATCTTCTATGGGAAAGATAAACTTTAGGTCTGTATGATTTGAGGAACCACAAAGCTATGCAAAGAAGCTTCAAGAAACAACCAATGAAAACAAAATGGCAGCAAGGAAAGGAGGAGATCATCACGAGAATAATAAGTCCATCCACCCCGAGGAGCCACACCAATGGAGAATGAATCAATCACCTAGACAACAGAGGTACCTACATGCACAATTTCGTAAACCTTCCAAAATAGGTACACATTATTTTTATGGTTATTGTTATAAGTGTCACATATTTGGACATAAGGTTGTTGATTGTAGAAGGATCAAAGTTGAAAGAGATGAAAATCCTAGATATAATAAGTATCATAATTTTAGATCTCAAAAATCTCCTCTCAGAGATTGAAATGCCTTCTCTCCCCTGTTAAGTGATGTTGAGTGTTTCAAATGTAATAATTTTGGTCATAAGGAAAGTGAGTGCAAAAGAAGGTTTGAGTACCTATCTAAGTCCCAGAATATTTGGCAGCCAACTTCTTAAAAGGATAAGGAGAATTGGAAATGAAAAACTGAAAAGAGCTTGTAATGTTGACTTTCTCTATCTGCACATAATCAAGAGAAAATATGGTATGTGGATAGTGTTTGTTCCAAGAAAATGACTTGGGATAAGAGTAAGTTTTTTTTGCTAAAATAAAACTGTAGAGGGAAGAATGTCACTTTCAGCAACAACGCCCCAACAAGAATTAATGGTAAAGGCATAATCAGTCTAGATCAAACAACGAAATCTAAAAATGTGCTATACGTTGAAGGTCTTAGGAACAACTTGTTTTATGTAAGCTAGATGTGTGATAATGGCTATGACGTGATCTTTGGATCCAAGGATTGTGAGATCTGAAATGAGAAAGATGGAAAGCTGGTGGGAAAAGCAATCATAACTCACAACAATGTATATGTTTTTGATGACTCCAAAGTAAACTTCTATTTAAGAAAAACAGATCAAGCACAGTTGTGGAAAAAGAGACTTGGTCGTATGAATTTTAACTGTTTGATAAGAGTCAATAAGATGGGAGCTATGAGATTCTTACCAAGACTATCAAGACATAATAATTCAATATGCAAGCCATGTCAATTTGGTAAGGAAACTAGGACTCATTTCAAGTCAAAAGAGTTCTCTTCATTTAGACCACTCGAGCTAATTCACACAAATATCTGCAGCCCAACTAGAGCAAAAAAGCGAAGAGGAGAAATATATTTTATGCTGCTCATTGATGATTTTATGAGGGCCACTTGGATCGTGCTCTTAAAAGAAAAATTAAAAGCATTTAAGCATTTAAAAAAATTCTCAATGGGAAAATGAGAAAGGTTTAAAGATCAAATGCTTAATATCATATCTAGGAGGACAATACACTCCAAGAGAGTTTGAATAATTCTATGAAGAGCATAGCATTAGAAGGTAGTATTCTATGGCTAGAACTCCACAAAAAAATTGAGTAGTTGAGACAAAGAACAAAACAATCTAGGAAATGGCCAGAGCTATGATGGATGAAGCAGATGTATCCCACATATTCTAGGGAGAAGCAATACAAGCAGTAGTATACCTATCAAACAAAACACAACTCAGGCCTAATAGTGATAAAACTCCCTATGAGTTGTGGAAGGGACGACCTACATCATTTAAAAATTTCAAGGTGTTGGGGAGCAAATGCTTTATCCAAAGGAATGACACAAATCCTGAAAACTTTGATTGACATGTTAATTAAGGTATATTGCTTGGGTACTTTGCTCAAAGTAAAGGATACAAGTGTTACAAAAAATGAACAAGTAGGGTTGAGGATTGGATTGATGTAGTAGTAGATGAAATAAATTCACAACCTAAGTCCTCCAAAGGAAACATGAACTCATATGAAGAAGAATATTCAGACATTAGGCCCTCGGATCAAGATGAAACAAACTCACATAATGAAGGCGAGGAGACAAGTACAACTCCAAGGACAAAGACATCTTTTAGGTATGTATAGAAGGAACATCTTGAGAGTCAAATTATTGGAGATCAAAGACATTGTGTTCAGACCATGAGGAAACTTGTTGGGATTTCAATTTGTGAAAATATTTCTCTGTTGTCTCAGATTGAGCCTAAAAACATCAATCAAGCGAGGAAAAATTATGGGTGAGAGATATGAATGAAGAATTTGACCATATTGGAAAGAATGACACTTGGGACCTTGTTCCAAGACCCGAAGAGAAAACTTTCACTGGAAAAAAATGGGTTTTCAAAAACAAGATAAATTAACAAGGTCAAGTAATTAGGAGCAAGGCTCAATTGATTGACAAAAGGTATGCCCAGATAGAAGGGGTAGATTTCGAGGAAACCTTTGCACCAGTACTAAGACTAGAACCTATCATAATGTTTTGTGCCTTTTCCAATCAAAAAAATATCAAGGTATATCAAATGGATGTGAAGTTTTCCTTTCTCAATGGAGATCTAGAAGAAGAGGTTTATATTCAGCAGCTAGAAGCATTTATGCTCACCGAAGATAAAGAGTTTGTGTGTAAACTAAAAAGGGCCTTATATGGAATCAAACATGCTCCTAGAGCTTGGTATGTAAGACTGGATCTATACCCTCAGTAGAAGGGCTTTAAGAAAGGAACTATAGACAACAATCTATACATAAAGTTTGAAGATGATCATCTACTAATTGTAGTTGTGTATGCGGACACATAATATTTGGCAATGATCTCGAAAAATTGGGACAACAATTCAAAAACTATATGAAAACAAAGTTTGAGGTGTCCATGTTCGGAGAATTGTCCTTCTTCTTAGGAGTGCAAATTTCTCAGTCTAAAAATGGGGTATTTATCTCCCAATCTAAATACCTACAATAAACTGTGAAGAAATTTTGGCCGGAAGATTGCAAGATAGTTAACACTCCTATGGTTACATGCTGCAAACTATGTAAGGAAGATGAGACATTTTTGGTAAGTTAGATTCAGTATAGCTAAATGATAGGAAGCTTGTCGTATATAACAACTTCGAGACCAGACATCATGCAAACAGTGGGTCTTATGGGCTGATTTCAAGCTTTTCCTCATGAAAGTCATGTCACTATTGTCAAAATGACTTTTAAATATCTTCAATGGACAACGGATTATGGATTGTAGTATGCTAAAAGTAGAGATTTTAAGTTGAAGGCCTACATTGATGCTGATTGGGTGGGCAGTATGGATGATAGGAAGAGCACCTCAGGTGCAACATTATTTTTTGGAAACTTCTTAGTGTCATGGGTTAGCAAGAAACAAGCCTCCATTTCTTTATCAACTGATGAAGAAAAGCATATTGTAGTTGCCTCTTGTTTCTCGCAAATTATATGGATGAAGTAGATATTGATGGAAATTAAGATAGAGTTGATTGACCCTGTTCCAATCATGTGTGATAATACTAGTTCCATCAGTATCTCTAAAAATCCTGTCATGCACTTAAAGAATAACCACTTCCCTATCAAGTTCCATTTCTGAAGAGAGAAGGTTGCAACCAATGTTGTTCGACTTGAATATGTGGCTACTAAAGAACAACTTGCAAATATCTTTACTAAGCCAATGGAAAGAGAACCCTTTGAATATCTCAAGAAACAAATAGGGGTTGTGACTCCTCCTCCCAAATGACTAAATTATAGTGTGTGTTGGAAACTACTCAGCGTGTGGGATCAATTGAAGTGTAGGTTGCAATGGTTTAGGGGGGGTATTCAATGGCATCCTTTACCATTGATGCCAAAGGGGGGGAATATTACTAGTGAATTGAAGAAGAACAACAATGAATAATACCATGCCTCGTTTTAGGGGGAGATTATGTTGTTGCCATCAATTTGGCATTGTCTGGATTGCTTGTGCCATTCATGCCAATTGGACTAGCATTGAGGTAAAGAGTTTTTAACCATTTCTTAGGTATTATATGGGCTCAAAGCATACGTTGAAACCTATCCAGTGGAAATCTGTATGAAAGAGCATTCTAACAGTGTGTTGAAGTCTGAAAATGGCCTCATGGATCAAACTTTATTGACCATAGAAGTTAGTATTAAGAAGGTCATAATATCGGAGCAAGCTAGAATATTGGGACCTCGAAAGGATAGAACATTAGAGGTCAAAGTCCCTAATAATTCTTTTGAGAAAAATTTCTGATCCAATATCAGAGGTCATAGCACATTGAGACCCGATATCGAAACCTCGGAAAAGAGGGAATGTCAGAACATCAAAGGTTGGAGAAGAATAGAACCTCGAAGGGTCGATGCCATTGAAACCTTAGGACCTTGTAAGTCTTTATAAATTGCAATTTTTTGAAAGTGGTGAGGTTTACAAAGTAAAAGAAATACAAAGGAAATCATTGAAAAACTAAGGACCAATGGACCCTTTCTCTCTCGTCTAATTAGACACATGGCAGCAGGTGATTGGCCCTAAGGAGATGACGTGGTAGATGACATTAGCATGACGTAGCTGTGCGGTGTACACATCGAAGTTTGATTTAGAATTTTTGGTGGCCTAATGGGGAAATTCTAGGTGAAACTTGTCACCACTAAGGAGGTGCGAGGTGGAGTGATGACGATAACATGATGTCATATTGGAGGTCGACATATCGGAGGTTGGAGTTTTCATAACTTCTGTATAATTTTTTTATAGAAAAGTTCTGATCTGATAAATGGCCTCCGATGTGGAATGTCATTCAGTCATGAGGACCCAAAGGACTAAGGGCGTAGAGAACACTGAGCACCCAAGTGTTCTGTGATGCCACATGGGAAGTATTTCGGAGGTTGAAACTTTGGAATTCCTCAGTAAATTATTTTGGAGAAAAGTTACAATGAAAGGGGATACAATGTGTTGGGGCATAGTGAAGGTGACTAATAGAACCAACGGTGATTGAGGCTAGCACCTAACTGCTATGGAGAATATCGGAGGTCAAGGATTTCAAAAATCCACTTTAAATGAACTTTGAATAAAGCTACGATGTAGGGAGCTATGATGTATGTTTGGGTTTAGATGTAGAAACCCAAAAGGACCAACGGAGAGAGCTATTCAATGGGAGATAGTCCCCCGATAGGAGCATAAAGGCCCTAGCACCTAAGCATTAAGTTGGTGGTCTTGGGCAACATCATATGAGAAAGAAAATGATAAGGGGGCTAAGCACCAAGGCGCTAAATACATTGGAATTTTGTGATTTCATAATTTTCTTTTAATATGAGTTACGATAAGTTATGGATATGATACTGCAGTACAAAGTGTTAAAGGATGAATGGGTTAGAAGCTAGAGAGTAAATGCAAGCCAAAGGAGTTGGTTGATGGAGTAATGGCCAATGTCAAATATTGGTGGTGTTGTTGGGAAAAGTATCCAATACGGAATGCCCCTATCCCACTCTAAGAGGTGATAGTGCCTTAGCAACAAACAAGGAAAGCTATCTGAGTATTCTTCTTTATGAGATGCAAATAGAGAAAGAAGGATGTAACCAACCGGTGTCTTCCGCTAGTTTGTCGCTCCAATCTCTCTCTCTTTCATTCGCTTCCCGCTGCCTGCTCTTTCACTGGTCCAGCTTCACATGGTTCCTGCAAGATCACAAGAGCAGAAGACTACACGAAAGATATAGATTCACATTCATAACTAGTTTAGGATCAGATATAAACTAAATATGCAAATATAACAAAACATCATTGAAATACAAG
The DNA here is from genome assembly GCA_031772625.1 of Pinus tabuliformis. Classification (NCBI taxonomy): domain Eukaryota; kingdom Viridiplantae; phylum Streptophyta; class Pinopsida; order Pinales; family Pinaceae; genus Pinus; species Pinus tabuliformis. Next base: position 737,361,061 of record CM062813.1, read on the forward strand.
CATATAGGAGAAACTCAAGTAGCTTTATTGATATGATAAACAAGGTTCAAGAGGAGATACAACCAAGTGAGTCCCAATCCAGCATCTACCTCCCAGCAAAAGAATCCCTTCCTCTCCTCCAACAAAGCATAAATCACCCAACGTACTAATCTCAACCTCAAACCAACAGCAATTCTCTGCAAATACAAAATTCCAGCCTCCTGAACCTCTGGGTGAGAGATCCATATATAGATGTGAGCAGAGAGGATGAGTCAGCTCATGTTTTGACTTGTGGCTTCTCACTGTCAGTTCTTGCTTCCACTTGGAGGTTGAGAACCTCTTACTCATCACTAGTCGAATTCACTGAGGCAAGTGTCATTGAGGAAGATTCTGGAAGCTTCCAGGGTCTTTACACCTCGTTGAATGAACTTGCCACTTGTCAATTCCCGCTCAGCGCACCCTGGTAGTGCTTCTACCTGCGTTGCAGTGCAGGTAGCCAGTGCAGACTTTGCATTTCAGCGCAGACAGCTAGTGGAGCTCTTGAATTGATCCTGATTTGACCATTTCTGAGTGGTTTTTTGTGGAGAACTTCTGGGAGAAGCTGTCATTGGTTGACCTTGTTCCTTTAGGGGTAGGAACAACTTATTTAGGGACTTTCGATCCCTTGGATTATTGACATTTCATGCTCAATGCTGTAAGGCACAAAAATGTCTATAACAGTTGCCCCCTAAAGTATGAGGCTGTTTATCGGGTGAAATGCTTTATTAGGAGGATCCGAAGTTCTTTTGATGCTGGGAGGAGACCTGTAATAAGATACAATACAATACATTATTTTTCATACTGCTTTCATAATCTAGCTGAGGCAGGCATTCCCATGCTCAGCTTTATAAATTCATTTTTCTGTACATAGAACAGACAATCGTCTGATGGTAGACTGATGATTTTGATGAAATCATCATCCTTTTGGTAGGATGATTATCCGCTGCAATGATGTACATGTCAATGTCTTTATCTTCCCTGAATATATATCGTAGCCCGGATGGATGAAACTAGATCCAGGGTCTTCAATCTCGTTCGATCTTCACTCTAAGTACAAGTCGATCCATGTGAGAAATGTTCTGAAGTCGAACATGGAAAGACATCGCTTGATTACCAGTCAATGATGTAAACTGTTAACAAGCGCGAGTGGAATCACCGATAATGATAATGACCCTCAAGGCACTGCAGTACAATTCACGTGGTGTGAATAAAGGACTTGGCGTCGAACACCACTCAAAATCTTTCGGTCGAAGGTCATTGATGTATACCTATCGCCGGAAGTGAGAAACTTGCCATTGGGGCATGCAAGCTTCAAAGTACTGAAGGGGGTGTTCCTAGATCAACTTCTTGGATAATGAGCTGATGTCGACAAGAAGTGATCCGTCAAAGGAGGGCCTTAATGTATCCCACATCAGTGACACGGAACGGAGCAAATGATTTTGATGGAGGTGAAAACGATCTGATGATGTATGATTCAGGGTGGCGGTCATGAAAGGATGAAGGATAATGTATGGTAGTGGATGGGACACGGTTGACTTCTCTAGATGACTTCTCTTGAAGATATCGGCGACACTTATGTGATGGATCGGTAGCATTTACCTAAAAGGTGGATGGTATGGCGAGACCATGGCGATGTGACTGGTGAATGAAACAACCCAACCCGACTCAGGCACGGAGTGGAAGTGTCATGTTCAAGAGCGACTTGCTACCAATAAAAGTTCCTTGAGTTTCTTCCCAATTTTTCCCCAGTCATTTCTGACCAGTACCTCTTTATTTTTGTCAAGCTTGAGGAGGATAACATATGCTTGTTCTATAATTTTCCCTTCGGGCAAACCTATCGCTATGTTTTAACGAGCCTAGTGATAGTGAAACTCGTTCTCGTCTAAAGACAAGTTTGTCGCTATTAATGCTTTTTAACGAGTCTAACGACAAAGATAACTCAGTCCTTTTCCATTTTAGAGAGTCTGAAAAGGTACGTAAAGGTAACTCCAAAGATCCTTTTTCGTCATCTAATCCCTTAAGTCCGAAAAAGTATAAAACAATACAGAAGGGATGAGTTTTCGATAGTTTTAACGAGCCGAACAAGACAAGCGGTCGATCTTTTTGTGCAATAATCCCTCAGGTCCAAAAAGATTAAAATCTAGAGGAGGGATAGCACTTCCGGTTGCTTTAACGAGCTGGAAGGCCAAAACTCGGCAATATTTTCATATTTTACGAGTCAGATGAAAAGAGCTTAAAGAAGACTCGTCTTTTGAGAAACGAGTGATGAACGGGTTAGCATCTGATTCCAGGTAAGGCTTGGAATTTTCCAATCATGGCAGTGTCACAAGGATGGCTAGTGAAATCACTCTTCGCAGCTGTTCCTCAAAATGGGTAAACAATCAAATGGAGGTGAACGATCGGCCAATGGAAAAGTGGAGGTGACGGTGCAAACACGACCAAGGCTTTAGTGGCTGATAATTTACATTCGCAGTGGTTATTTACCGGGTAGTTCATTTTCTAACGATCTTAAACGCGGATTGAAACACTTGCTCGATCTTATGTTTATTTTTTAACGAGCATGAACTATGTGCTAAAACTGCTCGATCTTATGGTCTACTTTTGATTTTTTACCATAACTAGCTTTTCCCTTTTCAAAGATAGTACTGTATCCTCAATTGCTGCATCAAACTAGTTAGAAAGGAATAACATTTGTTTGAAAATGAGATTAAAACCCTAATATTTCGCTTTGAACTACGTAAAAAGCAATTAAAAAGTGTTTTTACCTCTCATTTTACCATTTCATTTGAACTTGGTTTGTTGGAGCTTTGGAGGTGCCTCTTCCCCTTGATTTTCATCAGCTGATTCCGGGAGATTCTGCGGATGATTTTCGGCGCCGTCTGGACCAGGTAGGAGCTAAACTCGAGCTCTTTCATTTCATGGTTTCCTTTCTGCATTCTGTGCTAGATTTCCTGTTTTTCTGAGCCCCTGGGGTTTGATGGGGTCGCTCTGCCATCAGCGCACCTAGTGCATTCGAAACCTGTGTTGAATGTCAAGCAGCATGAAGGCAGTTTGACCTTCAACGCAGGTGGAACACTGGGCAGTTGCGTTGGGCACAGAAAAAGAGTTTTGTTGCACAGTTTTTGATGAATTTTTTTTCCAGTTTCGCATCAAATTCAGGATCTAACTCCTCTCATGTTTGTTTTTCAGAGATATTGGAGCAAAATGACCCTTACATGGCGAGAACGAGAACATGAAGAAGAGGACATGATTGCCCTACATGATCCTGTCACGGTGAATGCGCTGCGGAACCGTGGCCTGCTGAAGTTCTTTCGTATCTCTAGTATGAGACAGCAGATCTCCCTACTGCAGTATATTCTCGACGCTTGGGATCCTATCAACCAAGTATTCCAAATTAGGGGCAAATCTATCCCCTTGACCACAGTAGACATTTACTTCTTGACTGGGTTGTCAAGGCGGGGTGCCCCCATTTCTTTGTCAGGTTCAGCCCGAGGGAGCGACTCTGTGAGAGATTATGTTCGCCAGTATTGCAGGGAAGGATCTTAGCCGAGTAAAGACGGCAAGATCGTTATCCGTGAGGTCGCTGACAGGTCTCTCAGGTCTATTCTGTATACTATTGGTAGGATGGCCGATAGTGCATCTCTTCACGTCGCCAACAGATCTTATGTGCAGCATGCCTTGGAGTGCCTCCAACCGAAAATATTCAACTGGTGTGATGCAGTACTTCTTCAGATGAAAAGTCAGTTGACCAAGGTAAAGGATGGGAAGTTGAAGAACTTTGGATTTGGTTCTATTTTGACCGCCTTTGCTTTGGAGAAGATACCACTGATGCAGCCACAGTACATTGCACTCGACTTGCCTTCTCCCACCTAACCACACATGCAGAGATGGGTTGATCACATGTCTAGGCATGCCGGTCAATCTCAGATTTCTTTCTCTGATACCTTCTTCAGGTGGTTCGAGCGTCAGGAGATGGTCTATTCCGAGTATCCATATGTTGGTATGGACTTCCGGGGTGATCCAGATTTGGTACTGCCGGACGGCGAGCAGTGGGGCGCCATTCGTAAAATCTTCGACCATATCACTGTTTACTGCTTTCATTTACAATGTTCTTGTGCTTTATTCTATCAAGACTTTTAATCAAACTCATGTGTGCATGCAGATGTTGGTCCTGTTCGTCCAGCAGTTCGCCCGAGAGCGCCAGCCGCTGCCCCAGCAGGGGAGACTGCCGGGAGGGTTATTCTTCGTGACCTTGATGTGGCCGAGACCCTCACAGCTGTGCAGGAGCAGGTTGAGAGCCTTACTCTCGGCATTCCGGATGTGAGGATCGACGAGTTACCTCTACAGTTGCAGCGGCATACTACTGGTGTGCCTAGACGATGGACTCGTCTCTTACGTATGATCGCACAGGCCGTGACGTGCTATCATGAGCATCACTAGACTAGGGTGCCCCCTAGCATGTTTGAGTTTTTGGGTCATGCGACCGATTTTGTCTTGGTTACAGAACATTATATGTAAACCATAAACAGCTTATATATATATATTGATTTTCGGGGTTTTATTCTGGTTGAGTTATATGATCCATATGTACAACATTGATGATGTGTTTCTTTTTATAAATGTCACAAATGTCTATCTAACACATAGTTTGCTAATGAGTCGGTTAATGTGTTTAAGTTTCTGGAAATATGTTGGTATTGAATTAAATCAAATTGTCTTTCCAAAATCTTAACCCTTAGGAACATGCGATAAATAGCTGGGTTGCGGACAGAATATATACCATTGAGCTGTAGTATTACGAGTTGTGAGTCTAGCCTGATGATTAGTCGGCGTATACCATGGGTGATGGCATCAGAGAGCAGTTCTATCAACGCGCTATATTCAGCGATGTTATTCGTTGATTGACCAATACATACTCCTTTGAAACTTACTAACTCGCCGCTTGGATCAAAAATGGCCCAGGCTGCGGAGGACAGGTTCCGCGAACTACGACTCGCTCCGTCGGCATATCCCACACATGTCTCCAAAAGGTTCGACATCTGCAATAAATGTAAAAAGGTGGATTACTCGACCAAAAAAACCACTTTAGCGAAAACAAAATACAACAAAAGCATATTGGTTACTATTTAAGCATAGTAACGCTTGAGGTACAACCCATTGCGAGGTTGCGCCAGTGGAATTCCGTCATAATCCATCAACTCATAGGCTCCTTTTGCTAACACCCGTTTAACAATATAGGGGCCCATCCATAAAGAATTGAATTTACCTGCTCCCAATTTATCGGATTCTTGGTCGTAAAGCAAGACCAAGTCACCTTCTGAGAAGACACGGGGTTTGACATTTTTGTCGAACTGCGCCTTGACTCGTTTCTTATGGGCTTCGTTAGCCAAGGCGGCATCACGACGGGTTTCATCCAATTGGATTAATTCCAAGAAATGGGCCTCTTCTTCTGAAGTTCCGGGGAGGAGATCGATTGCGAGTTTAAGAGACGAAATTTCGCACTGGACTGGTAAGACTGCTTCCAGGCCATACACCAGTTGGAAAGGTGTGAACCCGGTCGCATTCCTTACTGACGTTCGGTAAGCCCACAAGGCTGAGTACAGGATTAGGTGCCACCTTCTTTTGTGAACTCCGATCATCCTTTGCAACATACGCTTCAGGACCTTGTTGATCGCTTCAACTTGTCCGTTGGCTTGCGAATAATACGGGGTAGAGCTGTCGTGAGATAGCCCTAGCTTGGCAGCTAATTCAACCATCATGTGATTGTGAAAATGCGACCCATGATCTGTAACTATGGCCTGTGGTACGCTGAACCTGGCGACTACATGATTGAAAAAGAAAAGGGCAGCTGTTTCACCAGTGTTATCTAATGTAGGCATCGCCTCGGCCCATTTGGTAAAATAGTCAACGGCGACTATAATATACCCATGCCCCCCAGTCGAGGTGGGGTTACATGTCATGAAATCAATGCCCCATTTGGCGAAAGGCCCAACAGCAACTATGGGCTGTAAAGGTGCGGGTGGTCTTCTGGTTTTGCTATCAAAAATTTGACAAGCATGGCAACTTCTGACTGCGGTTATGCAATATTTGAACATTGTTGGCCAGAAGTATCCTGCTCGTAATATTTTTTGTGCTGTTGCATATCCAGATTGATGTCCCCCACACGCGCCTGAATGACACTCATTCAGGGCTTTTTCGGCCTCCTCATGGGTGAGGCACCTCCTCAGAACTGTATCGATACCACGACGGTAAAGTGTATCACCGACGATCATGTAGTCTTTTGCTTGGTATCGTATACGTTTCTGTTCAGAGTGTGAGGTGTCAGGCCTGAACTTTTGGGTTTGGAGATAAATTATTATATCTCCATACCACTCATTGCTTGTAGATATCAGAAACAAATTCTCATCCACGATTGATTCTTCAGATGTTTCATCGTTGGACGACGATGGGAGATCGCACAATAATTCTGCGAAAACTAGAGCTTTCTTTGATTTGGATTTTACAAATTCCAGATCAAACTCTTGAAGGATCGCTATCCATTTTGAATATTTGCCCCCCAGCAACTGTCGCGACAATATATAAGTCATGGGGTTGCAATCTGACAGAATGGTAGTTTTTCGAAAGAGGACATAATGTCGAAACCTTTGAATCGCTTGAACAGCTGCAAGCGCTAGTTTTTAAACATAAGAATATTTGCTTTCTGTATCATTTAAGTTTCTACTTAAATAATATATAGGGTGTTCTATTCCGTCAACTTCTTGTACTAAAACCATTGCGATGGTTGTATCTGCTGCAGCTAGATACAGGTTAAAATCTTTTTGATAATCGGGGGCGTACATTAATGATGCTTTTATTAAGGAATCCTTTAAAGAATCAAAGGAAGCTTGCACAACCTGATCCCAGACGAAGGGTACCTCCTTTTTCAAAAGACGCGTATAACCTTTAGCAAGTTCTGCGTAATTTGGAATGAACCTCCTCAGAAAGTTTGCTTTCCCTTGGAGTTTCTGAATCTGAAGCAAATTCGAAGGTGGAGGCAAATTGATGATTGCCTGAACCTTGCAAGGGTCACGATGAATCTCATCCTTGGAGACTACAAAGCCAAGTAAATGACCAGAACTGACGCAAAATACACATTTCTGTGGATTGAGTCGTATCTTGTAGTGTCGGCAACGTAGAAATATCGCTCTTAAATGCTGCGGATGATCAGTCCGCTTTCGCGAATGAGCCGGAAGGTCGTCGAGGTATGGTTGAACGATGTTCTTGATGTCATGGAAGGCATAATTCATTGCCCTCTGAAACGTCGCCCCTACGTTCTTTAAACCAAAGGGTAATTTTCGATAAGCGAATGTGCCCCACGGACAAATGAATGCAGTCTTTGACTGGTCTTGTGGGCGGATATTTATTTGATTATACCCGGAAAATCCATCCATGAATGAAAAGATTTCACATCCGGCGCATTCATCAATTATCTGGTCGATGAAGGGTGTAGGATAGTTGTCTTTTGGACAAGCTTGGTTTACATCCCTATAATCGACGCACACTCTAATTGTCCCTTGTTTCTTCATAACAGGGACAATGTTCGATACCCAATCGGTTAGAGGAACCGGGTAGATGAAACCAGCATGGAGAAGTTTTTCAACTTCTGCCTTAATGGCAGCGGCTTTCTTGGGGTGCACCTGCCTGAGTCGCTGTCGTACCGGTTTGACATCTGGATACATCTTGATTTCGTGTTCAACTATACTCGAGTCAATGCCTGGCATTTCATCATATGACCAAGCAAAGACATCTCTGAACTCGCGAAAAAGAGCGTTATATATTTCCAGTTCTGAAGGTGAACAACCTTTGCCGACATAAATATTCTCTACAACATTTGTTTTAGTCGAGATATTTATGGCTATAGTCTCTTCAATATTGGATAAGTTTCGCTCGGAATCCACCGTATTTACAGTATTTGATAGGAATTCAAAGACTGAAGGGTGATAAAGGTCTTTTTGAGTATCTTCTTCATAATTTGGAAGAAGGGAACGATGGTGGCAATCATTCCATGGTGCCCCCTCAATCAATATTGATTGTAGAATTCCTTCGTCGGTTCCATGCACTCTCGACCAAGGATCTGAAGGGGTACCATATTCTCTAGACCTATCTACCCAAATGCTTGATGAGCATTGATTTGGGTTTGCCTCCCATGCCAGAAACATTGATTGCTACAATATTTCTATTGGGCTTGGGGGCAAAACCATCACATGATCCATGTCGATATCGTCTTCTGAGATCTTCGTGGAAGACATCATATTGCAGGTACCTATCGACGCTACTTCTGCCAAACCAATTGGAGGTGGAAGAGCGAAAGTTCCCATTAATATAGGATCTTTGAGTAGGCCTACTCCGATATTCTGAAGCGAATGGGGGCTTCCATGGATCATGGGAATGCTTCCTGTAACTTGTGAACTATTGGGTAGGAAGTTTTGTTGGTCGACGATCGCAATTCCCCCTTGGAAAGGGAATGCGATCTTTCTAAAATAGGTCGACACAACAGCTGCCATGGCATAGATCCATGGTCTTCCTAGTAGGATGTTGTAATCAAGATTCCCATCGATGACTTCAACATCTATTTCTACTGTTTTTCCCCCTAGTTCAACCTTCAAGTTATTTAGGATACCATATGGGGTATATGTCCTTCCGTCGAATGCTTTTAATGTTGTCGAAGATCGCGACAAGGTTGGAGATCCTAAAGTTTTCCAGCAACTCATCGACATGATACATGTAGATGCCCCCTCATCAATAATTGTCCTGTGAACAGTTTTGTTGAGGGCTTTCACTTGAATAAGGAAAGCTAGTTGAGCTGGTAACTGAGGATCGTATCCTTTGTGGTCGAAGGATACAAGATTGGAATCCTTAGGATCAACCCCACCAATGGCTGATAACAAAGCCTGCCTTTTGGACAATTTTGTAGTACTTCAAGAGTCGACATAGTGGATGGCGATTGTGCCAAATCTTCCACTATGTTATAATGCTGCGCTGCTCTGGCGTGAGGATTAAATGTCGAATTGTGTACTACTCCCTTTGGCGGTTTTATTGTTAATTCAGGAATGATGGGTGGTACAACTTCTGTCGAAGTTGTTGTCGAACTACTTGGTTGATCTTTACCTTTGTCGTTCGACAGCTGCGGATTCCCGTAATCTTTGTTCCTTGTCGAAATCAAAGCATCATTTTGTTGCTTGGAAATCGACAACATTAGCACTTGCGACGGGGAAGCATTTCCACTATCAACCAGATTTGTACCTGGATTTGGAAACGGATCAGTTAACACAGCTGAGGTTTGCGAACTCTTAAAGAATCTTTTAAGCTCAGCTTTGTATGGACATTCGTTCGTCCAGTGATTCTCGTCACATATCTGACACCCTGAGGGGGGTGGTTTCCTATTTCCAGGAGGTTTTGAAGAAGTTTTTTCAGGAGATGACTCTCCTTGTTTCTTCTTCTTCCCTTTGTTTTGCTTCTTCTTGCTTCCTGGTTGTTTGGTTTCTTTGCCCTTATCTGCTGATACGGCATTTACTTCCGAAGCAAGAATTTCGTCTTTTGCGTTTTGATCTGAAATCTTACGGGATTTCTTGGACGAAGCCTTAGTCGATTTCGCGTTTGTCGTGCCAATCACGCCATTCCCGGCATGAGAGTCATTATTTAATTTAGGAGGAGGAGGAATTGAGAATTCTGGTCTAGGGGCGTCAGGTATTTTGTCGTAGAGCGTGCCAGACTGAGTATAGACTAAGTCTAGATATTGTGCATGAGCGATGACTTGCTCTTCCGTTACGACTCCACCTTTCGCCACATCTTCCGTTATGGCAGGAAGTAACGATTTGATAAACCATTCAGCTAATAGCTGATCGGGAACGTACGTCTTTACCATCCTACGACGACATCGCCATTCATGTATATGATCAGATATGTGAGTGGCCGTTGTCTGTTTGAAGTTGGTTAAGATTTCTGTTCCCGTTTCATACCTTATTGGTAATTGAAAATGGGTTAATAAAGTCGTGGCTAAGGTGCTGAAATTGTCGAACGAAGCTCTAGGTAATTCAATATACCATTTTGCCGCTGGACTCGTTAACGTCCTCTGAAAAAGGCGAAGCCTTATCGAATCATCGTTTAGGGTGTTTGATGAACACCACAGATGAAATGTCATCACGTGATTCGATGGGTCTTCACCTGGATTTCCATTAAATTTAGGAATGTTCGATGGAAGTTTGTGAGGAATCGCTGGCCACCAAGGGGCGTAAGCAATTGGATCGTTTGTTAATCGGTGTAAATCGGGTAACTCTAAAGTCGCCACGAATGGTAACTGTTGATTTAGGTTAGGTGAAGCATACCCAGGGTACGATGGAATTGCCTAAGCAGTTGGCCTTTGCATACCAGCATAATGTAATTGATGCTGGTATGACTGATACGATTGGTGGACTTGACCACTGTAAAGTGGTTGATTTTGACCATTTTGAATATACGGTTGTCCACTGTTCGCAAATATCTGCTGCTCAGAACCTTGGTACACTTGTTGGAATTGTGGTTGTTGGTATTGCACCAGCCACGGTTGTGAAGCCATGCTCTGTTGTGCTATACTAACCGTCAGACCAAGATGTGGGGTAATTGTACCCATTTGGACCTGTGTCGCCCCACTAGTTGGCGATTGTGGTTGAGTCACAGGGTCAAGGGGCTGTTGCATTGCAACCTGAGAAATCTGAGGTTGACATACAACAAGCATCGTTTGAACTTGTGACACTGTTACAATAGCTGGTGTTGTCGGGATGTTCGACATAGGTACACATTGTTGCATAGAATACACAACTCTTGGTTATTGGGGTAGTATAGGTACCCAACCACTTGTCGTAACTCCAGTATAACCTGAATACTGTTGAGAACTCCCGTATGGATATCCTCCCAGAGGGGGTAATGAAAGGGCATACTGCCCCCCATACGGTGGTAACCCGGAACTCAAGGGGATTGATTGCCCTTGAGGACTGGATGGCCCAAATTGAACTCCAAACGGATCAATTTGTCGAGTCTCAACATAAGAGTTGCCGGATATTATTCCGGAAGAACAAACAGGAACGGACCACACTGTCGAAATAGTTGTTGAGTCTTGAAAATGTCATTCATTTGCATTACACTTTCACTATTATGTCCATTATATCACCTCCATTTCACCTCCATTTCACTACTATGTCACCACATTCATCCCACTTTCATTATCATTGGGCCACCTTTATGTTTTTCCAATCTTTATTATTTCTAAGCCTTTTAAGTGAATTTGTGGTTAAACATTAGAAAATAATGTGCATATGCTTATACCTAACAAATGGGTTGAGATTGTTGACATGTGTAGGTTGAAAGGAGGCTTCTAGAAGACCCTTATGTGGCACTCTAAGGCCAAATTCGAATTTGGTTGGAAAGAATCATGGGATCATGAAGATATGTGTCACATCTCCTAATTGTATTGTAACTCTAAAAAGACATGTGTCTTATCAGTTCCTATTTTGATTAGGACTCTAGAGGTAGAGGGAGAGATTCATGGACTATCATTAATGAGATGGCTCTCATCTTTTTGTATAAATAGGAGATCTCTCTCCTTCATTTGCTAGTCTTTCCTTTAGTCTTTTCTTAGTCCTTTTAGTTTGTTAGTCCCATGGCTTTTGAAAGCCTTGGAGAGCTTTGTTGTACTTTGTACTTTTGAAGGAATTGAATAAAGCTTTGATGTTCTCAACATGGAAGGAGATGTGAAGTAGATGTCATGGAGCATATTAGGATGTAAGTAGAGTAGATTTCATTTTGTAAATATTGCTTTGTAGAATGTAAGGTAGATTAGATTTTCATTCATGCAATTTTAATTTATGCAAGTTATTTTCTCCCGGGATTGTGTGTCTTTGTTGTATTTGCTTTATCTCTAATGGTATTTTCAGTTGTCATATTCATAAGTTGCTGCCTTTATTTTATTTTTCTAGCTTGATTTCTAGTTTAGTTTCTCAAGTTGTATGCTAACATATTGATGGTCTCTTTATCATAAGTTGTTCATCTTTAAGAGATCAGAATATTAATAAATTATAGCTTGCTTTGAGTATTTTTTAGACTAATCTCTAACTACTTCTTAATCGTGTTTCACATAATTCCATATGTTGGAAGCAGAGAGTTAGGAAGAGTTGAACATTATAACTGGTCTTTAAAGTAGTTTTTCTTATTTTTTTGCAGCAGCATGAGTAGTGACTAGTGCCATTAGAAAGTGGTTTTTATGCTTTGCTTTCAGTTTCATTTCAAGTTATTTCTTTCAAGCTCTTTCTTTGCAAGTTTAATGTACAGTTTGAATTACTGCATGCTTTCAAGTTGATTGTAGATTAGTGATGCACATAGCCTTTTAATGAACTAATGACGTGATAGAATCATCTTGTCCTTTTGCTGCAGCAAGGATACTTGGTCTCATGGTCATTTTCTCATTATTTGATTATTGCATGTTAGAACAAAACCCCAAAAACAACATAAACTATAAAACAACGAAGTAAGAGAAAGGTTAACTAAGCACATATAGTGCACCACACTTCATCAGCTTACGATACCCGGATTGATAATTTATGTAGAGCAATTTAAGACATTAAATTGACTAGACATTTTGGCGCCGTTGCCGGGGAGGAGGGCCCCCATCTATGACAGCCCGTGTACATAGTGTTTGGTTTCATTTTCATGCTTTCAACAATTTCTATTTCTTTCATCATGTATCATAGTGTACCATTTGATCTTATGTCATTTCATTTCCAGCCTTTATTTTAAACTGATCAGTATTGTTCTTTTGCAGGTTTTTAACCCGGGATTGTTTTTGTCTTTGTGTATTTGCTTTATATCTGATGGTATTTTCAGTTGACAGATTCAAAGTTGTTGCCTTTACTCTATTTTCATAGCTGATTTCTATTTTAGTTTCTCAAAGTTGTATGTTAACATATTGATGGTCTCTTTATCATAAATTGTTCATCTTTTAGAGATCAGAATGCTAATAAATTACAGCTGGTTTTGAGTACTTTTTAGACTAATCTTTAACTACTTTCTAATCGTGCTTTACATAGTACCATATGTTGGAAGCAGAGAGTTAGGAAGAGCTGAACATTATAACTAGTCTTCAAAGTAGATTTTTCTTCTTTTTGATCACTTTTTAAACTCATCTCTAACTACTTCCTAATCGTGTTTTACATAGTACCATATGTTGGAAGCAGAGAGTTAGGAAGAGATAAACATTATCATTGGTTTCTAAAGTGATTTTCTTACCTTTTTATTTGCAGCAGCATGAATGGTGTCTAGTGCCATTAGAAAGTGGTTCTTTGCTTTCAGTTCATTTCAAGTTATTTATTTCTTTCAAGCTTTTTCTTTGCAAGTTTAGAAGGTAGTTAGAAAAATGTCTAGTCAATTTAATGTCTTAAATTGCTCTACATAAATTATCAATCCAGGTATCGTAAGCTGATGAAGTGTGGTGCACTATATGTGCTTAGTTAACCTTTCTCTTACTTCGTTGTTTTATAGTTTATGTTGTTTTTGGGGTTTTGTTCTAACATGCAATAATCAAATAATGAGAAAATGACCATGAGACCAAATATCCTTGCTGCAGCAAAAGGACAAGATGATTCTATCACGTCATTAGTTCATTAGAAGGCTATGTGCATCACTAATCTACAATCAACTTGAAAGCATGCAGTAATTCAAACTGTACATTAAACTTGCAAAGAAAGAGCTTGAAAGAAATAACTTGAAATGAAACTGAAAGCAAAGCATAAAAACCACTTTCTAATGGCACTAGTCACTACTCATGCTGCTGCAAAAAAATAAGAAAAACTACTTTAAAGACCAGTTATAATGTTCAACTCTTCCTAACTCTCTGCTTCCAACATATGGAATTATGTGAAACACGATTAAGAAGTAGTTAGAGATTAGTCTAAAAAGTACTCAAAGCAAGCTATAATTTATTAATATTCTGATCTCTTAAAGATGAACAACTTATGATAAAGAGACCATCAATATGTTAGCATACAACTTGAGAAACTAAACTAGAAATCAAGCTAGAAAAATAAAATAAAGGCAGCGACTTATGAATATGACAACTGAAAATACCATTAGAGATAAAGCAAATACAACAAAGACACACAATCCCGGGAGAAAATAACTTGCATAAATTAAAATTGCATGAATGAAAATATAATCTACCTTACATTCTACAAAGCAATATTTACAAAATGAAATCTACTCTACTTACATCCTAATATGCTCCATGACATCTACTTCACATCCCCTTCCATGTTGAGAACATCAAAGCTTTATTCAATTCCTTCAAAAGTGCAAAGTACAACAAAGCTCTCCAAGGCTTTCAAAAGCCATGGGACTAACAAACTAAAAGGACTAAGAAAAGACTAAAGGAAAGACTAGCAAATGAAGGAGAGAGATCTCCTATTTATACAAAAGGATGAGAGCCATCTCATTAATGATAGTCCATGAATCTCTCCCTCTACCTCTAGAGTCCTAATCAAAATAGGAACTGATAAGACACATGTCTTTTTAGAGTTACAATACAATTATGAGATGTGACACATATCCTCATGATCCCATGATTCTTTCCAACCAAATTCGAATTTGGCCTTAGAGTGCCACATAAGGGTCTTCTAGAAGCCTCCTTTCAACCTACACATGTCAACAATCTCAACCCATTTGTTAGGTATAAGCATATGCACATTATTTTCTAATGTTTAACCACAAATTCACTTAAAAGGCTTAGAAATAATAAAGATTGGAAAAACATAAAGGTGGCCCAATGATAATGAAAGTGGGATGAATGTGGTGACATAGTAGTGAAATGGAGGTGAAATGGAGGTGATATAATGGACATAATAGTGAAAGTGTAATGCAAATGAATGACATTTTCAAGACTCAACATACCCCCCAACTGAAGCTATTGCATGTCCTCATGCAATATATATTACATTAACTCTTTTGATCCTTGAGCTTTGGCTTAACTTTGCATGATATCATTTGATAACTTCATATTTCTGCAAAGTGTTTCACTTGAATTGCAACATGGTTGGTTCTTGTGTTACAACCATTTTTTTTTTTTTTTTTGTTGCCTTCTATTTTGATCTTTAAACTTTGCATAATGATATTTTGATTATTGTTGCAAAGTATATCTTTATTGGATTGCATGATGGTTGGTTCTTGTGTGACAACCATGATTTTGTTTGTATCCAATTTATCCTTTAAGCACTTTTTTTCAAAAGCCATTGTATGCTCATAATAGAAATGTAATAATTAATATATGTTGGAAGTATGTGAGCTCCTGAATATGATATGGACATGGAAAGATATGAATATGAATGTATTCCCCCCCCCCCCCCCCCAACTGATGGTATTGGCAATTTTATGAAATGAGGAAGAGAAATGTTTTTCCAACAATTATCATTCTAGCTTTTTATGGAATTCTATGGTTAAAAGTTAGAAAATGCCGTACCTTCACTTACCCTTTGGAATGGATGAGTTGTATGTGTGGTGGCTGAAAACTTCTGATCATATTCTTCTTCAAGTGGCTGAACAAGAGGGGTCATGGATAGAGAGATAAGATGGCTTTTTATTGCTTCTACTAAAACTTGCTGAATCTGCTCCAAAATGCTGAAAATAATAGTCTTCATGTCTTCAAAACTCATTGGCATAATTCCTACTATGTGAAAAGATGTTCTGATGTCGAACATAGTAGGAAATTGTTGGCTTAGTGGCCATTAATGAATGCCACTAGTCAACACGAGAACTCTCACCATTGATGACAATGAGAGTCAAGATGCCCAAACACATCTTGCTAGGTACGAATGAATTTGTTGATGTCAAGTCACCTAGAAGATCTAATGAACAAGGGACATTAATGTATTCCCATTGTTTGTCAGCATGAGGACTTGCCATTAAGGCATGCAAGCCTCAAGGTGTTTTTACAAAGAACTTAGACTCAAAGGACTATGGACTCAATAATTTGCATTGAAGCAGGGCTTATTTGCAGAATGAAAATGACAAGGAATGGAAGGTGAAAATGGAAGATGGCAATGGAGAGTAGAAATGACAATGGGCAATAAGCATATGAATGAGCCTCTTGCTTTTATTTGTGGGTTATGAATGGACAAAAAGAGATGGAAAATGTATGTGAATGTAAATGGAAAATATGGAGGAAAATCAGGTGAATGGTTTATTATGAAGTATGGATGTGATGGATGGATGTGATGGAGACAATAGTATCTGAAGGTTTTTCAAGTGTTTGGATCTGATTTTGTATCAGCATATTTCCTCTTTGTTGCTGATCATCCTCTCATGAAACAAATTGGTCTCTTAGAGAGACACCATTCTCTTGTAGTCATTTGTCCTTCCTCCTGGAACCTGCAAAAAAACTAATACTTCTTCTGCAATGGAATGTAAGATTATCAAAGGAGAGAGGTGATCAATCTCTCTAATTATGATATTTACACACAAAACTAAGAATTTGTATTAATGAAACAAGTTCTCAAAGGAAAAATCAAAAGAATTTATACCTGCTTTGGAATTAGTGCCTCAAGTTGATGTTGCTTCTTTTCAGCAATTTATTTCATTATTTGTCATTTCAAACTCTAATGATATATTTCTCATTGTATAGATCTTGTTGAGATCTTTCTAATGGTACTTAAATCATCAAAATCTGATTTTGTATGAAAAAGATAAGCTGATTTGAACAATGAGGTTTTTCTGGCTGCGGAATCAGAGAATAGCTGCGGAATTGGACTTTAGCTGCGGAATGTGCACAGTTCTGTAGCTAAAAATCTTGGATACAAAGTTAGCCATTCATCTTTCATTATCAGTCCAAAATTAATCAATACCTTCAGAAGAGTGAAAAAATAACTTGTTCATTTCATTGATTCAAAATTATTATTTTTTCTTGACATGCAGCGACTCAGTGTGGCGACTCAATGTGGCGACTTTGTGATAACACACAATTTGACTTCCCTTTGACCGGGGTCTTTTTCATCAAATTTGACCGAATGAATAGGACACCATCCATGTACTGACACTTCCCTAGCTACCCATGTGACTTGTTTTGCCTGATGACACCTGCAACCTAGAGTTTAACAAAACAGCTGCGGAATTGTCAGCTAGCTGCGGAAACGCTGTATTGGCTGCGGAAAGTGCAGAGAGTGCTGTGAAATGGAGTGGCTGAAACAGAGTGTAGTAATTACAACAAAAACCTCAGATCATATCAGGGGATCATATGACAGAAAGTCCATAACAAAATTATTTTGATCCTTTGGAGTCCAAATCTTAATGTTTTGTTGTTGTTGTTTTTTTTTTTTTTTTTTTTTTTTATGTGACATGAATTTCCTGTATGGGAAGATGACTGCATCATTCTCTACTCTCTCAAGGGCAGCAACAGCAGAGTATATCTCTCAAGGGCAGCAACAACAGATTTTGTAACAACAAAAACAGCAGCACATGGTGAAGAGGCAGGCATTATGGACATGGGCTTTTTCGTCAATAATATTGATGCAAGATTAATTTAGTAGGATAGCCATAACAGGTTGCCCATATGTAGCAGAGCCATAACCAAAAAAATTCATGTAAAGTGGCTATAAGATGGTTACAAATGACGGCATGTACAAGTTCAACCTGTTCTCGAACTTCATTTGACAATTCAAGTTCTACATAAGCCAATTCACTTAAAGCCTGCTCCAACTGAGTAGTTATATTGTGAAATTTGCCTGCGGCTTGCTATGAACAGCTTGCTGCTCTCGTGGCCAAACTTGAGGGTCTCCACAACATGTTTAAGAGCCAAGCGCAGAGATGACAAGGGTATTATCCTTAAGCAGGGAATCCGTCAAACATGATTTTCTCCCAACATCTAACCGACAACGATTTCATGGAATTTAATGGCAGAGAGTCGTGTTCAATTGGAACACGTCTCCAAACAGGTTGAGTTTAATGAGAGGGAAGGTGTGTAATCGGATTTCAGATGCCAGCAATATACAATGATTCCTAATTAGAATTCCCTTCCTCAGGCACGCAAAACACATTCAATTTATCAGTTAATCAATTCAAATCCAGTTTTTTTTCACGCGGCGGCAAACAATAGGCTCCAAAAAACTGAAGATTTCTCCCAAACCACCACGAATTTCCCCAAACGGTTTCTGGGTTATCTAACTAACCCACCTGGCAAAATAACCCATGTTTTAGTTTTTTGAAATTCGTCTCCATTTGGGAAAATCGAACGTTTGAAGTTTGACGTTTTTTCCTGTGTTTACGTTTTTCTGAGTTAACAGTTCTGCATTCGGCCTTTTATGAATTTGCATTCGTTTTTCTTGTGGTTTTATTTGTTGTTTTGCAAGTATGTTACACAAGTTTAATTCAATGCATTCAACCATTTAGAACCTTCCGGCTCTGCTCTTAATAACTTGCCCATTTCGGTTATCAGCTCACTCTACAGCTCTGACAGTGGTGTTTGCACGCTGGAGGAGAAAACTATGCGGAAAAACAGTGCTCAATAGTGGGTATTACGGCTATAATAGAGTGGCTATGATGAAATTGCAGGACTGGTGATCGGGGTTTTAAGTGGATAGGTGAGGAAAATGGAACAGAGAGGTTTACGATGAAACAGAGTGGTGAATGAAACCGAGAGTGAAAAAAAAACAGTGGTGTGAGGGAGTAATCATCAATACGAAATTGTTTCCTTCAAGTCTATCTTTAAAAGAACCAAAGGCACATATCATTTTTTTGCTTTATTATGCACAATATTCTAGTAGAAGTTTTACCCAAGGAATACCACTTTTATTTTGAAAAGAGTGGTTCACTGTTAAACGCTTACTTCTCTAGATTTCTCTTTCTGAACATCAGGAAGAAAACCTTGATGACATTGAGGGATGGTATGCAGGGGAAAATGGATACACAGAGGGACTTATATGAACCTATACTGAGGTAAGCACAAGCTGGTCAGGGTCCTAGTACATTTTTCTTTTTGAAAACAGAGTTTGTTTCAGGCCAAAGCTTGAACAAGGAGGCAGATTTTTATTGAAGCCACAGTGAAAACTAGAAATGGAGATAGCCATGGATTGCTTTTCTCTTTTTTTTTTCTTCTCTGAAATTGTAAAATTTTATAAAAAGGATTAATGATTTTCAATTTCAGGCAGCAAATACTTCAAGAAAAACATGTTAAAAACAAGACTTTGACTGAGGTCCTAGGCTGGTTTTTCATCGATTTGAGCTGGGTGACTAGGATAGGATCCATGTCGGGACAATTCTGGAGATGCCCATGTGGTCGGTTTTTTCATTAGATGCCTGTAACCTGCTAAACCTTGAAACAGCTGCGGAATTGTCAGCTAGCTGCAGAATTGTCAGCTAGCTGCGGAATCAGGGCAGTTTCCACAGCTAAGTTGCAAAACCTTATTTGAACAAGATACAGTGTTTTGAAGACCACTACAAAGCATAACCAGACAATTTTGGACAATTTGAACCTATCAAAGCAGTTGAGTTTCATTTTTTTATTTTTTATTTTTTATTGAATCAATTGAAATGTTGAAGTTTATTTTGTCTCCTATATTTTTTTTTTAACAATTCTTTTTATGATCCTCCAGATCACACAAAGTGCAGGAGGAGAGCATACTCAAGAATTATTATATTTTTTTTTACTTAACAATCATTTTTCTGATCCTCTAGATCACACAAAGTGCAAGAGGAGAGCATACTCAAGAATTGTTAATTTTTTTTTCAGATGTAAGAAATAAGGTCTCCTAATTACACGTCCCTGGAAACGGCGCCAAAATGTCTAGTCAATTTAATGTCTTAAATTGATCTACATAAATTATCAATCCGGGTATCGTAAGCTGATGAAGTGTGGTGCACTATATGTGCTTAGTTAACCTTTCTCTTACTTCTTTGTTTTATAGTTTATGTTCTTTTTGGGGTTTTGTTCTAACATGCAATAATCAAATAATGAGAAAATGACCATGAGACCAAGTATCCTTGCTGCAGCAAAAAGACAAGATGATTCTATCACGTCATTAGTTCATTAGAAGGCTATGTGCATCACTAATCTACAATCAACTTGAAAGCATGCAGTAATTCAAACTGTACATTAAACTTGCAAAGAAAGAGCTTGAAAGAAATAACTTGAAATGAAACTGAAAGCAAAGCATAAAAACCACTTTCTAATGGCACTAGTCACTACTCATGCTGCTGCAAAAAAATAAGAAAAACTACTTTAAAGACCAGTTATAATGTTCAACTCTTCCTAACTCTCTGCTTCCAACATATGGAATTATGTGAAACACGATTAAGAAGTAGTTAGAGATTAGTCTAAAAAGTACTCAAAGCAAGCTGTAATTTATTAATATTCTGATCTCTTAAAGATGAACAACTTATGATAAAGAGACCATCAATATGTTAGCATACAACTTGAGAAACTAAACTAGAAATCAAGCTAGAAAAATAAAATAAAGGCAGCAACTTATGAATATGACAACTGAAAATACCATTAGAGATAAAGCAAATACAACAAAGACACACAATCCCGGGAGAAAATAATTTGCATAAATTAAAATTGCATGAATGAAAATCTAATCTACCTTACATTCTACAAAGCAATATTTACAAAATGAAATCTACTCTACTTACATCCTAATATGCTCCATGACATCTACTTCACATCTCCTTCCATGTTGAGAACATCAAAGCTTTATTCAATTCCTTCAAAAGTGCAAAGTACAACAAAGCTCTCCAAGGCTTTCAAAAGCCATGGGACTAACAAACTAAAAGGACTAAGAAAAGACTAAAGGAAAGACTAGCAAATGAAGGAGAGAGATCTCCTATTTATACAAAAAGATGAGAGCTATCTCATTAATGATAGTCCATGAATCTCTCCCTCTACCTCTAGAGTCCTAATCAAAATAGGAACTGATAAGACACATGTCTTTTTAGAGTTACAATACAATTAGGAGATGTGACACATATCCTCAATAGTCCCTGGATGGACTCCTTCTAGCGGTTGTGAGCTAGTCGGGACAGATGGTACGCTGGCAAACATTGTCGGAGTGACGACAGGGAGTTCTGCTGTCACTGTGTCGTTCGACACAGTCCTAGATGTTGACGGTTGTTCAGACATTTTGAGTCTATCCAATAGATTGCCTAGCGATTCTACAAGAACTTCCACTTGTGGTAGACTAACTTCTGATGTCGCAGGAAATAGAGTGACTCCGACTCCAAAATGTGTTGGAGTACTTGCTTGCGGATCTTCTACAATTTCCTCTATCGCAATCAAACCAGGTGGAAGGGGAAGACCGTCAGGTCCGTAAAATATTTCTGGTGCCGAAGAAGGGGTTAAATCGACAGCGACAGATGTTTGAGGAGCAAGACTTTCCGAACCGGTTACAGATGGAACTGGTTCAGTAACACAAGTATTTGCTCTCAGACTAGGATTAGTATCACTGTCCCTCTGTGGCTGTTGAACTTCTTCTATAGAGGCAGGGGTCCCAGAAATGTTTGGAGTAACCGGAATCTCGGATGTTGTTGGAACACTTGTTCTAACTTTGATAGGAGATTTCGAACCGGTTAAACGAGTTCGCTTCGTCTGTACTGTTTTCGATTCCGGAGACAAAGACGGTTGACTCGTAAGTCTCCGCGAACGACGGGGTTTCAATTGACTTTCTTCCACGATTGCGGATTACTCGATCAACCAAAATACAAAAAGGGGAAAATGTGTTTCCGAATTAAATGAATTTTTAGACGCTTTAGACACAACTTGCTTTTTCACTTTTAAAGAGTCGAGAAAAAGCTAAAGATGACTCTAGTCGCCTTCGATGTTTTAACGAGCCCGAAGTGACAAATGATCGAATGGACTTTTTCTGTTATAGAGTCTGAAAAAGGCCAAAAGGAACTGCTCTTGAGTTCTAGGTAGAGGGTGTGCCAAACTTTTCGCAAAACCGCAGAATACTTTTTAGGGTACGGGCGGTCGATCTTCCTGAATGCTATGTTCAGTGCATTGCGATCAGTAGGGCGGCCGACACGGCTTCCTATGGATAAAGGTTATACTCCTATAGGGGTCTCCCAATATATACGCGACGGTACGTGGGAGCACAATCCGTACTGGTACTAATCGTCCCTCAGGAGGAATCACCCAACCATCAGTGAGGCGACCAGTGACCAGGTTTTACGACGTCGAAACACGTCTCTAGCCTAGACCTCTATGTTGTGCGTTATGTTACAAAGTGTTGTTAAGTTCATTCAATTTATTTTAGGTTGATCTTTCTTAGAAGTTTGCCTTTTTGGATCACCACGAGATGTATGATACAATTCCTAAATGCAGTCTAAAGATGATAAGCAAGCTTTATATCTTTTCAACAATGAAAATCCTAGCTACAAGGGGAAAAGAAAGACACCATCTTTTCTCAAAGAGCATAGAGCACACAGTAATGCACTTTTTCCTAAATCAACATACAAACTGTCAAATGCAAATGCACATATGCATGTATTTGTTTTCGCTTTCTTAATATTGATGCCTAAAAAGAAAGCTGTTATATAAATTTGAATTCGATTTCAAGTGAAAACACAAACAAGTTCCTTTTTCGAAATCAAAAAGACGATTACGACACCTTATGATTTACTTGTTTCGACACTTTGAAATGCATAAATTCAAACCAAAAGACAAAAGTAAAAGCTAAATCAACTGTGAATAGCAAACAAACTCACTCCTAAGATCGAAACGACACTTACGACAGGTCTAGATCTAGGGGCGACAGTATGACCAGTTTACTTTCGAAATGGGAAACTGCAAATGATGTAACAAATACACAAAGAACAAATACAATTTCTTTATATAACTGAGGCGGAATTGAGGCAAAGAAAAGGGGTTTCAGATAGGTACTCAGATTGATAACAGGCTGCAAAAACAGAGATGAAAACTGAGCAAAAGGAAGCAGGGAACCACAGCTGCACAAGGCAAAGACTGATCAACGCATTCCTAACACAGAGGTTTTGACATTCAGCGCAGGTAGCCTTCACGGGACCTGCGTTGAAATGCAGAACCTCTTCATAGAGTCTGCGCTGAAGCAGAAACGAGAGTTGTTTCTGGGTTCTGGGTTACGGTTTGCAGTTTTTTCTACAGTTTTTGGCCGGATAAAAGCTATCAATTAGGTACAATTAGGAGGATGATTTATAGGAGGACTAAGATCTATCACAAAGGGTTGTTAGAACACTTGTGAATCAGCTTCTCAGATCATAAACAGGCCCAGTGGGAGGGCTAGAGTAGCTGATCTCTACTTTGCATTTGTAAATAGCAAATGCAGTTCGATTAGGCACTCTTGAGTTTATGGAATGAATAGCAATAGAAACACAAGTAAACCAACAAGATACTTTCCCCAGCGGAGTCGCCAATTTGTTGTTGGGAAAAGTATCCAATACGGAATGCCCCTATCCCACTCTAAGAGGTGATAGTGCCTTAGCAACAAACAAGGAAAGCTATCTGAGTATTCTTCTTTATGAGATGCAAATAGAGAAAGAAGGATGTAACCAACCGATGTCTTCCGCTAGTTTGTCGATCCAATCTCTCTCTCTTTCGTTCGCTTCCCACTGCCTGCTCTTTCACTGGTCCAGCTTCACACGGTTCCTGCAAGATCACAAGAGCAGAAGACTACACGAAAGATATAGATTCACATTCATAACTAGTTTAGGATCAGATATAAACTAAATATGCAAATATAACAAAACATCATTGAAATACAAGCATATAGGAGAAACTCAAGTAGCTTTATTGATATGATAAACAAGGTTCAAGAGGAGATAGAACCAAGTGAGTCCCGATCCAGCATCTACCTCCCAGCAAAAGAATCCCTTCCTCTCCTCCAACAAAGCATAAATCACCCAACGTACTAATCTCAACCTCAAACCAACAGCAATTCTCTGCAAATACAAAATTCCAGCCTCCTGAACCTCTGGGTGAGAGATCCATATATAGATGTGAGCAGAGAGGATGAGTCAGCTCATGTTTTGACTTGTGGCTTCTCACTGTCAGTTCTTGCTTCCACTTGGAGGTTGAGAACCTCTTACTCATCACTAGTCGAATTCACTGAGGCAAGTGTCATTGAGGAAGATTCTGGAAGCTTCCAGGGTCTTTACACCTTGTTGAATGAACTTGCCACTTCTCAATTCCCGCTCAGCGCACCCTGGTAGTGCTTCTACCTGCGTTGCAGTGCAGGTAGCCAGTGCAGACTTTGCATTTCAGTGCAGACAGCTAGTGGAGCTCCTGAATTGATCCTGATTTGACCATTTCTGAGTGGTTTTTTGTGAAGAACTTCTGGGAGAAGCTGTCATTGGTTGACCTTGTTCCTTTAGGGGTAGGAACAACTTATTTAGGGACTTTGGATCCCTTGGATTATTGACATTTCATGCTCAATGCTGTAAGGCACAAAAATGTCTATAACAGGTGGGTCAAGGAAGAGAGGACCATGACATGCAGGAGTAGATAATGGATTTTGTTTGAAGTAGAAATAAGGCATATATGATCTTGTTTGCACGCTTCAATGAATTAAAGGAAGAAGAGAGCCATGATGGAGTACTCTGTGATCAATTTAATAAGCATGGGGAGCCCTACCAAAGTGCGCAGGTGGACTGATATTAAACTCCCAACATGGAGGATCACATAGAGAGTTGGTGAAGCACTTAGGATCCCAACCTCATGTTTAATTAAATGACATAACTCAAGCAACAGATGCAACAATATTATGGAGGTGTTATGCAAAGGTATAATCAGGTAGTGTGGAAACAGATAGCAGAGACAACATTGAGTAGTGTGCAGAAGAGGAACAAAACCAATGGTTTCCATTGAGAAAAGTGGGGAAGACATTAGCATTGTGTGTGTTAAAGGGAGTAGAGAAGAGTGCGTGAGGGCTGTTAAACTGGATCTTGTGTTGAACTGAAGTAGAGAGTTGCAGAGATCCTGTACAATAGAAGGCTCAGAGTAGAGTCTGTTATGAGAAGAGGAAATGGTGATGTTGTGTGAGGTCGAGAGAGCTTGTGGAACAATAGATGACCAAGCGCAGAAGTATGATACTACAATGAACCAGATTGGCATTTCTCTATATATGTAACTTCCTTTATTTTCAGTTTGAAAATTGTATAAAAGGTAGAACAGTGGCTAGAGCATGTGGTGTCCTGCATTCATAAGAGGTTAGTGGCTCTTGGCAAGTAGGTTCTTGCTATCATAAGGGGGTCGGTGCCTCGTGTAGGTGGGTTCTCACAAACAAATTTATGTAATTAAGTAGGTGCTTAATTTAGATCATGACAACAAACATATTGGTGGTTTTCTCCCTTTGGGTTTCCATGTAAAATTACCGGTGTCAATATGTGTATGTTTCTCATGTGATGGATTGTATGTACATGTTAATGTATTATCTTGTTGTTCATTTGTATGATGTAAGAATGCTCCCATAAGTAATAGATAATAGAGGAAAGAACTAAAAACGTATTTATAAAAAGTTTTAAGAACCTCATTATTACTAATTCACCCCCCTCCTCTCAATAATTGCTTATTTCAACATAGCTTACCAACTCACATCTAGAGCTAAATAATTTCATAAAACCCCTTTTTATAAAAGTGTTGGATCTATGGATATCCATATTTCTAAATATAAGGAATCTATTTATCTATAGAATTTGATAAAATCCCTTTAAATAAAAGTCCTACATCCAAAAGTCTAAATTCATAAATATCCAAAATTCACACATTTCATAAATTTGATTAATTAAAATTCTTGGATATAGATATCTTGATTTATATACCTTTGGAATTAGCTTCTCCCAAACATTCCATAATTTTGATTAAATAAAAGTGTTATATTTAGATATTTGTATCACTAAATATATAAAATATTCCTATCTAGAAATTCTATAAAATCCTTTTAACTAGAAATGTTATATATCCAAATTCCTGGATCAACCACATCTAGAGATTCCATGTCATTTTCCACGTCGAATGCTAGATGACCCTCCACCTCCGAACTACCATACTCTTTCTTCCATACCATCAAACATGTAAATGTGGTTAGATTTCCAAACTTCTAGATTTATGGTTTTTGGATATCTGGATCATCTAACATTTAGGAAAATAAAAAATAACCATTTTTGCCAATATTACGGAATTTTGAATCCCCTATATCCATGCTATCCACAATGTGAACAGCCACATCAATCATCACATCAGTTTATAGTTCCATGTCAATAGGCCATGTGATTTTAGTCTATCCTTCATCTACATTAGTAGTGACATGTCAAAATGCCACATCACTCCACAACATTTGCATGCCATGTCACCCTTGGTTCTCTACATAGGATAGGGTTCTTCATGAGGGTTTCCTTGTAATTCCCATACCAAGTGCTACACTGATGGCCATTCCATCTCCCTTTTATTCACTACAGAATGAATAGATACTATGTAACTACCATGTGGTTTGCCTACGTAACATCTAGATCTAGCATTTTCTTTTTCATTTTAGTCTTACCTTTTCATGAAAAACCAGATCCCATACTTCCACTCTTAATAAAACTTCTAAATACCCAAAATATTCAAATATATAGATATTTGGAACATACTTTATCCATCAAACTTCTTGCACTACTAAAATATCTAGATGTGCTGGATATTAAAATATATAGATATCGAGAGAATTAAAATATATAGTGCTAGCTCTAGAATTTGTGCTTTTCATACGTCTTGATTAAAAAATACTATCCAATCTTAAAATAACTTTTCATGCATGGTGAGCATCTACTAATGCTTTTTGTTGTTGTGTATATCCTAGATTTTGAAGTACACGAATTGTTTTCATTTGAAATATGCCTAGCACTATAAGAAAGACATTAAATGTCTGATACATTTTCCAGCACTAAAAATACTTCGTAGTTCAAGAACAACTCCTAAGGAAGGGGAAACCCAATTTTAGGAAATTGAAAGTGAGTGTTTATGTTGTCCTCCAACAATGAAACAATTCAAAATATGGATTATCTATTGTTCTCTCGTCATTGCGTACCAAATTTACTGCTTGATAAATAAAGGGTTGTTTCCTATCGCTAGTAAAATATTTGAATATTTGACGCTGCTTGGAAAATATAGCTCTGAAAACAATAATTTTTTTTTTTTTGAATTTCTAATTCACTACTGGTCTGCTACGCTTATGTGAAAATTAGTCCCCATGATTGATATGGCGGTTGGAGCTATGATATAGGTATATATTAGTCCCCTGTAGGTACATTTCGTCACAAGTATATATTCCATCACAAGCAAATTCTGAAGGAAAACCCTACACGTTAGCCCTGATCCTAAACTAAACAATTACAGGTCAATCCACATTCTAAAAGTTACAAGCTACCTGGAAACTCCATCTCAAGATTCTAAACAAACCATTAATTTAAATTCAATTGGATTTTTTACCCACGGGAACACACTAAATAAGACGACGATCCCATATTTCCATGTGTGCATTTGGCACCATTTGCACAGAGGCAATGTCTGTATATACTTATTTTCTCTCCATGATGAACCATCATGCAACTCTAATATGAAATAAGGACATGGAAGGACTAAGTCCAAAACCTTTAAAGAGCTTAAAAAACCCTTCCCACATCTATTTAACCCTATTTTAACCCTATTTCCTAACCCTTCCAGCGTCATCCCTCTAACCTTGAGACTTGTCACTTAACCCTTCACAACATCATGTAGCCCTAAACCCAGATCATTTCAATCAACATATTTTCATAAGCCTATTCAACCGCAACCCTAAACAATATCAAGCAAGCCTTGCAAACAGTTCAACTTCGAAATCCTAGTCCTCCATACCAAAAACGTAAATTGACCATAACGACAAAAGAAAATCAGCTTAAAAGTGCCAACATAAAGCTC
Organism: Pinus tabuliformis; assembly: GCA_031772625.1. Classification (NCBI taxonomy): domain Eukaryota; kingdom Viridiplantae; phylum Streptophyta; class Pinopsida; order Pinales; family Pinaceae; genus Pinus; species Pinus tabuliformis. The sequence continues at coordinate 737,389,031 of CM062813.1, forward strand.
TGTTTCGAGCATATCTTGCACCATTCCACGAAGCCATACGAGACAAGTGGGATGAATGGAGTCTAATTTCACAGAATTTTGTCATGGAATCTATTAATAATAACCATTAAAAGTTCATTACTTGACATCTAGTTCTTTACGAAAATCCTAATCATAGAGTTTTCGAACCCTGATCGAAAAATTGTCAATCCTGATCTCAAAATATTCAAACCCTAATAATTTTATTCCCTCGTGTACACAGAACTTACCCACAATAGACCCTTGTCCTGGAAGATAAACTTGTGGAACAACTTGGCCGCTCCCCATGAGGGCTCTTAAACAATAAATAACTCTATCTGGCGTGTGGCGCTTCACATGCTATACCAGTACGTCTCCGGTGGGGCAATAATACATACTCGACCAGATGGGCGAGAATGCATATGCTTGCTTCCAATAACATTCGATGCTTCCAGGCCTAGAAAGAAAATCTATCCCGTTTCTGGCCATCCAGTTTTCAACCTTCCCCAATAAAAATATCCATCCAATAACATCTTGAATGCCTCTTATGTCGAGCCAGCCAGTAAAATCAATCTATCTTATTCGATTTATCCAATTTTCAACCTTCCCCAATGAAAATATCCATCCAGTAACATCTTGAATGCCTCTTGTGTCGAACAAGCCAATAAAATCAATCCATCTTATTCGAATTATCCAATTTGACCTATTTTCCTTCCCAATGAAGAAACCCATGGGAAATGGGTATTGCCCCATACCAAGCTTCGAGGGATCATCCCTTATGGAGATTGCTTTATCAAACATGAATATTACGACACCCAGAGGGTTTCTCCAGCAATCAAATGCCATATCCACCATTGGAGATTTCTTCAATATCTAGTAGCAAAACAGTTTGTGTCAGTTCAAAAATATTGTAACATTTCGCTTGAAAGAAAATTTGGCCCGAAACTTTCATGGGCATTGAAAAATATAACAAGAATTTTGACCCTGTATCCGTGGTTTTATCCGGGATTTATAGGAGTTTGCAAATTCTGTCACCGATGAAACCTCAATTAGTTTTATCAATAGAACTTCTCAGCACTATTGGCTTTGGTGCCAAAATATGTGGGAAATTTTTTCCCACGTCTTTTTGGTGCCAGAATGATCAGTCTCGGAGTTGAGGTTCCAAAATGAACTATCATTCTCGCAGTTGAGTTGGTTTGTTACTTGTAATTATTTTATAATAAAAGTATAAAAATATCATAAAATTTAAAATTTCTATTTCTTAATTCGCCGTTTATTATAAATAATTAACTTATTATAAATAATTAACCTTTTTTGTTTGTACTCATTGTATTGAATATTTATGTTTTTACTATTATAATGGAAATCAAGCATATGATGTATGATGTGTATATGAAAATGTATATGATGTATATATATATTTCATTTAGTGTCCTCGAAGATCTTGGTTTGTCAATTTTGGCTGTAAGTATGCAAGGCGACATGGAAGGAAGGGACCTTATTAGAAAAGTTCAAAAGGGGAAGGCCACATAAGGTTTTATATAAAGATCTAAATCTAAGGAACTCCCTCATAAAAAGAGCTAGACATGTATTAAAAGAATGTTGACAATGACCCATCTAAATCTTGATAAAGGCAATAGAACATCCATTGAATCTCATAATAAATGGGGCATCTATAGATGAGGTGACGCTCTAGTTCTATCGTATGTATATATCAAAGCTACCAGATGTTTTTTAGAAGAGGAAGAACATGATTATTAGTTTCAACTCAATGCACTTGTAAACCCACGAAGGGGGATCAGAATGGCAACATCCAGTGCTCTTGTCCGTATGTGGGTTAAACAATAAGCCCCCCTTTAATTTGCATGAAGTGTTCGTGGTAGAAATCTATCTTAGGGTCAATACAATGAAAATATGAAGTCCAAGTATGCTGAATTTATTGTCTATAAATAGACTCTCTAACCACTTGAAACAAAGATACAATGATGCCATTTACATTGGAGGTGTTTACCACTTGAATTTTGTTGCATCTTTAATCTCTCACCCACAAAAAGGTGTCATGCTCCTATTGGTGAAAGATTATTACAGAGACTAGGGTTCTCCTTTAGGGAGCCAACAAAGGTGTTCACTGTAGTTTAGCTTTGTGTCAAAATTTTGTATCCTCTATAAGGGAATAAAGTGTCACTAGTAGTGCTGTCAAGACTTGAGTGGATAGTTTGGATTTTTCAAATGTGAGTAGATATATTTTACGAATTATATATTTAAAACAACAACCATTAAACCATTAGAGGTTTAATCAAAATATAATACACATTAGAGTGAATCAAAAGGGACACTGCCCATAAGCTCTAAGTAGGAATTTTTTTTTTTGATATGTACATAATCACATATAAACATGTGCATTGCATAGTGAATCTCCCTACAAATAGTCTCCCTTTTATTATTATCAGGCCAAATAGACTTTACATACATAGATATGTAGGTTTAGAACAAGATCCCTCAAACATGAATCCACTAGCACCTCAATTATGGACAAACATATAATTATCATAGAATGAGTATGAATTATGGTAACATGTTGGCCCTTTTCTCCTATTCTCACCTCTCCACAACTTGCCTTGCAACTTCTTATATAAATTTGGTCTGTTTGACAGTATCAAACAATTTTCTCCCTCTTAACATAACTATTGCAGCTTGACATGATCAACTTTGTGTTGGAAATGATCTCACTATGGAATGGGGGGTAGTGAATTAGTAGTTCTAGGGTTTATTTTCATTTTCATTTTTTTTTTATAAAAAAAAAAAAGTATTAGTAACCCATTAGCTAAACATATGAAACCAACATGAAATCAACATATAAAAACACCATGAACAACCTCAAAAAAATGCACACAAGAGGACACAATTGTTCTGGGGGAAATCCCCCTCTAGGGAAAAAAAACCACCTGCAACTATTGTTGTTCAAATATTCTATTAATAGCTAAAATTTTTTATATGAGTATCTATCACCCACTAACTAGAAGACTTAAATCCCATGACAATATGATTGCACCACTATTTTGGAAGGCTCTACTCACATGACTATGAACACCCATCTGCTAAAAGCCTCCACAACCAACGAGCCTCGCCCAACTGACACTGAACTATCCAGCCACCATTGGATGGAGATACTACTTTGAATATGTTGATTTTATAGCTAGAACACAACCATTTCCTATATGAAATGTTTTCTAGTATCTACTATCATGAAGCCTCTACACCTCCAACTTCTCCATGTGAGCCAGGTTTCATAATATTTGAAGATGGGTTCTCAAATATGCTCAACATGAGCAACCCAATAACCTCTCTGATCTGTATATAAAATCTAATAAGCACACCACTCATCTCATCTACAGTTGTACAATAAGCTCAATTAAAAACTATAACATTCATACTCTCACCCAACCAATTTACCCATTACACTCTTCTCATCATGACGCACACATATATATAGGAATCCAACCACATCAATCCTCGAAGAAATATCAAGGGAAAATACGAAGGGCTTATTGTACTCACACTCATACAATCCATCTGAATCAACTTGAACAAAATATAAAGGGAAAATACCAAGGTATTATTGTACTCATGCTCAAGCTTACCAAGGTATTAATTTGATCATGCTCAACTCCTTAGTTAAACACATCTAACTAGGATATCACGACCACAACCACACCCATAACATTGCATCAGGGTGGTAAAAAGTCTCCAGCTGCACGCACAACACACCATCCCAGCAGCTGGGGAAGAGTATAGGAAAAGTTAAAATGTTTCTCAACCTAAGCCTCTGCCAAACTTCAAAATATTTAAATCATCATCCACCATAGCATCCACACACAAGAGAATATCGCCTAGTCCCTGCACTAACACCTAAAATCAATCATGGCTCACAAAAATAATGCCAACAATATCCCCCTTTGCCATTGATGGAAACCCTAACTGAACCATCGAACTAACACTGACCTCAGAAACTAATGACCTCAAACACTCCCCCTTTGACATCAATGGCAAAGGGATAATCTCATGAATGATATCCATAGCTAAATAGTCAACTAGACTCCCCTTAGACACTAGTTGGATCTGATCACAAAGTATCAACAAACAACAATATCTCTCACTCCCCATGGAAACATAACACCAAACAATAGTAGTAATCTCTCTTGAGGGAGCAACAGAACACTCTCCATGTCATAGGAGTAGCAGCAAATAAAATCACCAACACATAACAACATTAGCAACAAATTGAAACAGTGACTCCATCAAGAACATTGTCATTCAAATCAAACATCAAGAACATATCATGACCATCAATAGCAACATTCTCTCTCCTAACTCACTAAGCAATAGCATCATCCTCTGTTCAACCATGTTTTCCTCACCATAGCACAATAGCAAGGACAAAACAATAACATGACCTACCATGTACCCTCAAGCAGTATCACAACAACCACAGACGATCAACAACCATACACTGGACATGCCCCCCCTAAGAATCATCATCATCCTCATCATCATCATCATCCTGCAATAAAAGCCCTATTACTAAAGGCTTCACCTTATGGACCAAAGGACCGACTCTTGAACAAAAGATTTGACAATAAATTATAGCGTTGCATAAGAATTTTACATGGATGTAGAAAACAAATGACTCCAAAAACTCCGAGGAATCAATATTTATATCTTTCACCTAATGAAATGGAGCTATGAAAACCAAAGACTGATTTTCACTAAAGTGTGCTTTCATGGCTGAAAAATTCCTTTCATGACAAACCAACGTAATTCGCACATACTTTTACAAGACTTAATCATCAAAATACAAGACTATGACAATGTCATCCAAGCTCACATACACACTGAATTAAAACCTCTTAGCGCCATTAAAATTTCCAATACAATGAACAATATGCTCAACTCTCCTAGTAGAAAATACAAGGATAGATCATGATAAGACTCAACATTTTCATTGTTACAAGACTTCATCATAAATATAAAACATGTATACAAATCATTACATCATCAAATACTTTGTAATTCCTTCATTGCAATACACATGTTTTAGTATACAAAATACCAACACATAACTCTTGTTGTTGGTCTCTGGCCTTTGCAAAAATACTGTCATAATAAAAATATAACAACTATATTTTTCATACAAATTCAACCATCATACTTTCTCTCTACCTTTGATTAGTCATGCACTATGACTCCATTCTACCTCAATCTATCTCTGTCTCTGAAAAGGGTCTCATTCTCACTCTTCAAATTTTAATCTCTAATCACACTACTCCCACAATGATTTTGCTTGCTATAAGTGTACATCTCACCTGCAAGACACCTAATTGACAAATATGACAATAAAAGCATGAGTTGAAGTGCAAGGTTCCTTGTCATGCCAAACAACCCTAATTGTGCTATTATCATTTGTTCTGAGACATGGAGGCACCACATTATATACAAGGGAAATTTAAATGACAAATCATGCACATCGCCATGGTACTAACTAAAAAAAAACATGTGTTCCATCTCAACATCGTCAACTATAGATGAATATCTCTTGTTTATGTGTAATTTCATGATTTGCAATTGATGTGTCTAACTTGCACGTGCCATGTCTCTAATCACTGAACTCCACATACATACTAGATTTTCAATCAACTTAGCATTGATTCATATGCATATGTAAGAGGATGCACACTCTTTTGATCACAATACTCTGTCAACAAGAAACAACTAGCATCTCTTATTGCTCCATGCAAATTGTTTTGGAAAATATGAAAAATATACTAATATAAGTCTTATCAAAACCATCTATTTGAATTCTAGATGGACAACAGAAAATCACACTATACTATAGGTGCCTCACAAATTGCTTTTGAAACTTATTACGCTTGAAATTTTATACCCAATTGAGCCTCAATCATTCACAACATTCGTACATAGGATGCAAGGTATTGTCGAAAATTTCTTAATTGAAATATGTTGCAAAATGATGGGCATTGACAGGATGTTTGTCTCTTGAAAATGTATAAATCTAACAAAGGAGATCATTATAGCCCATGAGGACTTTGCAAATTATCGCCATAAATTTTTCATATAAAGCCTACTTTATGAAGCATGAATGGAATTTCAGTGGATAAATGCGTAAACTATACATGTTTACACCTTTCATAATCCAAAATTTGTTATTAAACCTCCATGAGATCTGATCATGAACTATTAAAAGCACAAACAATGCTCAAGCATTTCCACTTTGTTAAACATCCACATTCACATGAAACCACACTTTGTCTCCCACTTTTTATGAATGACATGCATAATGTCAAAAATATCATAATCAAATTTATTAAATAAACCTCAGCAACTCACGAGTGTGGAACACCACCTATAACACTCCGTCTGCAGAACACGCTTTGTTGATTACAATAATTACATGATGAATATATAATTCTCACACAATTAGGGAAGTTGAAACAACACCCTAGAAAACAGGAACAAACTCCTAATCTAAGGTTCGGTTTGAACTGTCACTCCATTAAGACATTTCTTCATTAATCTCAACACTCCCCCTTAATGGAGAAATGGATTCACACATATGCCTAACACTTCCCTAAACAATTCAAACTTGATTCTACCAAGAGGTTTGGTAAAAATATCAGCAGCATTGTCACAACTATTACAATACTCAATATGGATTTCTTTTGACTGAACTTTCTCCCTGACAAAATGAAACTGTGTATCAATATACTTTGTGTTCCTATCAAATACTAGGTTATTTTCAAGTTTGATGGAGCTCTAGTTGTCGCATTTGATCACTGTTGCAACCTTCTGTTCTTCTACAGCATCAAGGAGAAGTCTCCTCAACCAAACTGCTTCTCATGTTGCTGCACATATAGTTTGATATTCAGCTTCTGCAGAAGAAAAGGATATTGTGTTCTGCTTTTTGCTACTCCATGTAATGACCCCAGATCCAATGCTAAATGCATAGCATGTTATGGATCATCTGTCATCTACATTTCGAGCCCAAACGGAGTTTGAAAAACAAGTCAGTCTAACATCACACAAATCATTATAAACAATACCAAAATGTAAGGTCCCCTGGAGATACCTTAAAACACCTTTTTTCTGCAACCCAATGGCTCTCAAAGGGACTTTGACATAAATTGGCTCAATGCACTAATTGCATAAGCCAAATCTGGCCTAGTTGTAATCAAGTAGATTAGAATCCCAACCAGTTGTCTATACCAAGTCGCATCTACCTCTTTGGATCCATCATCATTATGAAGTTTCGAATTTTGTTGTAGAGGTATTGTTGCAGCTTTGCACTGATCCATTCTAAACTTTTCCAGTAAGCTCCTAACATTATTAGTATGTGATAGAAAATTTTGTCTAGAATCCCTCTAGACTTCGAAACCCAAACAGTAATGTACCTCTCCAAGGTCTTTCATCTCAAAGACTTGTGACATATGCTCCTTGATTTCTTTAATGAAATTATTAGCATTCCCCTGTAATGACTAGATCATCTACATATAAAGAAATCAAAACAATCCTTCCCTCTTTATCAAACACAGTATAATGATTAGGGTCATTTTTGCTCCTTTTATAACCACGCTACATGAAAAATGAATCAATTTTGTCATACCATGACCTGGGTGTTTGTTTTATTCCATACAAGGCTTTCTTCAACCTGGAAACTAAATGTTCTTACCTTGTTTGACAAACCCCTCAGGTTGCACTAAGTATATTTATTCTTTTAAGTTCCCATTTAAAAATGCAGATTTAACATCTAGTTGGTGAATCATCCAATGGTGTTTGGTAGCTAAAGAAATTATCATTCTAATTGCGATTATTTTAGCTACAGGGGCAAATGTTTTATCATAATCTATGCCTTGTTGCTATGAATACCCCTTTGCAACCAACCTAGATTTATACTTATCTATGCTCCCATCTGCTTTAAATTTAGGCTTATACAACCATTTGCATCCTATGGGTTGTTTGACTTCATGTAGTTTAACTAAATCCCAAGTTTTATTTTTGAGGATTGACTCATATTGCTCTTCCATAATAGCCCTCCATTCACTATATTGATTGGCTTCTTTATAACTAGAGGGTTCAACAACATTAATCATACTAGTTATAAATGAATTTTCCCTACATCTTTTTGGAAACTAAATATTCCTACCTGATCTATTGAGTGGTGGGGTAGCTTCAAACCTTGTCTGATCATCCTTTTGTGGACTTGGCTTGACAATTAATTCATCTTCTTTCCCTTCATGTTGCTTCTGCTATTTCTGCTCATTGTTGTCACCTGCTTCATCACTTCCTTCTTCCACCAACAAGGGTATATGCCATTTTTCATTAGCACTCTCATGGCTTCCATCATTAACTTTCTCATGAAACACTACATCTCTTCTCGCAAAAACTTTATGAATAGAGGGATTAAAGAGTTTGTAAGCCTTAAATTATGTACAATACCCAACAAAAATACATTTGATGGCCTTTGAATCCAGTTTCTTTCTATCTTCCTTTGGGACATGAGAAAAGACATTAGAGCCAAATAAAGCTTCAAAAGGAGATTTGAAATTTAAACTTCTTGTTGGACTCCTATTCTTTAGATATACTCCAGTATTAATCACTTCAGCCCAAAAACCACTAGAAATATTATTACCTTTGAGCATACTGTGAGCACACTCCTTTTGTTCTTCCTCTTTGCAACCTCGTTTTGTTGATGAGTGTGGGGTACTGTAAACTTCTAATGTATCCCATAATCTTTGCAGTATTTGAGGACACAATCTTTCTTGTACTCTCCCCCCTGATCTGAACAGAGAATCCTGATGCATTTACATGTTTGCTTTTCAACCATAATTATGAACTCCTTGAAGTATTCAAAGTGTGACTCTTCTTCATAAGGAAATACACCCAAGTAAATCTAGTACAATCATCAATAAATAGTAAAAAATAGTATGAACCGACTAACGACCTTGTCTACATAGGCCCGCATAAATTTGGGTGTACCAGCTCAAGTATATCTCTCCTCCTTCTATCAGCATTCTTATGAAATTCATCTTTGTGCAAGTTCCCTAGTGCACATGAATCACAATCAATATGAACGAATTTTAAAATAGGAAGACCTTCAATTATACCTCTTTTCTGTAATAGAAGCAGATCGTTGAAGTTAATATGGCTGAACCTATGATGCCATAAGTCCACTGCAGTCATGGTAGATGATGTCAATCCTTGATGTCATGCACTTTTGACGTTTAGCTTGTATAATCCTCTGACATGAATACCTTATGCAATAGGATTCATACGATCCAACAAGTCTTTAATAACACAATATGATTTATAAAACTCTACCTTGAGATTTTGATAACTTATTGTAGAGACAAAGATCAGATTCTTTTTTATCTCGGGTACATACATCGCCTTATGAATATGTCTAATATTTCCATTAGGAAAAACAACAGGAATATTACCATAACCTTTGATTTGGTACCCTCTATCATCACCAAGATAGATGTTTGCTCCACCACTGGTCTCTTTGAAGTCTTCAAACCACTATCTATTTTATATCCACAAACTAGGTATATGAACAGTCTAAGGTTTTGACTTTGCTCCTGATCAGCAAAAATGACCTACATGTTGTTTATGTCTCTTCTATCCTTCATCAAACTTCTTCTTCATGCAATATCTGGCTATATGGCTGGTTCTACCACAATAAAAACATTTGGTCACAGAGTCATTTCTATTGAAAGACGTACCTTGAGGTGGGGGCATCTTTCTCTGTGGGGCTACATTGCTCTTCTGTGCTACATTTGGCTTTCCTCTGAAGGGCTTCTTCTTCGCCATTAAGGCTAGATCTGAACTCTAAGGTTTATGAGTCAGTCACCTTTCCTCCTCTTGCATGAGGATCCCTATCAATTCTTCAAACACGGGGGCTTTTTCTCTTGCATTCAAGTCAGTGATGAACATCTGATACTCATCAGTCATACCATTCATAGTAATCGTGACCAAATTTGTATCTGACACAACTTCACCGATGTCACCCAACTTGTTCTTGAGCTCCTTGATCCACGCAATAAATGTTACAATTGTCTCATTCTCCTCCAACTTGATGGAGAGAATATTTCTCTTCAAGAACAACAAATGATTGGTGTTCTTGACCTCATAGAGATCCTTGACTGTTTTCTAGATTTCTGGTGTAGTCTTACAATCATGGATATGGGGAATAACGCAATCTTTGAACAACAATTTCAGGAGCATCCTCGCCTTAATCTCCCACTTGTTCGAATCTTGGATTGTTGCTGTTGTTCCTCCTGCAATCAGGTTTGGCTTCACCTCATCATTATTCACAATTTCCCATGCATTGTGTCCCTCAAGCAAGGTCAAATTTCCAACCAAAATATTTGGATCCATCCAGCTTGTTATTCTCATTGAGGTATGCTTCTACTAATTGATTATTCATCTTGAATGAATAAAAAAAACTTCAACCCCAACAATTTAAAAAAAACAACCCCATATCTTCAAAACTACTACAAATGCCAGTGCAAAAAAAGGTCTCCTCCCTTTTTTTAAAAGATCACTTCACTTCTTTTTTTTTTTTTTTTTTTTTTTACAATCAACCCCCTTTATCAAATAAAGAGCCACTCCCTTTTCTTTTAATTAAAGAATTAAAAAAACTTTAATTAAAAAAAAAAATCCTTTAAAACTCCTTTTCCTTTCACCGAAATTATCTTGGCCACCACTCACCCCCCATTTTTTTAATTTGATTATTTAATTAAAATATGTCCGCCCTGAGGTTAGGAACCGTGCATTCGAACCCACAGCCACAGTGAGGACATATGTAGAAGTTGGAAATAGGCAATGAAGCCTAAACTACTCCCACGTAGAATTGCAACTCGTCTCCATCCCCAATCACTTCATCAATTGAGATCTAGAGGACCTTGACACTAACTCCCCTCAATTTCCTGATCGCACTGGTGTCGATCTGGCAGGCCGCTCACACTGGCTTCTCAAGCAATCGTGTAGGTTGCTCACGCACTCGTGCAGGCCGCTCACGCTAGCTGCTCACGCCGCAACAAGGATTGGGCTAGACTTCGCTCCACCCCCACGCCGCGATATGGCACTCTCTCCACCCCTAGGCTATGATCTGGCTAAGCGATCGAACACAGATCCTACACAACGATCAACACTTCAACACATGGATTTCTAGAACACACCTCAACACACCGAGAAAAGCTCATGATCTCCTCACGCAAGAAACTGGATTCAAATTGAATATCGATGTCAAGATGCCAAGATCTTCTCACACAACAGATCGATTGACTTGTTCGTTGTCCTTGCAGATCAATCGACTTGTTTGTTGTCCGATGCCAAGATGCCAAGATCTCCTCACACAACAGATGAAATATCGAGGCTTCCTCCTCCTCACGCAGACTTCACACGGTCGGCGTGATTCAAAAATGGTCCACTCGCGCGGTTCTGGAGAATAAAAGATCATGTAAGGCCAGAACTGAATCGGCGCAACTATGGCCAGAAATCCTTAGCTGATCGCCCTCCAACCGCACTGGTCAAATTTCAGCCTCCACACAGGGTTACAGGCCGTCCTCAGCCTTGTCGCTCTAATACCGATGTCAAAAATAAAAATATCAGAATCAAATTTATTAAATAAACCTGTGCAGCTCACAGGTGTGGAACACCACCTGTAAGACTGCTTTTGTAGAATACTGTCTGTCAATTACAATAATTACATAATGAATATATAATTCACACATAATTAGGGAAGTTCAAACAACACCTTAGAAAATGAGAACAGAGTCTTAATCTAATGTTTGGTTTGAATTGTCACTCCATTAAGACATTTCTTCACTAATCTCAACACATAATTCTTGGAACCAATAATAATGGTATACATTTAAAAAAAATACCTTGTAAATATATTGTCTGTCAATTACAATAATTACATAATGAATATATAATTCACACATAATTAGGGAAGTTCAAACAACACCCTAGAAAATGAGAACAGAGTCCTAATCTAATGTTTGGTTTGAATTATCACTCCATTAAGACATTTCTTCACTAATCTCAACACATAATTCTTGGAACCAATAATAATGGTATACATTTAAAAAAAAATACCTTGTAAATATATTGTGCCTTTCAGGGAGATCTCAAATATTTTTTTATGAATGTTTCTTTATAATATACCATCAAGATTTTCCACGTTGATTTTGTTGAGTTCATTTATAATCAAATGTAGCAAAGGTTCAACTCTTCTCATCTTCTCTCCTTTGTTTTTCCCTAGGAACATAAGTGCCATTAGCCTTTCCAATGGCGACTGAATTTGTTATTTTATTGGTTTATCTTGCATTGGTTAGAGTGCGTTAGTAGCAGCTGACACTTCATCAAAAACAACCCAAGCCTTTTCCTAATACTTCATAACTCAGAACCTGCTCGTATTGATGTACAAAATGCACACTTCTAATTTGGTGTTAGTGGGATAACCCCATCTATCCAATTTGTATTCATGTTGATGATCACAATCAAGACTCCCTACCATTATCTTTTGCCAAAACAAAAACAGATACAAATCTCTCCGAAATTTTTTGAATATTTATCTATGTTATAATCATATTCTATTGCAAGAGAAACATATGAAACTGAAACCTTAATCAATAGGCCACTCACTATCCTACTTTCTGACTCTTTATCTTCAATTCCACTGCAACAATCAATGCTACCTTTGATAGATCTCTGTATATTTCTAATTCTCTGGCCATGAAGACAACAGCCAACTCTAAGGTGTCCGGCTTCTCAAAATCGATTTCTTGGATTAAGTTCTCTCAAAAAAAATACAAGAGGTGCATACAGTTGCAAGTTGCTCATTGCACTAGCGGATCACAGGAAGAAAGATCTATTCAAATGATGTATGTGTCTTCTTGAAAGGTTAATTAAATGAAACGCTGAGAACTCATCTCAATGCAACCATACCATCCTCACAACATGAAGTATGTAGCAATCAATTTTCTAGAATTGAAGATGAACTAGATCAAACCAATAATTACGCTCAGCATAAATTGGAGATTGAACCAGACTGATGATCATTAAAAACGCCACTACCATGACAAACCAGTGCATTCATACATTCATCTGGAGGCAACGAACTTGTTTCAAATTTGAAATGTTTTGACCACTCCTTCAATCGTTAATGCATTTCATAACATTAGCTGTATTAAATCAAAGACGAAATCGAATGCACGACTTATTGCATGGCACATTAGATGTATAGCACCATTCCCATGACTTTTGCGACTCGAATAATTCACAATTTATCAATCTTTTGGCTGAACATATACAATGGTGGTTACTATGGGTGATTTACTTGGCTTTCGCCCATGGTATTTTCCTGTGCATGTGCACATGCATTCTGCCCAGATCAATTTATTAAATTTTAGTACATCCATCGACCATATCGATAACATTAGCTTGGCATCCAAGAATCAGTTGCACTCTCACTTTACAAATTCTGACCACAAGTTCTTAAGAGCTCCTTCGATCAACAAATTTCTTAACAGTTTGCATCTTCTATAAATAGCACTCAGAAAGGGACATCCCACTGATCGATCTCTTTTTTTTTTTTTTGCCATGAACCAATTTTTTATTATTATTGATTCAATGTTCTATTATCTATTGTGTGCTGACCTATAAATAGCACTCAGAGAGGGACATCCCACTGATCGATCTCTTTTTTTTGGGCCATGAACCAATTTTTTATTATTATTGATTCAATGTTGTATTATCTATTGTGTGCTGACTTACTCATTTTGATTGCAGGTATACATCATGAAGTTCAATTTTTGTTTTTCGGGAAAAGACTTTGAGGTACATCGTTGAACTTACCTCATAATTCTAGATTAAATGCCATTCAAAAACACACAGGGATAACTTAGAGTAATAAAACTTACACTATTTGCTAATGAGATTCTCTTTTCTTGGAGGAGCTCCCCATAAAATTGTACAGTTTCAGCTTTATGCTCCCCCTGAGTTGGCTTCAATTTTCATTTTTCTTCTTTATTTTCCAAATCCAAATCAGTTGCTTTCTAGTTTGATCTCCATCTGTCTTTCTTTTTCTCCTTACTTATTTGTTGGCTAGATCCCTTCAAAACCACGAACAATATACAATCTTTGGCTCTATGGCCTAAGTTATCACAAATATATCATCTAATGTTCCCAAGAAATGGAAGAATTGATTCAAATCTTATGTTGATCTTATTTCTACTCCTCGTGCCATGAACCCTACAATCAATAGATTTATCCTTGAAATCATTACATAAGTAATATAACCCATAAAAGAAAATTTTGTACCTGGAAACTTATGGAACTAATTAAGAATTCTCCTCATTTGACTACTTCTTATGTTGGGAAAGTCTTTTCTTTCTTCTTTTACATTTTGTTGAAGTGTGTCCAAATTCTTGATAGCTAAAGCACCTAACATTTCTCATACCACTTCTTGTTTCATTCTTTGCTTCCTGATTTTGATGGTGGTTTTCCTCATTGCTGCTCAAAGTTTTCTCTTTGGGATTTTAATTTTTTTCCTCTTTTTCTCCTTTTATGGTTAACCCATTTTGTTTTATTTATGTTTCTAAATTTTCACATTAGTTTTTGATCCTTAATATGACTTCTATTCTCCTCTTCAGTCTTCGTTGCCTTCTTCAATTGAATTTTTAGATCATTTTTTTCTTCTTTGAAGGCATACTCTCTCTCCTTAAGAATCTCAAGAAGTTCTTCAGATTTGTGTTTTCTAATGAGAGTTTCTCTTTCAGCCTTTCTTGAACTTTATTTGGCTTCAAGGGTCACTCGTCTCCTAAGCTCTTCATCTTGAAACTCCTACACTGGAAATACACCATCCTCACCTCTTGAGGAATCGAGTTGAAAACACTGATTATATTCCTCTTCTATAACCCCAAAATCATCATCACTAGATTGACAACAAGAAACATAATGTTCATGGCTGAAAATATTGCAAACCATACCTTTTTCAAGGAGGATAGGTTCTTCAAGATTTGCAACACTCCTGCCTTGTTTGTAGCATTTCTTCTTCTGACATTGTTTCCTCTTGTTCTTTTCCATAATCCCAAGATCTACACTTGAGTGATCAAGCTCCATTGAGAGAACCCGTTGTGATACTAATTGTTGGAAATGAGCTCATTACTGAGGGGGGGGAGGGGTGAATCTATAGTACTAGGGTTTATTTTCCTTTTTAAATATTTTTATCAAAACAACCAAGAATCAGTAACCCATTAGCTAAACATATGAAACTAGGATAAAATCAACATAGAAAAACACCATGAAAAACATCAAAAACATGAACACAATATGACACAAGTGTTCCGGTGGAAAACCCCCTCCAAAGAAAAAAACCACCTATTGTTGTTGTTGCATTAATATTCTATTAATAGTTGAACAAATTTATACACAGAGTACCTAACAGCCACTATCTCGAATACTTGACTCCTATCAAAGTTTGATAGGACCAACATTTTGGAAGGCTCTACTAACATGACTCTATGGACACCTATCTATTGGAAGCCTCCACAACCAACGAGCCTCACCCAACTAACACTGGACTATAGAACCACCATTAAATGGAGATACTAATTCCAATATGCTTAATTACCCGCTAGAAGAGGCCTTCTCCTATATGCATTATCTACTAGTATCTACTAGCATGAAGCTTGTACACCTCCAACTTCTCCATTCGAACCACGTCTCATAATATTTCAAATTGGGTTCTAAAATCTACTCAACATGAAAAACCCAACAACCTCTCTAATCTGTATATAAAATATGACAAGAACACCAGTCAACTCAGCTACAGTTGTAGAATAAGCTCTATTAAACACTATAGAACTCTCTCACACTGTTATCCAACCAATCTACTCAACACACTTGACCCAGAATGACACACACACATATATAGGAAATTGACCACATCAATCCTCGAACAAATACAGATGGAAAATAACAAGTTTGACTGACAAGGGTAGGGTATAGGAAAAATCAAATTTCTTCTCATCTCAAGCCTCTCCCAAACTTGACAACCTTCAAATCCTCATCTACCATAACATCCACACACAAACCAATACCATCTAGTTCATGCACTAACACCCATAATCAAACATGGCCAATAGCAGTACCAAACACGCATATGCACCAACAATCATTTGAAACTCATGCTACCAGGTTGACATCAATGCCAACTAACAACACTGCAACACAACAACAATGCCAACACTTTAGATATACTTTGACCTGATCAATTCTATTTCATTTTCACTTGATGCTGTAAATTCTTCTATTGCACTTACTTGATGATTTCCAAGATAAACACTTGGTTCATTTACCCTTTTTTGGCTTGCCATTTTATTATTTCCATCAAAAATTTTGGATCACTTTAGGCACTCTTTTTATGACTCTCCCTTTCTCTTTTTTGCAACCACTTTTTGATCAAAATTTTCCAAAAAAATGAAGGACCCAACAACTCCCTTGTGATGATACATTAAACCTATTGGACAACAACCTCGTGATGTAAAAAGAATTTAAACATGATGTAACTTTAATAGTGCCCAACATTAACTCCCTGACTCACCACTCATGGCTAATGTGAGGCTATTTCAAGCATTGATGTGGATAATGTCATTTTATTTTTTCGTATGTATAGTATTCTACATTGACACGAATGAGTTTTTTTAGCAAACAAAATATTTGTATTGAGGGTTCACTCCTTGTTCATTAGGGATAAATAGGCCTTGTCTTTATGAAAATTTTTAAGTTTGATCAATTGGATTATTGTCCAATCGATCCTCAAGCAACTTCTGATTCTATTGTCCCTTTAGTGGATAACCCTCGTCTGCCTACTGAGAATCTAGGAGAATGTATTCTTCATTGATGGGTACCTTTGATCTTCCCTCTCTTATCACTAGAATCAATGTCGTTTCATCATCTAAGGAGTATCCTCGAAAAGAGTTCTTCCAAACTCATTATTTTTCAGACCCTTGGACCTTGCCTTCACTTACGACCACATTAGCTGAAGGACAAGTTAATGGAATGGCATTCCCTATGTCTGCAGTTTAGCTTAGATACCACTCTATTGTTAACTCTGCAGACAACCACTCTACTTCTTTTTCTGAGGAGGAGCTAGATGGTGATGTGGCCCCGGCCTGGACCCTTGATTCTACCTCCGCCTTGGACTGCTTAAATATGATCTTACCTTCTGAAGAAGCAATCCCAGAAGTAATGATGGGTGTATATCAACCTTGGGAAGACTTACACCATCGTTCATATTTTCTTCCTCCATTGCAGGAAGTAGAATCTAGGTTCTCTGAGCTCTTTACTAGTGATGTTTGTACGGTATAAAATCCTTTGGCTCTAGCACACTTTCGCGCCCAAGGTAATATGTCGGTGATTTCAAAAATGATATCTATAAACATCTCTACAAACCCTAACGTGATCGAGAATCTCTTCATCAGAGTCGAATGTTCCCCTGAAGAAATTCAAGTTTACATCGACCTTTTCAAGGAATTTCGAGATGTATTC
Source organism: Pinus tabuliformis (assembly GCA_031772625.1). Lineage (NCBI taxonomy): Eukaryota > Viridiplantae > Streptophyta > Pinopsida > Pinales > Pinaceae > Pinus > Pinus tabuliformis. Next base: position 737,406,662 of record CM062813.1, read on the forward strand.
ACTTGGTCTTATGAAGAAATGCCTGGCATTAATCCATCTATAGTTCAACATGAGATCAAGACATATGAAAACGCCAAACTAGTTCATCAAAGGCTTCGGCCAATTAATACTAGGAAAACAACAACCATTAAAGCTGAAGTAGAGAAGTTGCTCCAGGCGGGTTTTATATACCCTGTTCCTCATGCCGATTGGGTTTCTAATCCAATCCCTATGGATAAAAAGCAAGGAACAATCTGAGTCTGCATTAACTTTAGGGATCTAAATAAAGCTTGTCCCAAGATAATTACCCCACACCATTTATTGATCAGATTATTGACGAGTGTACGGGTAATGAGATTTTTTCCTTCATGGACAGTTTTTCCGATTATAATCAAATCTCTATCCGTCCTGAAGATCAACATAAGATAGCTTTTATATGTCCATGGGGCACCTTTGCATACATAAAGATGCCTTTTGGTCTTAAAAATGCTGGAGCTACTTTCCAATGGGCCATGTCATATGCTTTCCACGACATTAAACATATCATCGAAGAATACTTGGATGATCTAGCTGCTCGTTCTTGAAAGAGAACTGATCATCCTAGTCACCTTCGATTGGTTTTTGAGCGATGTTGTTTTTATAAGATCCGGTTGAATCCCAATAAGTGCATTTTCGCGGTTACATCTGGTCGGTTATTAGGGTTCATCATGTCAAATGAAGGGATTCGAGTTTATCCCTTCAAGGTTGAGGCAATAATTCAGTTGTCTCCCCCATCCTCAATTCGACAACTTCAAAATCTTCAAGGGAAAGCTAATTTCTTAAGAAGGTTTATAGCAAACTATGCCGAGATCACTAAAGGATTTATGCATTTTCTATGTAAAGGAGTTCTATTTATATGGGATGAATTTGTGCAGCGGTTGTTCGATGCTTTGAAAAAGGCATTAGCCTCTACCCGACTTTTGAGTCCACCAAATTATGGTAGGGGCTTCCTTTTATATCTCGCGGTAGTAGAATCAACCATTGGGATGGTTCTCGTTCAGGAAGACGATGCTCTCACAGAGCATGTGATTTATTATTTGAGCCAAGGCTTGATAAGTCCTAAACTTCGCTATTCTCCGGTTGAGAAGTTGGCTTTGGCAGCTGTCCATGCTGTCCAGTGGCTCTGTCATTATATCTTGCTATGCAAAACTTTTTTCCTAGCAGTGGTCAATTCATTTCAATTTGTCCTCAGTAGGCGAGTGATTGGGGGTAAATATAATCGATGGATAGTCATTTTACAAGAATTTTATCTCGAGTTCTTGTCCACCAAGTCTAAGAAATCCATGGTTTTCGCCGAGCTAATTTCCGAGCTGCCTTGTGGAGAGGATACTATTTATGAGGAAAGTTTTCCTAACGAACATTTATTCCTCATCTCTTCACTCGACCCTTGGTATGGCGTTATCATTGTCTATCTCCAGACTTCGAAGTTTCCCTCTAGTTTCTCTAAGGATGAATGCCGGAAATTACGTCACCTGACCAAGAACTATGTTATCATAGGTGATACATTATACCATCGAGGGGTTGATTCAATCCTTCGGTGTTGTTTAACCCTAGAAGAAGCAGAGTCGGTGCTCAATGACTGCCACAGTGGAGCTTGTGGTGGTCATCTTTCTGGGCTTGCTACAACCCAGCATATATTATGTGCCATCTATTTTTGGCCTTCGCTCTTCAAAGATTGTGTTGAAGCGGTCAAACACTGTCACCCCTGTCAAATCTATACTCAGAAGATGCATGCACATCCAACTCCTCTCTTTCCCATTGTCATTGTCGATCCTTTTACTAAGTGGGGTATTGATTTTACAACTTGTAATTTGCCTTCAACGGTGAATCACAAGTACATTATCGTGGCTATAGACTACTTTACGAAGTGGGCTGAGGCTATGCCCACTTATAAAAATGATAGTGAAACGGTAGAATTGTTCCTTTTTAATCAGATTATCTCAAGATTCGGTATCCCGAGAGAGATTGTCACTGACCATGGCAGTCATTTCCAGAATCAACTAATGTCTGAATTGGCCCTTAAATTGGGTTTCCACCAGGAACATTCATCTCCTTATTAACCTTAGGCCAATGGACAGGTCGAGGCAGTCAACAAAAATCTTAAGACGATCCTGTAAAGGACAATCGACGAAAGTTGGTCCAATTGGCATCTTATGTTGTATCCGGCTCTTTGGGCATACCGAACCTCTGTAAAGACTGCTACTGGTTTTACACCTTTTTAGTTAGTTTATGGGATGGAATCTATCTTTCCTATCGAATGTGAAATTCCATCTCTTAAGTTAGTTGTTGAGCTCCTTCCAGAGACTTCTAGTCTCGAAGAGCGCCTCCTTCATTTGGAACATCTCGATGAGCAGCGTCGAGATGCTGCCACAATCAATGAGGCTCATAAGAAAAGGGTTAAAACGCAATATGATAAAGTTGTCCTTCCTCAAGTATTTTCTGAAGGTGACCTCGTCTTGGTCTACGACCAAGATAAGGACACCTTGGGGGTAGGAAAGTTCAAGCCTATGTGGTACGGTCCCTTCATTATTAAATGAGTTTTAGAAAAAGGGGCATATGAGTTAATCGATTTTGAAGGAAACAAGTTGGTGGAGCCCCGAAACGGGCTCTACCTCAAGAAGTACTTTGCTTAAGTAGTAACTGGGCAGTGGCTTCTTTGTACATTTTGTATATTTGTACATATCTCATCGAGAGTTTTTGATATCGACACTTTTTGGTCTGCTGTGGCAGGAGTTGATGGATGACTTGGTCTATTTTGGATCACCAATGGTGCTAGTTGGCACACTCGGAACCTTGCTTCCGCAACTTGGGTACTCTACTATCCAACTGGTCAATTGATGGTGTCAAGGGGAGTATGCATTGGTCCCACTTCAAATAATATGGCTGAGTATACTACCGTCATTAATTTACTATCTGAAGCCATTTCTTATGAAATTGATTCGTTGTTAGTCTATCTTGATTCACAATTGATAGTGTCAAAATTGAATAATATTTATCAGGTAAGGGATCCATGTTTATATCACTAGTATTTAAGGGTGAGGTTTTTGCAAATATAATTTACTTACACTAATTATTTTCACATTCCAAGATCTCATAATTGGTTAGCTGATTCTATCGCTAATCAAGCATTAGACTGGCACATCAATAATTCATCACAATAAAATCAAGCATCAAAAAGTCAAACTGTGTATATATATCATAAAACATCTCAATTGTACATAAGTGTGTCCAAAATAATATACAAAAATTGGGACTCAAATGCCCATAATCATGTCCAGTACATCTGATTCCCCAGCGCAGGATGAGCGCTAAGTAGGTAACTATCGCATTGGCCACACGCCTAAGAGTGCAAACCTAGTCACGTGGCATGCCAACCACATGATGCTGCATATCTACAGGAATATCCTCTACGGCCACCATCGGTACTCTGTGAGTGCGTCTCACCAAGTGTCGTTGAACTATGTGTAGCAGTCGTTCTGTGTCTACAACTGCCTCTTCGGCACCTCGGTCGTGACATCTGTGACATGGGAAATCATCTGGTCGTACCGGCCCAGTATCTGGAACATAATCATCATATTAATCATTTGAATCCTCTCAAAAATATTTTTCAAAATTCATTAATTCAAAAAAATCACAAAAAAATCATAAAAAATAAAAACACTTACCTGTTGCCCCATGCTGTGGTCGGTGGTAATACAAGATCAGGATCCCCTCGGAAATCCAACCCAGCATAAGGGTAGTCATGTATGGCAATGATCTGCTACTCCCACCATGAGAAGAAGTCATTGTCAAATGCAGTCCGTGGGACGTCCCCGCCTCCTAGACGTTTCATCAGGTTAGCCCACCTGCCGATGCGTGGATCTCGTGGGGTGTTGATTGAAACTGGCACTCTAGGATGAAGTGCATGGACCCTCTCAAAAAAGAAAGAACACAAAATAGTCCCATATCCAAAGTTTTGTGTATGCCCTCTCTTGATGGAAGTAAGCTGGCTTTTTAGGCTGGCCAAAAGAGGAGTACACCAGTCAAATATGGTGGTGAGACAATCTACCGCCAAGCTCATGGCTAGCCGTGATGCCTGGTGCAGAGAAGCTGATATGTTCACCCTAGCTATAGCGAACAAGATTATCCTCAGTGATAGACTCTCCACATGTTTGATTGGAATTTGACTTCCAATCTTCTCTGGATGTGTCAGGCAATATATATGTACATAGTCGTCGATCGAGAGACTGCCTCGTGTCCTGCCCCTGGAATGTACTGCCTCTCCCCTTTGGGAAATGCCTGTGATGAAATAAATGTCTTCCACTTCTATCCTGAGTGGCATCTGGTCAATCATAAATGAATCATCCTCAATGCTCCAATAGTGAATGAGCATCTCAAGCATGCATGTGTTTGCTTTCATATTTGGCATTTTGAATAATTTTAGCAAATCACATCCCCGTAAGGCATCCAAAGCATTGGGATCGTTCATAACCTTATCATCCACTGAGGTATGCTCTCTTTCTCACCAAGTGACTGGCATCCTGAAGAAAAAACGATTTTAGACCGTTAATTTTTGTGTTTGAAATGCTCATGGCGTATACATGGGTCCATTTACACACAGTCGTGTGTAGGGCCTGTGTGTAAGCAAGTTTCATATATCCAACCCACGTATACGCCGCGGTGAAATTTTTGACAAAAAATTCAATGGTAAAATTTAAATTATAAATTATAAAACTAGTCACAATTGAATGCAAGACAAGTATAAAGGTTACCTGGTGGTTTTGGAAGGATCTAAACGGTTGAATTCGGCATATGGAAAATTTTTCTTCTTTTGCTCCACTCCTCTACTCTTGAACTCAAATGGTGAAAATGGTGAGTCCAAAAACTATTTTATAAGCTTTGAAAATGCAAAACTTTTTCAAAACTTGATTTTGTTTGGTCTCATGTGACTTTTAACTTGGGAGCTTGGAATGTCGAGAATGGTTTGATTTTCAGGACATTTTGGACATTTTTCGACAGTTTCGAGTCGGTTCCATGACTGCTGACCCGTCATGGTAGGTATAATTTTCTCACTGGCATATAGGTTAGGGAAGCCAATTCTTCATTGCATTATGCAAACTAGCCTCCATTTGTCGATACACTTGCCATAGGGTCGATCCCATCGTGTTATGTTTCGTAAACCATTTTCACTCGCCGATTTTTTTTTAATCATGACATGATGGTAGAGCCATCCTTTTCATGGGCATCGTAGTTAGCACCTCACTGACATTTGTTGCCCATGCTACTCCGATCTGAGTAGGCACGAGAGTCCTCTGTAGTCCCACCATGACTTATGCGATGAAGACTCATTCCTCTTTGATTCTTTGCTTCATTCTAGCCTTATACCCTAGAGGCTCCTTTGTGTTGAGTTGTACTACTACATTACATTTTGACCATTTGCACTCTTTTGGCCTTAAGCCGACTTCACTTGGACTCGTGTTTAAGCCAACTTTTGACCATGACTACTACGAAATCAAACTTGCATGCCCTTGCCTTTTGCAACTTGACACACCTTGATCCATGGAAGGAACACACCTTTGAGTGTCTTTGACCAGTTTTCACCTCCCTGCATTAAGCATAGGAATGGTCCAATCCCAGGAACTAGATCATCTGTTTCACTGACACTCATTCTTTCCACTATACTATAGTATTCTTTTACTCTTTTTCCAGCTTAAAGAAAAAGACAAAAAAATTATATATTCCAAAAAATAGAGCGGGAACGGGACAATATTTCCACTTATTGTTGGCTGCTAGAGTTAGTCGTGTCACCCTTTAACAAAGAACTCATAGCAAAGTCTCCTCCATTTGGGCGCGATTTAGTTTGACCTAGGCACGCCTTAACCTTGTTATTGAGTCAGTACTCCCCTGATTGGTTATCTCTTCCAATCATATGGAGGGTTCGTTCGTGCCTCCTGCATGATGAACTTATACAGAGTCATCATATGCTACCACATAGTCACATTGAGTCGTGCTTTTGTTCAAGGGAAGTTAGCAGCCTCTCTGTAGTGTCTCTTGACTCATTTTTCAATCAGCCATCCCTGGTTGTTAGTATCATGTCTATCATCACATCAGCTATATTGGTCCTTTACTCGTGCCAGTTTGAGAAGGTCCCCATCAACTTCTTGCTGGCAAGTCTTGTCCTTATTGACGACGACATCTTGCTCTGAGGACAGGCCTAGAGCTGCACCCTAGCCCTATTTTCATTATTGATAGGTCACCTTGTGCTCAACATCGATCAGTATCATGGGTCTTTCACTAAGTGGTTTCCCTTGTGTTCGACATCAGCTTACATTATCACACATTGGGATTCATGCAGTACCTTGGTTTCCATTTGACCCTATTGGTGGATACCTTGCCTCTGTCTCAGCTTTCATTATTGGTTGGTTCAGAGGGTTTCTGTCGTGCGCTAGCCACATCTTGTGTACGCCAGAAACGTGCTTCGGTTGGGTTACTACATATTTTTTCGTCTGATTCCTTCCACATTATTGGCCTACGGGTTACACTTGCGCTAGATTGATGAAGGATGCCTTAATGACTTCCTTCTAGCAGATCTTTCCCATCGACTATGACTCAATGCTCTGGGGAAAATATCTAGAGTTCGTTTGGCAGTATCTTGGGGTTTGCAGTCATTAGTGGCGGATCCTTCGCTATCAATAGTGGGAAACCATCATTGTCTCCTGATTGATAGATTCTTATAGGTGTTTGACTCCAGCTCATCTATTCACACTTGTTAGCTTGTACTAGGTACCTTGATGCTCATTATCATTATCAATGAGTAGTCTCGCGTTTGTTAACGGTATACATCAATGACCGATAATCAAATGATTTCTCACATGGTCGACCCTAGATCATTTATTCCCATAGAGTAGAAATGTACCACGGCAGTCAGTGAAGACCTCAGGTTGGATCAGGATTCATTGGGTCACTTGACAGTTGTTCCTGTTGCTACTAGTTGATACCACTCTACCTTATATGTTGCAATCATTCATGGTGACATTCTATATGCTAGCACCTGAGTTTACAGTGCAGTACCATCCTACTCCATCATGTCCATTTGGTACCTTTTGTGATTAGTCTTTGATATCAGTGATCCTGTTCATTCTTCAGCATCATTGACATTCTTATATGTGATATTCAAACATGTACTTGTTCAATCATGATCAGATGATCCATTATGTATTTTCCAGTTCTTTATACTTGTATACTTAGTGGATCCGCTTTTACTTGATATGCAGACATGCTTTAATTTCTCTGAGCATGGGTATGCCCGCCTCAGACAGTGTTTCTTTCTTATCTCCTTTTGTGGCTTAGCAGGCTGAACTCTAGTGAAGTCCTTCTTAGTTTTGGGTAGATTTCCTTTCCATTAACTTGCTTAATACATTTCAGCCATCATGGACCCCTTCTGACCTCATGTATTAGGGGGCAGCTATTATAGCTCCAAACCTCACTCTTGATGTTTGTGATGCTGCACTCATGGCCTAGGGAAACCCCTGCTTCCAAACCTGGTCCAAATATTCAAAAAACAGTGTTTTACTCCTTATACGTGACATTGCCCTGAGCTAAACGCGTGTGTATGTGGGTTTGTGTATACCCAACCCGCGTATATGTCTTAAGACACTTAAAAAAATTAAAACTCCTTAATTTCGGGCGGAGATCACGGGTTTTACCTGTTGATTACCTATTAGTGCCCGTGGCCCAACTTTTCCCAACAAATTCCCAACTAAAAAACTACTTTGGGAGAAGTATGAAAAAGTTTCAATGGGAAGGCCTAAAGGAGGAGAGAATAAAGAGAAAGATCACTCTGCTGAGATTTTCCCTCACCAGGTCTGAAGATCCTTGTGCTTCCAGCACTTCCCCCATTTACAGGAAACCCTTGTTTCCTTCTGTGTTGATGTCTTTCTACTAGAGAGATCATGGAGTAAGTCATGGAAGGAGTTTTTTGAAGGCTTGAGACTGGAAAAATCCAGAGGACGGTTCCGATTGGAGCCTGCGAAAGGACGAATCAGGTGAAATCATTCCTTTCTGTACTTTGGTTATTTATAATAAAAGAAACACTACTCTTGTTCCTGATATAAATCTTCTTCATGTTTGTGATGTCAATGTTATAACTCATATGTGAATGGTTGTTTTTAATTATATAACTAACCACCTTTCCTTATGTTATGAAGAGGGTTTCTTTATGATGCTTGGTCAATATATTGTTGTATTTTCTGGAATTGTTTGTTTTGCAGGTTGAAGGACTAAAAGGAACTCCAAGAGGGTTTGGACCCTAACTAGATCTTCTCAAACAAAGGACCCTCAGGTGCACCCCTTTTTCATATAGCTTGTTTATATTAGCATCATGGTTGTATGGAATGTGTGTTTCTCTCTGTAAATAACCTCTGATCTGCTAGGGTATCAACCCAAGACCCTAGGGGAATTTGTCCCTTAACACATCTATACATCTAAATCAGTGATTCCACCACCAAATCAAATCAAAACCAAATCAATCTTAAATAACTAGCCTAAAATCAATTAATTCAACAAAGTTAAATCATTAAGATATTTCCCTCTCTGAGCATTAGGAAGGCTAGATCCTAATCTCAAAAGTAGGTTTGTGGTTACCTCTATTATTTCTTTAAACACAACATGACAACTCTAGGGAAATTTTAGAGTGATAACATAGTGGCGACCATACTGGGGACCATCAGTCCTTATTTTAATAAACCTTAAAGGAAATCCTAAATCTCATCTTTTCACCTTAAGGCTATTTTGGGGTTGTCAAAAGTTTCATTAAAAAACAAAAAAACAAAAATTTTGGCTTCCAAAAGAACATACTCTACCAGGGCACAACCAGATCCAAACCCTAATATAATAGTTGATAATCCAGATAGAATCTTAAGAAAAAACAATAAAGTAGAAAGTCAAGGAAGTATTGGCTAGTTAATCAAAGCAAATTCACTTCCTATAGAATTTTCAAACGTAGAGGATATTCAATTTGATTTATCATTTGAGCTTTCTTTATTTCGTACCAAATCAAAAAATGCAGGCTATGATACTGTAATAGACCCTAATTTTATTCATTTTTTTAAATAAAAGAATAATACTATACATCATAATTTAGACCAACATGTTCTAGACACTTTTGACAAGCTTGAAGCGTTAACCTCAACTTTGATAAGGAACATAGATGAAGCTTATTTTCAACAGTCAGTTGAATTAGCTGCCCTAACTGCTGCTACCTCTGAACACTCTACAGTACCTTTAGAAAATGTAATTATAACCTCATTCGGTACCACCCATGTATAATACCCACCACAGTTCATTCCACAAAGCCAGTTATACCGAAACTTCCTCTCCAACCTAACCTTCCAAGTTCATCTTCTAGCACTTCTGCTACATTTTCTAGCACTTCAAGCTCATCTGCAAGCACTTCAAGTTCATCTTCAAGCACTATCACTTTACCTCCTAGCCACGCTACAATCCTAGCCATGGCTACCAAATATGCTCCTTTGGCCTTACCATCTCAAGTACATGCCATGCCCCAAGACTACCAGAGTAAAATATTTCAATTTGATGGTACTGGTCAATATACTACACAACAACATGTACATAAAATGAGTGATTATTTTGAATTACATGAAATTGATGAAGAATATGTACAGATGAGATTATTTGCACAAACACTAGTAGGAGATGTCAAGAAATGGTTTAAATCTTTACCTGCTAATCATATTATTGATTTAACTATTTTCATAGATTGTTTATCAATAGACTGTTTACAAATATTGTCTGAATATGAAAACATTAGAAGAGCTCCTAATGAATCTGTTCAGGACTATTGTACTAGATTAAACAATATTTATAATGCAATCCCTACAAATATCAAACCTCCACCAGACATGGCACTAATAAATTTTCCTGATGGTTTTGACACTGATATGTATTACCAAATGAGAGAAAGAAACCCTCCAACTTTAGAACAGATGCAAAGTGATGCAGTTAGTGTAGAAGTTAACTTCTTGGCTAAAAGAGCTAGAATGAGGAATGAGAGGAGAGTTACCATTAAGGAAGAACCATTCACTTTAGATGTTAAGATAGACACTTTGGCTAAAAGTTTAGAAAAGGTAATGGATAGATTAGAGAATATGGAAAGAAAACCTCAGTGGGAAAATCAACAAGGACCTAATATCAAAAACCCTAACTTTAGGAAAAATCCTAATACTGGAAAATGAAAATAAGGAACACCCGATCAAAAAATTAGGCCACCTTTCTAGGAAAATTATGCTGAAGGTTCACAACAACTTGAAGAAGACCAGGACACCGAGATAAACTTGTTGGGAGTAAACAATAAAAACACCATTTTTCTTGCCCAGGAAGAACAGGAATTGTACATGTTACAACAATTACAATTAGAATCTCGAGAGTCCTTTGACTACAAGCAAGGCTATGAATCTACTATCTATGAATTTCACAAATAATATAGCCTTAGAAGCAAAAAGAACACAGAAGTTCCTACTAATAAATCAGTCCAAACTCAAACTAAGAAAATATCAGAAGCTCCTATGACCAAAGTTCTACAAATTCTACCTAGAGGAAATCAGGAGCCTTCCAACCCAAAAATTGTAGACATAACTTCAACTAAAACTCAAACTTCAGCCAAAACTCAAACTTCAATTGCTACTCAAACTATTCCAAACAAGAAAATTGGAAGAAAAACCATTGATACACAAACTGAATTACCAAGTGCCGGTAAAGAAGACAAAAACACACAAACCCAAATTTCCAAAAATGAAATCATTCAACTAGGAAAAACTCAAATTCCATTCAATATCAAAATTGAGTTAGGCAAGTTGAAAATACCAGTTCCTTTAACAAAGCTAGTGAAAAATGAATCATACAAAGCACAAATTACTGAAACACTTAACATAAGTGAAAGAGAAGATGTTGTAAACATTAATGATGATCAACCTGCGTTATTATTTTGTACAGAAGTGAATGGAAAACAACAAACAAGGGGGTATTCCTCCATTCTACATTAGCTTAAATGTTCATGATAAAATCCTACATAATGCTATGTTAGATTCAAGAGCATCTCATAACCTAATGCCTAAAGCAGTCATCGAAAGATTAAACTTAGACATCAATAGACCCTACAAGGATTTGTTTTCCTTTGATTCTAGTCAAGTCAAATTCCTAGGCGTGATAAAATATCTGTGTGTAACTCTAGTGAAATGCCCACCAAAAAGTATTGTTATGGACAGAGTAGTTGCTGATATTCCACCTAAATATGGTATGTTGTTATCTCACTCATGGGGAGAAAAATTACAAGGATCTCTGCAATTAGACAAGTCATATGCTACCATTTATGTATTTGGACAGAAAAGAAAGCTTTATAGAGAAACCTTGATCAAATACATGGTAAGTAGTTCAGAAAGACCACATAATTACCCTATTTATTCCATGCATTCTGATCTGGACTCTTCTATCTTGTATAATTTAGACAATGACAAAAATGAAATCACAACTTTAGAAGGAAAACATAAAGAACCTGACAGTAATAATATATTTCATGAATCTAGGTGGCACCTAGATTTTGATGGTTCAGTGAACAAATTAGGAGCAGGTGCAGAAGTTTGGATTCATAGCATGGAAAATAATAATTCCGAAGGTCATGCCTTTAGATTAAACTTAAAATGCACTAACAACATGGAAGAGTATGAAGAATTAATCTTAGGATTACAAATTGTAAGAAACCTTGGAGCCAAGAGAGTTTCTATCATGGGAGACTCAAAATTGATCATAAAACAAATTAAAGGAGAGTATTCTGTGAATAATCCTAGACTTAGCCAATACAGAGAAATTGTTCTAGATCTAATTAAAGAACTTATTGAGATTGGTTTCATTATTATTCCTAGGAAATAGAACATGAAAGCTCATAGTTTGGGTACTTTCGCTAGCACTTGTAGATTACCTTTTCAGCCCAATCACTAGTACACTGCAGAGGTAAGACACAAGCCTGTTATACTTGATAATCTGAAATATTGGCAGATTTTTTCACAAGATTCTTAGATCTATAATTTTATGAATGCTAAGGGAGTGTTCCAAAACTGTAACATAGATACTGATTTTACAGTAGATGACATCATAAATAGTGAGATAGATATAAATGTTGTAGATGTAAATAAACCCACTAAATTCACTAAAGTAGAAATATATAACTTAGAAAAAGTAGAAATAGAAGAAATAGTCAATGATGATTCTGAGATTTTAAACCTTAAAAATAACTTTCTTCCTAAGGGATTAGCCCCATTGGAAGATTTTTTTGATTCAAATTATGTATCTAGAAAACCAAAAATGGATCCTTTAAGATCAGACATATAAGAATGTAATATAGGAATAGAAGAAAAACCTAAGCTTATTAAATTATCCAAAGCATTACCTCCAGCTGAAAAGTTGAAATACATAAGTCTGTTTAAAGAATTTCAAGATGTCTTTGCCTGGAGTTATGAAGACCTCAAATATTATGACACCAACATTATTCAACATAAAATACCCATCAAATAAGATCAGAAACCCTTTTAAAAAAAGCTTAGGAGGATTAATTTGGTTCTTATGCCATTGACAGAAAAAGAAGTAAAAAGGATGTATGAGGCACAAATCATAGCACCAATTATATATTTAGATTGGCTCTCTAATTTAGTCACCACTTGAAAGAAAACAAGAGAAACTAGACTTTGTGTTGATTTCAGAAACTTGAACAAAGTATCACTGAAGGATAACTATCCCCTCCCTAAAATGGACCACATTCTCCAGAGGGTAGTAGGGTCATCCATAATTTCATTACTTGATGGATTCTTTGGATTCAATCAAATCCTAGTCCAGCCCACAGATCAAGCAAAGACTGCATTCACCACTCCTTGGGGAACTTTCATGTATTTAAAAATTCCCTTTGGATTGATGAATGTTGGAGCAACATTCCAAAGAGAAATGGACATAGCTTTTTAAAAAGAAATACATGACTTTTATTTTTTTACCAAGATGATATCACAATGTTTTCCAAATCAGATAATGAACATCTAGATCATTTGAGAAGAGTTTTATTAAATGTAGAAAATTTGACAGTTCTTTGAATCCCAAAAAGACACTCTTTGGGTTAGAAGAAGGTAAACTCTTAAGAAACATAATTTCGAAAGAGTGCATTAGAATTGATCCAGCTAGAATAGAAGCAATCCTAAACATCAGTCATCCTAGGAACATTAAAGAATTGCAATCATTTTTAGGTAAAATCATTTTTCTTAGAAGATTTATTTATAACTTAGCATAACTAATTAGATATTTGAATAACATGTTGAAAGAGGATTCAACACTTAAGTGGAAAGTAAAGGCTAAGTAGTCTTTTTAGGCAATCAAAGAAGCCCTTACTAAAACACCTATTCTCATAAGTCCTAATTTCAACAAAGACTTCATAATTTTTTCATAATCTTTAGAACATACTATTACAGCAGTCTTATTGCAAAAGAATGATGAGGGTTATGAACAACACATCGCCTTCTTCAGTAAAGCTTTGAGAGATGCTACACTAAAGTATAATATAATGGAAAAGCAAGTTCTTGATTTAGTGAAAGCCATAAAGGATTTCAGAGTATATATTTTGTACTCTCACATAATAGCATATGTTCCAAACTCAATTGTAAAGGACATTCTAACTTAGAATGGGCTTGATGGAGAAGGAGGCAAATGGATTGCCACCATACTAGAATATGACATTGATATCAAGCCTAAAAAGTTGATTAAAGGCCAAGGTTTAGGCAAACTCATGGCTGAATCGAATTGTCAAGCCTTAGACTTAAATTTCATTGTTGATATAGATGATCGGGAAGAGATGGTGACTCCAAAAATTAGTGAGGCTTTCATAGATTCACCCTGGTATGCAAACATTATTTTCATTTTACTCAACCTACAAGCTCCTCCTAGTTTATCTAGAACTAAAAGTAGATTTCTAAAGATGAAAGCAATGAAATATTGTATCTTAGACAATGTTTTATTTAGGAAAGATAATGGTGGCATTTTGTTAAATTATTTATTAAAAGATGAAGCTGACAAAGTCATGCAGGAATTTCATGTAGGAGATTGTGGGGGACACCTATACTGGAAAACAACTGCTGATAAGATTTTAAGGGAAGGTTTTTACTGGCCCACCCTTTTTGCAGAAGTTAGAAAATATGTGACCTCTTGTCACAAATGCCAAATATTTGAAGGCAAGAAGAAACTCTTACCATTACCCCTCAAACCCATCTCCACAGAAATGCCATTTCAGCAATGGGGTCTGGACTTCATTGGTGAAATTCACCTATCCTCATCAGCCTAACATAAACGGATCTTGACAGCCATTGATTACTTTACTAAATGGGTAGAAGCCATCCCTTCTAGACAAGCCACAGATTCTGTCATCATTTCATTCCTTGAAAACAACATCCTTTCTAGATTTGGATGCCCACAAAAGCTCATCTCTGATAATGTTGTTGCCTTTAAATCCAAGAAAATGGTAGACTTTTGTAATCGATACCACATTACCCTTGGCCATTCCACAGCCTATTACCGTCAAGGTAATGGACTTGCAAAATCCTCAAGAAAAATCCTGGCTAATATCATCAAGAAATTGTTAGAAGACAATAAGGAGACCTGGAACAAAAAGTTGGTTAATGCCTTATGGGTAGACAGACTAGCTACAAAAAGGTCCATTGGTACATCTCCTTATCAACTAGTAAATGGAATGGATGTTGTTTTTACATCCTCATTAGGAGTATCAGTGTTGAAGATGATCCAAGAACTACAACTAGAACCAAATGATATCCAAAGGAGGATAAATCAGACAATACATTTGTAGCAAACCAGGGAAGAAGTCTATGACAAATCCTAAGTGATCCAAGATAAAATTAGAAAGATTTTTGATAAGAAAACCAAAGCTGATGATTTTTACATAGGTGACAAAGTACTCAAATGGGATTCCAGAAGAGAAGAAAAAGGTAAACATGGGGAATTTGATTTCCTATGGCAAGGCCCTTGCATCATTTATGGTTATAGAGGTAACAATGCATTTTTCTTGAAACAATTAGATGGAACCGATCTACCACGTGAACTAGTCAATGGTAGAATGATGAAGCGTTACCTTTCCCCATATTAACATTAGTTCATTTGTTTACTTTTCTCATTGTACATAACATTGCAAAGTTTAGATTGGATTGGATGATTACATTTTGAGGTTGAAGCTCGAAGAGAAGGCCAGAAGCTTTGAAAGGTGTAGCATCATATATATGAATAAAGCAAATCACAGAAAAGTAGTTACAAGGCAAGCACAGTCAAAGTTTCAAAGGCTACTAATCTTAAAAGTTCTTGACATTTCACAAGGGAATGTCATCCCCATGTGGAGCCACTGTTAGGGTCCTATAATAATAGGATTCATAATTTTGAATTGACTATGATTAGTCTTGTATTATTGTACATACTTTTGCTTCCTGCAAAATTTTTTCCCATATTAAAAATAAAAATGTAAATAGGGTGAAGTCCTAAAAGAAGAAACAAAGGACTAAAAGAAAATGTTCAAAAAAGAAAATAAAATATGAACCCCACCAAAAAGATATAAAAAATAGATTCTAAAGGTGATGCAAAATCAAATGCCACTACTTTTTGCTTTGCTTTGCAAAATAAGATTGTGTGCAGCTTGTCAAAAATGACACAATCCATGATGGTCAAAAAGTTTAATCTTGATTCATTCATGCTTTAATGTTCATGCTGATAGATAGAGAATAAAGATATAGCCAAACTGTTTAATCTTGGTAGATCAATAGTTAAGTAGAGAAAAATAATGAGCTCAATAGTTTAATTTGAGCCATTGGAAAGTCATAAGGATAGAAATAGATAGTTTTCTTACAAAAGAAAAATAAATAAAGGGTCAGAAAGCTCAAATGCACCCAGTAAATGAAGAAAAAAAGTTAGGGTAAATGATGGGTAGGCAGAAGCAGTTTTCACAAGGCATGGAGAGCATCAATTGGCTCATTCTATATTACTAACGTCCTTCCAAACTCATTTTCCCTTCTAAGAAAACCCATTCCCTATTCATTTTCCCTTGTTCTAACACATTCCCCTTTCCTAAAACCCTTTCCCTAGCTTAAAATACCCATTCCGATCATTAAAACCCTTCCCTTAAGGTAATCAGGCCCTATGCAAAAATCTCCCCCCCCAATATTATTTAACTCATCCCTAATGTGTTTCTAGCACTCGCTCTCATATTTCCTCAAGACCCCTATATATTATTTTAAGCTATAGTTTTGATATATTTATTCCCTGCCATATAATCCTAATCCCAACCATATTAAACCTTCGCAATGTATTATACCCCTCCGCATACAATATGATCGGGTCCCACTTCATTTAAACTCTCGCTATCCTTTAAAACTATGCCTATCTATAACCCATCCCACACCTTGACTCATCCCTCACAACTCCACCACACGATAACCCTCTGATCACCCACCTGCAAATCCAACGGCCCACATCCCATATCGAGTGCTTCGATGTCCAACCTTTGACATCCCAAAAGCAGATGAGATTAGTGGTTTTGCCTGCTCGCCTTTTTTCTACGTGCAGCCCCACGTTATATCATGTCCTCCAAAATAATACCACCCTACCACTAAAAAGTGGTGTGATAAACCATAATACCGCCTCCTCACATCAAATGAAACCACCTTGCTGTTTAAGTTTAACCACGTGCCCAAAGATTAACCACTGTTGGTTAAAAATGAAAAATCCGCCCTTTCTAATCTTTTCACTATTATCGTTGCAAAGAGCCTCTCCCAACCTATTCTAAAGAACCAGAAGATCCACCGAACTGTTCTAAGCCATCTACGACTAGAAGATGTTGCAAACTCCGATTTGAAGTAGCTTAAAGACCATTGAAGCCTCAAAAAGCCTTTGCTGCCCCCAGAGAACCTTTCTGCATACGAAAGCTTCATTTTCCAGGTATTCTGAAAGTGCCAAAGGCCTGTACTTAAAGCTTTGCACAACATTTCTAATAGGTTAATCAATTGAAGCAATTAAAAAACTTGTTGACTTAAATAAATCCCATTGTTGCATCCAAAACCCTTTCTGTAGACTGTATTCATCGTTTCACAATATTCAGAGGTCCTAAGCCTACTTCTTAAACCAAATAGTGATAAATTGAATAAAATAAACAAATTTATGGCTTCCCAAATAATTCTAGATGCAAAACCCCTACAAACTCCTCACCTGGATATTAGTCAACTCCCACTGGCCAATAGAGATTTCTAGATCAAAGACACAGCATCCCCTAGCAATTTGTTAAGACTCCACTGTTGGAGCAAAGATAAATTCCTCAACCAGAATGATGATATTCAACTATGGGAGCCAAATTTAACCAAATACTTGTTCCCACATGTATACCATTTCCTTGAAATAATCCACTTATGCCAACTCTACTATATCCCAAGTCAAAGAGCCATAGTCTCTCCTAACAAGCAAATTTTGTTCACAATCACTGCAGGATCAATAAATGAAAGGTTGCAGATCCAGCCAAAGCCTAATGAAACACCATTTTCTATTGAAAACCTTATTGATCTGTACCTAAAGCTGGAACTTCCCAAGAGATCCCAAATTTTTTAGACTTTCCTCCTAGAAAAATTTCAAGTTCCCATAGGCAGCCCTCCCTATTCTACCACCATTTTCTCTGAGAGAACCAGATAGATTGTAACCATGTTGTCCTGTATTCTAGGATATACCAGTGATGAACATGTAGATGAGCCTATACTTGGTTTCCTTTCTATTTTTTGCTTAGGAAAGCCTCTAGCTACAGTTTTCAATTTTTCCCAATTCTTAGTAGACAAAATACATGATCAACTGATCATATTGCCAGATGAAAGAGTATTCAAATACTCTTCAATATTGTTCCATATGTTTCTTTACTTCCATTCAGAAAGATTTACAGTTAACATCCAAAAACTGGACACTGAGCACCATCCTAGTTCTGTGATATTTTGGACACCCTTAATCCAAAAATATTCCACTGTTCTCAGCTACTAAGAGTTCATTGATCCATTTTTTCACCCAGTTGTTAACATGCTAACCAGTAGCAATTAGCCGAGGGTCAGTGATGAAATAAAGAAAGTTTTACAGTTGTTAAAACAAATTAGAATAGGAGACTAGTATTTATACCAGAACCACACTGAAATTAGGGTGCATGGATGTAAACTGACTCCATATAAGCTTCCCAAATATCTACCCATGAGGATATTTGCACTAAAATATATTAGGAAGATCATAAATTTAGATGATGTTAATTCTCTATCAACCAGGAAGAAAACACAGTTTAAAATCAAGAACCAACTTGGTTCTTTTATCTTAATAATAGGGAGGCTGGAGAGGAAGCAGAGAGATGTTTAGAAGAGATGAAGTCCAGTGATAGTTTCAAATGGCAGTATGATCCTTTGGGTGTCATAAACAAATTAAG
Organism: Pinus tabuliformis; assembly: GCA_031772625.1. Taxonomy (NCBI): domain Eukaryota; kingdom Viridiplantae; phylum Streptophyta; class Pinopsida; order Pinales; family Pinaceae; genus Pinus; species Pinus tabuliformis. The sequence goes on from CM062813.1 coordinate 737,425,203, forward strand.
ACTCAAGTTTAAATTGAGCCCTTTTATGCATGAGTCCAATCCAGAGATTGAAAGATATGCCAACCAGTGAGAATGGTTGGGAAACACCTTACTAGATATGGAGGAGCGGGTGGATACTAGTTCCATTCTACATACTCCATCCCTATAGGACATAAATGCAAAAAGGACTAGAGAATAAGGTTCGTGCTCAAACAAAGATACGACAGATAACAAATTTGAAAATATGTATAGAAAAAGAATAAAGATAAACCAAGTAAATGAGCAAGAAGAAGAAATTGTTACAATTGAGATCATTGATATAGACATTGTCATTAAAGAAAATGCACCTCCTTCAACTTCAAAGGAAACTCATCAGCCTTCAACTTCTAGTGATCAGATCATTCAGAAGCAACATAGTGTTGAAGTCTCTTCAACTAGTGAACCAAAGGATAGAGAAATGGAAATCAAAGAAAGATACAAAGATATTAAGGCCAAAATGAAGAAATAAAAGCTGAAATATATTCACAGTACTTGAAGCAGACTCCTGGCAGCCACAACAGATTACTTTCTGCATTTGATTATAAGACAAGAAAAATGTAGATGACATTTTTGCAGCCCACAGTACACATCGTAAGTCGGCAGCAGATTACAAAATGACAAATTATGAGATCTCTGCCAAAGATGTTCATCCTCTAGACCAAATAGAATTTCATAAGCAAGCAGGAGAAATTCTATACTCAACTATGACTGACAAAGCTATGAGTGCCCAAAAGCTTCACAATTCTTTAGAAAATGTAAAAGTACAGTTGAAACTAGAAAAAGAATCCTCACAAGCTAAAGATAACAGAATTAAATCCCTTGAAGATTTGGTTATTGAAATGAGATATGATCCAAAGAATGTCAAAGGTGCAGAAAAACTCATTAAGGAAAAGGATGCAAACATTGTTGCATTGAAGAAACAACTTAAATTGCCTCCTACTGAACATCCACAGACCAAGGAAGTTCTAGAGAATCAGAGCCAAAAAGATGAAATGATGAACCTCATTCTTCAATTAACTGCTCAATTAACAGAAATGGAAAATGAGATGGATAAGTTAGTACATGAGAAAAAGGCCAGCATGGAAGTAGTGACTATCACTACCATTCCTACAGTTACTGCAACAGTTCCTTCCACTTCAGTAGTTCCAGTAGCCATAGCAGTTCCCACTACATCAGAAACTACATCAGTTATAGGATCATCTATAGCAACATCTCATCCTAGTGATGAAGCAAGTAAATTAATCAAAGCTATGTAGGATATGTCCATCCAAACAAATGAAATAAATAGGCTTAAAGATCAAATAAAAAGTCTAGAGGATTAAAAGAAACTAGTTCAAATCATGCATAAGGATGAAACACAAAAGCCAAACAAATTGACTGAAAGGATACAAAAGTTAGAGAAAGAGTTGGCATTGAAAGAACCACTTGCCCAAGCAAAGCAACAGCTATGGGCCAATACCATTGACTCAGTTAATGATATTTGTCCTTCTATATAGGTGATATTTGAGCAGAATGATTTTGTCAAAGAAGTTGGTGAGGCAATTCAAAGGGTAAGAGCCAAACTTGGAGATAAGCCAGAAGAAGCCTCAAGAATAATCTAGTTCCTTAATACAAAAAACAAATATGAAGTGCAGGAGCTTGGAATAACTGACAGAGCATGAACCATACTAGAAGTAATGAAAGTAATCACCAAAAGGAATTTGATGATACAGCTTGAGGAGAAATGCCAAACAATGGATCTAGCAATAGCCAGATTCATGGTTAAATTTGATGTTTTGAGGTAGAAAGTTCTACCTAATCCATTAGTGATTAATGACAGGTCGATGAAATAGGTACATTGTGACAAGAAAATCAGAGAAGTGGCCAAGGAACAGTCCAACAATTCCTCCATGAAAGGAATTCCTACAGGAAAAGTGCTTTATCAGACTTTTGAGAACCTCTTTTACCTCCAACATGAAGTAAAACATCTCTTTATAAACAAGCCTACTTTTGCAAAGTACATAGAAACTTATGAGATCTTCGGAAGACTGGTAATGATTCAATTACTAGATGCAGAGACTTGGGGAAAGTTGAATGACTTACTGTGAAAGGTAAAACAGTGAAAACAGATCAGTTAAATTGAAGAGTATCAGATGAAGGACAGAGTGTAAAATTCAAAGGAAAAGTAAAGGGATGACCAACATAAAGAAAAAAAACAAAAGAGATGAAGCAACAAAATATCAATGAAAGAAAACAGCAAAACCAAATAAATAGGGACAACTTGCATTAGTTAGATCGTTGTCTCTATCTTATTGCCTGAAGATATTTATTTTTTCTTGAATAATTCCTAAATCAGTTTAGGATATTTTGTAATAGTTCTTGTATAGATACTTCACAGTTCGAAGTATTGAGGGGGGATTGTTGAACCTTTGTATTGTTGTATTAATCTGAAACCTAAGGGTTTATTGTAACATTTTCAAGTCAGTAGACTGGACAAGTAATAAAGGCATTGCATTAGAGCCTTCATGCATTGGGCAACTTCAGTGAAGTATCTTTCAATTGTTCAATTTGTTATTTTCTTAAGTATTCCATAAACTTGTATGTTTTCCAAATTTAAATGTTATAACAGGAATATTATTGCAGAATATGTTTAATTACACTCTGTTCTGAACTATTATTCATTTTGATGTTTTCTTCTGATATCTATAGTAGGGAATTCTTCATTGCTCCCTAGTTTCGATTGACCTCTTTCATTTCCCCCAATATCTGGTTTGAAGAATCCTTAACTGCTTCTTGATCCCAACAGAAAACCACCTCACCCTTCAGCCTAAAAGATCTTAATTTGCTCATCTACCTTGCCCTGTGGACACTTCATTTAGAACTTGATTCAGTCCTGTTTTCTCAACATTTTGACTCCATAGCCCAATGTAAAAAGACATTCATATATACATCTAAATCAGTGATTCCACCACCAAATCAAATCAAAACCCAAACAAGCTTAAATAACTAGCCTAAAATCAATTAATTCAACAAAGTTAAATCATTAAGAAAGAGCCCTCTCTGAGCATTAGGAAGGTTAGATCCTGATCTCAAAAGTACATTTGTAGTTACCTCTATTATTTCTTTAAACACAACATGACAACCCTAGGGAAATTCTAGAGTGATAACTTATACTATTGTAAGCATTATTCCAAGTGTATATAAAACAATTATTTATGTATTATATATAATGTTTGAAAAATAAATCCTATAGTTAGAACATTTTAATAATCTACTTATTCTACAATTTTTACCCTTTTTACGTAATTTTGTTTAAAATTTAGCATCACTTGTTGGAGTAGTAAGTTTATGTTTATAATATACACAATCCATGGTCACAAGGGGATTTTCAAGGGGTCAAATATATATATATATATATATATATATAAACAATGAGAAATTACATATGCTTTCTCTCTAAACAAGATTTATGACATGTCTAGAAAGATTAAATCTCTTGAGGTGCAATCTCTTTTCCAAATTTTACACTCTAAAAAGGCCACACCTCAAAATATTTAGTACCTCTCCAAATTTACCAAATCTATAATTAATATAAATCTACAGTAATAAAAATAATCTTATCATTATCATTGTTTTATTATAAGCTAACCCAAACTCATATACCATAACATCTAAGTGCCCTCTACATTTAAACTAGCAACGTTGGATTGGATGATCTATAACCATTGCAAGCAAAATATACAAATATATAGTTGTTTGTACATATATGCATTCAAATGAATAGAATTCACAAGTAGGGGTGGAATTCGTGGAAGGGTTTAGAATGGAAAATGTTTTTTCTTTTCATGTAATCCTTACTAGTACGGAGAGTTGGTAATATGAGGGATGGATAAGAGATGTTAATTCAATGAGGTATACTTATTTTTAAAGGGATGTTCGAGTTGGTAATATGAGGGATGGATAAGAGATGCTAATTCAACGAGGTATACTTGTTCTTAAAGGGATGTTCAATTGATGTAATTTAGAGATGGAAAGGTTTTTAAAATATAATTTAAATTATTATTATTATTATTTATATGTATTGTTATTTTTTTGTTTTGACATTGTAGTGTAGTAGTAGGTAAAGTTATTTTTATTAAGAATTTTTATTCAAGAATTGATATCTAGTGTTTAATGTTTTTTTTTATTAATTTTTATCAAGAACAATTTTATCAATCAATTTCTCTATTGATCATTATTAATTTAGCATATATCAATTCAATTTATATCATTATTAATTTAGCATTTATCAATGCAATTTATACTGTTCAACATTTAAAAATAAATATTTATTTTTAAATACTATTAAAAATATATTTTTTAAGTATTTGATTGGACCATGTTATTGTAGACTTTGCACAATGTAATGGTAGGTGGATAATTGCCTTACATATCTTATGCTATAATTTACGGATATGGCTACTGCAATAGTCATGCATGATTTTAGATATTTGTGTAGTGCTTTTTTATTCTTTAGTTTTTGTACGAAAACCATCCAAAAATAAAATACTTTAGAATAGCTCATATTAAAAAAGTAACATATTTACCATCACTTACATTCCAACATAATTTAACATTTTTGCATAAAAATGGATAGGGAGAAGAAGTAACTATATATACTTACAAGGAGTTACATCCCACCATTATTTATGTTTCCGAGAGCACTTATGTAAGAGTAAAACTATAAATGTATACACTTACTAGTGGTTACTACCCACCAAAATTTATGAATGTAAACAATTAATTTATCCACTTCAAATCTAAATTTTTTAGTTCCTAATAAAGAAAGACTATAAGATTCTATTTAGTTATTGGCCACTATTAATTTAGAATTTAGTTCCTACCAAGGAAAGACTATAAGATTAGATTTACTTATTGGCCACGATTAATTTATAATTGACCGACAGATAGAATAATTTTTTCATACAATTTTCCCAAAGCATAATTTCTAACATGAGCAGCAAGGACAATCTAGCAATTTCTTTTGAATACCCATTAGTTAAGCTTTGAAAAATATATTAACTAATTTTTAGCTTTATAATATAGATATATACATACATACCTATATAATTCAATTTGTAATCATCTTATTGGTTTATATTTTGAAGAACTTATTTCTACCTTTACGATTACGATATGTGCAATAGATCATAATAAAATATGAGTCTTTTAGCTAGATTCTAAACCACTACCAAAGTTTGTGCAAATACTTCGTTAAAGTAACTATGTTTCAATTTTTTGTGAGTAGATAGAGATGAGAAACACAACACCAAGGTATTCTCTGCTTATCCTTTTTTAAATATCTTGTAATACAAACAAATTAGAAAGCCAAGCCAAACCACATCACAGCCATTGAAAGCCAAGCCAACCCACCCTACGTAGTCGAAGTCTGCATTCACCTAAGTGCATTCAACTTGCATGTAGATCTATTTTCTTATTCTAAAAGGTTTCTAATTTTAATGGATCCATTGCACAATCACTTTTGTTTGTGTGGTCGAATACCTAATTTAGCTTCATAAGTTAACTGTTTTTTATTGTGTTACTTAAGTCCATAAAGGAATAAATTGATTCTATGCAACTTAATTTTAGAGAGTAATAAGTAGTTTTGTCATTTGTTAATGGAGATGTTGGTATATTCATGTCCAATGGCAACATATGCATGGTATTTCAATAATTAGGTGAGTAACTGTTTTTTAGTGTGTTACTTAAGTCCATAAAGGAATAAATTGATTCTATGCAACTTAATTTTAGAGAGTAATAAGTAATTTTGTCATTTGTTAATGGAGATGTTGGTATATTCATGTCCAATGGCAACATATGCATGGTATTTCAATAATTAGGTGAGTAACTATTTTTTATTGTGTTACTTAAGTCCATAAAGGAATAAATTGATTCTATGCAACTTAATTTTAGAGAGTAATAAGTAGTTTTGTCATTTGTTAATGGAGATATTGGTATATTCATGTCCAATGGCAACATATACATGGTATTTCAATAATTAGGTGAGTATTTTCTTGACAAAATTATGATAGTTCATCAAATATATAACAAGTTATTGTTCATTCAACTTCCACTATGATATAAAGTTTTACTAATTGGTTCTTCGTAATGGATTAATAGAACTTTGGAGGATGGATTAACGTATTGAAAGGTCTTACCTTCAAAAGGCATTAAAACTTTTCCAATCACTCATAATGGGTCATAACTCACCCAACGCAATCCCAACAACTCTTATCAAATCCCGTAATTAATGTTTGTAGATAAGGTGATTCAGCTTATTTTTAATAAAATCTCATGATTGAAACCTTACGACACATTTGGGTACGAGGATAAGTTCTGTTAACACTCCACATGTTTATTTCAAGGTATAATAATAACGTGAGACTATAAGCATTATAAAAAAATATAAACAATTTAAATAGATTTGAACAATTTTTGTTTTATTAGTTTTCACCGAAATTCAAAATCGATATGTTTTTTACTTTTGACTAATATATAAATGTATAATTATATATATATATATATATATATATATATATATATAATTAAAAATGTTAATTTGTAATAGTTTTATTGGTTTATATTTTGAAAATCTTATTTCTATTTTTACAATAAAGCATAATAAAATAATAGTTTTTACCTGGATTCTATGCGACCGCTGAGGTTTGTGCAACTACATTGTCCCTAATGTAATAGAAACTACGCTACCATATTGCACTGGTTCAAATTATGTTCGTTGATATATTTTACCTATAAACTTATATTTCTAAAAAGCACCTTAGATCCTCAAATTTAGTAAAATAAATAAACAACATTGTAAGTCACATAATTTTGCAAAAAATAATAATCCCAGATTTCTTGTAGTCTGTCCAACGTTTTCACAAAGTCACATGGTTATTCAATATGACTAGTAGTGTCTATCTTGAGTCTCTAGCCTAGATATGTAATTTGTATGATATACTTTCACTTGGTTATTTCTTTTTTGAAGGGAGACACTGACGTTTTGAAATAAAACACTACACCTTATAAAGTGAAATGATGCTATTTATAATAATCATGATGCTATTTATAATAATAATCATTTTAAATATAGGAATATGGTTTTAATTTCTTACATCAATAGGTCTTCTCTAAGTTATTGGATACAAGTTATAACGTGAGACCTTGGATAACCTCTAAACCCAAACATGCATTGGAAATGAGTATGCCTACTCGATTTCATTGTATCACTACCCAACTATTCAATGTTCGGAAAAAAAAAACTCTACGGTATAGGCTGGGACACTCTTTTTGGTGCATTGTTGGGCATTTAACCATCACTTGGTATATCTTAATGTAAAAGGACTCTATGTCGAAAAGATCATCGTTAACATGTATAGTGATTTTCAAACTTTTTATGCAATGGGTTGACTATTTAAGCGTGAATAGTATAGTGAGACTATAATTTCTATTTTTTTATTTTTTGTAATTAACTAAAACTATATACGATAGTTAATGCTAAAACTAACTAATATTATGATTAAGCTATATAGTTTATTGAGTAGTTAGCTAATGCTAAAACTAACTAATACTCTGAGCTATATAGTTTATTGAGTAGCTTTTTTTTTTCCAGTATTGAGCTTGTTGTGTACTATGTGCATATGCAACATATCATTGCCATTCAATTCTTAAGCATTGTCATTCAATCCCTAAGCATGAGCTAATTTAACATATATAGTATAGGAAAATTCTGTACTTATAATGCATTTTATTGAGGAGTATGGAATCTAATATGAAATAATTTATTCCATACGAATGAAAGAGTTGATTTTATTTATGAATAGTTGACTTTGACTTACTAGTTTTTCAATCTATGTAAGGACAAAAATATATCAAGTTATTTTAAAATACAAATTGAACTCAATATAACAAACAATCAATATTTCATTTGTTTTTTAACTACATCTCTCTATAAATATAGGAAGGTATATGTTAAACACACATGGGAGCAAGAACAATATGAATGATAAATCATGAGAGTGCAATTTTTATTAACAAGAGATATACATTTATAGTACAACATGTGACCGTTGGGTTTCACATCCCAAGGTCTCTTGGACTACTTAGTCTATTCAGCTTCCACACTAACCCATTTAGGATTAGGTGTCCAACATTCCCCCCCTTAATCCGAAGGGTTATGTATGAGTCCAAGAAGAGAGCTGTAATACAAAATGTGCAAAAAATGCATGGCAGCACTAGGCTGAATGTGCTCTCTGAAATGTTGGTATAAAGGGCGGTGGTTTAAGGATGACCACCAACACTGGAACGCTTAGTGCAGTTCCCAGAACTCTTCCAAAACTGGCAAGAAGCTGAAGTCTTCTACTAGAGGAAGTGCTCCTATTGTTTTGAAGAGGGAAACCTTCAACCAATAAAGGGAGGTCTCACCCCACATAAAAGGGAGAACTTCAACCTGAAAAGGGAAGTCTCAACCTGTGATGGTTTAAGGATGACCAACAACTCTGGAATGCTTAATGCAATTCCTGGAACTCTTCCAAAACTGGCAAGAAGCTGGAGTCTTCTACTAGAGGAAGTGTCCCAGATTGCCAACTGAAGGCATGTTCAGGGGCATCTTTGTTTTTCGCTACAACTCTGAAACTGGTGTGGCAGGTTGTGGCTCAGGCTCGCTTGATGTAACTTTGAAGCTTGTAGATGAACATCATTTCCCCCCTGTCAGATACAAGGTGAGATGATGGAGAAAACTCAATTGCAAGACTGTTCAATACTCTAGAACAAGTTCTGACATGTGATTTTAATATCTTCTTGGTCGTTGATGCCCATTGCCAAGAAGCGATCCATCCAAGATGAATCTTTGTTCTTGCAGGGTGTTTGTTGCTGAAGCATCTGTGTGAAGAATGGCTAGTTTTATGACAGTGCTTACATGGATGAAGATCAAAACAGTGATCTTTCAAATGGCCAACTCGCTCACAGTGTTGGCATTTCACAATCTGTTGTTGTTGTTGTCATTGTTGTTGCTCTGGAAGAGGGGCAGAGTCTGGAACAGCTGAAGCTGAACTGTCATGAGGAGCAGGTGAACTGTCATGAATGAATCCAGCACTCTGAAACTGAATGGGCTTGGCATAGTCTGGAATATGAAAGGACAAGTCCTTGTCATATCCAAGACCAGTTCTGTGCTTGTTGTGCACAAGTTGTTCCCAAGGTCTGATGATGGGCTTGGGAAGTGCAGACTGAGTTTCTGCATCTGCATGTACAACTGCTGCTTTATTTGAATGAACTGTAACATTATTGACTTGCTATTGATGGGTGGTTGTCTCAATGTTCTGAACAAAAAAAGGTTCAAAATGATGTCCATTTTGATGTAGCTCTTCTTGCTGTAGCTGTGATTCAAGCTGCAAAAAATCAATGTTTTCCTGTGTATTTTGTAGACAGACCTGAATATCTGTGAGAGAAACTTTGCTGACTTTTAATGTATCATGAGTAGTAGACGACATTAGAGTTTTGAGGAACTCTAATACTTCACTGATTCTAGCCATTTTTTATTTTTTTTTAATGCCAGATTTACACCTTACAACTACTACTCAGTGCAGAAAAGTAATACCTACTCACAGTACACAGCAATATCCTTTATACATGTGCATCAAATGATCAGAGTTCCACCAGCAAGCACCATTACAATCCATTACATGAAAATAAGAGCTTACTCATGACCAGCATTATGTTCTGACAAAACAACCGACAAAACTTTTCTCCTTAAAAGATTACAATCAGCCCACCAAACTCTTTATGCAGTAGTTGAAGCAAGGAATTAATGCACTATAATGAATTTTAAATACAAAGCCACACTGGGGCAGCAGCAACTGCAAACTTGCTTGAATCCTTCAAATACTCCTTCACTTTCTCGGCGAGTGAAAAAGAATAGTCAAGTTCAATAGCGACTATAACCATTCATGATAACATGTGGAATAGCTACAATTGTGGGATTATAGATTCCCAGAGAAAGAATTGTACATAATCTCATAATCTTATGTGGAACAATGCAGATATATAAACTAAGTCAACATTGCAATTTCAAGGGTTTCATAGTAGCACATGCATATGAACATGCATCTTGATCTATGCTCAATCAGTATCTCAATGTCTGGCAAATTTCTACCACTGGCAATCTCAATTAATATGTGGAAGCTTACCTTTCAATTCCTGGCAAATTCACATTTTATCATTTGCATGCGGAAGCTTATCAAACACATGTTCACATATTTCATGGTTCATGAAAACTCAATAAAAATCAATCATTGTATGTGAAGTTTCCTTCATCCTCATTCATATTTTAACTATCAATCCCATCAACTTCGAATGCTCTCATAATTCAGATTCATTACCACAATTACATTCACATATGCTGGATTCAATCAAAAGCTTGGCATTTCACTCACTCTGGGCCATTATCCATATGGTTTCCATTTCACATTAAATTGCACAAAGTTTTGTCTCAACCAAACCTCAATACAATAGCCCTTTTAATTATGGTTTTAAGCCCAGAATCTTCTTCTTGAATCATTTCCACAATCATTTATATATGGGTTTCAGTATCTGATTTCATATACTCAGAAGTCAATGAGACAATGCCCCATCATTTAATTTTAACATTATTTTAAATGAACCAATATCAAATATATAAATGCGCCCTTCCCATTCATACAAAGAACAAAGCTTAATTACAAAGGTCAAGAATATTTGCATTAAAAATGCACTTATGCATGTTGTAATCCATTTGTCACTTCCACTCATGCAAGATCGCATATTCAGCACTACAAATCTTGCTGCCGCTAAGCCAGCAAGAGCAATAACAGTCCATCTTAAAAACTCAGTTGGGAAGATTAACAGAATCGAAGCTGGAATGAAGATAAACAGAGAATATCCATAAAGACACCACAGCTGCACCAAGGGTGTTGATATGCCCAAGTAACGGAGGAGGAAATAAAATCTGAGGGGTACCAAACAGATGTATCCATAAATCAAGCACGCAACCCAGCTCATATAATTAATGTCATAATTCCAGTCAATTTTATCTTCACTGTTTATGGAAGACAAATAGGAAGCATAATTTCCCAGTGCCGTTACCGCAAATACAAGAGTTGTGGAAATACAAAGAGGCCCATACCTGTATCACATGTCAGGATTATGTTGAACCTTTTCACAAAAGTCTCCACGGTGGGGATATAATGTGCACATACTTCTGTCTATACCATGTTAATTCAACGCATATGCAAGCGTTGTATACCAAAGCTCATTAGACAGCGCATATCAAAACGCATTCAATATTCAAACTCAAACGCTATGTCAAACAACAACACGGCAGTTTAATACCATATATACGCTGGACCAAACAGCGTTAATATTCCAGATTAAGAGAGCCGTGGAATCCATGGTATTTCAGTGAGTAAACCCACAGCGTTAATACGCATTCAACGTTCAATACACCATTCAATAAACCAAACTTTGATACTATTGATTGATACTATTGGACAACGTTAAAACTAATACCAAAGTCGTTTTAACGCAGATACAAATTCAGTTCAAACTCAAACGCATGGGCATATACCATTCAATCGTTAAAGCAATACAAACTCAAACGCATGGGCAGCGTTACGCATACCATTCAATATCAAACCATAACGCATTCAACAGGAGCTGGACCAGCGTTCAATTATCAGCATGTCAGGCCAATTCAACGCGCAACATTAATATTCAAACGCATTCAACTGTTATGGGACATCGTTAATATGATATGGATAGATGTGCAGCACTGGCAGAGGTAGCTTATTTCAGGTCTGAGGGGAATAAGGCAAGTTATTATGACTGAGAAGATTCAGAATGGCAGAGAGAGGCCAAAAATGGCGCTGGAGAAATGACAGGTTAGCTGAGAAAATATTCATGAAATGATCTACACATACACATAAGGGCCATAAAACAAATGGCTTAAAAATAATTACGCAGGGTAGGAATATGCCTGCTCTGATACCATGTTAAACACACATGGGAGCAAGAACGATATGAATGATAAATCATGAGAGTGCAATTTTTATTAACAAGAGATATACATTTATAGTACAACATGTGAATGTTGGGTTTCACATCCCAAGGTATCTTGGACTACTTAGTCTATTCAACTTCCACACTAACCCATTTAGGATTAGGTGTCCAACAGTATAAAAGAAGCCAAGATCAGATTATGGAACTAAAAAGTTGTAGAAGATATGGAAAAGGGAAAAGGGGATGTTTTCATAGAGAAACCAACAATAAAATTGTGGTTGCATTGTCAATATGGTTTAGCTTGATTGACTGGGAGAAATGTTGTTATCCTCCCCACCCATATTCAATTCTTGGATGTGACATGTTAAGATCATAATAGATATATCTCGGAATGCCTTTAAACCTATTGTTTGACCAATCCTTTAAGTACAAAAATATGTATATTTCACCCATAAATAAAAAGATATTTCTCATATACAAAGGTGGGGATTACATAATTATTTTTAATTAAAATTGTGTATGACATTCATTTAATACAAATAGTTATGCTTCTCTTAACTTGATCTAAAAATGAAAAAGATATTAACTTAGATAATTGCTATAGAAGTCTGTTTAAAATTATTGCTACCTATCATGTTGGAAGATAGTGCATCAAAATTTGGTTAAACTAGGTGCATTGAAATTTCTACATTACATAAATAATAACATTTAGTATTATATTACGTATCACCAAAAACATATTAAGCCAAGATATTAAGTGAAATGATATGGGAACATTGATTCTCTTTAATTGGATTCTCAATATAATGATAATGAGACTAAGATTATTCCATACACAGCAAAAGCATTTTGGTTTCTTCAAACTTTATAGTTTGAGTGGGATTAACTAGTAAGATCATGTTTTTTTTCTTTTAAAGAGATTATATGTTCAAATTTAGAGAGAGGTAAAGTATGTTCTGATTTGGTGTTTCACTTAATCATCACCTTGAAATTAAAATATGTTAGAGTCTTACTATTTAATGTTTTAGCTTTTTGGAATTATATAGATTATATAGATTAATCTCATGATTACAACATATCCCTGACATATTTGTGATAAAATAGATTAGGGAATAAAAAACCTAAACATTTAATAATTATGTTACACTTTTAATTATTATTATTATTATTATTATTTCAATTAAACTATACAAATACAATAATATTCGTTCAATACATTTAATGAAAATTATATTTAGCAATAAAATTAAATGGTAAAAGAATAAGATTTTTTTTAAAATTAACATACAATAAGAGGATCAATCTCTCCCTATATATCCTTAATATTTATTATTTAAATCTTAACACGTCAATTATAGCTTTAATCAAAGGATTAATTTTAAGTGAGTGTTTTTTAAAGCTTTTGGCGGTGGTTTAGTTTGTTGGCAAATCTTGATTTGTGTTGTTTAAACTAATGTTTTGGATTCAACACCCACAAAATCCCTTAAGGCGCTTCCATTGTGAAAAGCATTGTGATTTCAACGAAACCTATCACATTGTAGACAAATTAGATTGGAAAATAAATTAGACCATTTTCCATAAAATCGCACTTCAAGAGAAACTATTCGCTAATGAAGAACTAATTAATAATAAGTCAATGACTAATTAATTCCGTGAACCATGTATGCTATATAACAGGATAAGAATTTCAAATCTGAAAAATCTATTAAAATTGATTATATCTACCATTCTAATATCCATTTTAATAATAAAAAATATTAAATAAAAAAAAATATATTGTGTTTGAAAAACCAATCACCCTTCCTATCAAATTTAATCTCTGATTTGAGAGTATTGTGACATTGTTAGTGTTATCATTGCACAATTAATCGTTTTCTAGTTAACAATTTTGACAAAAAGGGCAACTCTAGTACCAGTGCAATGTATTCGTTCGTTTGCATAAGTACATTAGTAGTGCCAACTTGCATTAGACCTACAAAAGTCAAAGACATCGAGAAAGATAATCACGACAGAGAAATATTTTCATGTCCCTAAATTACGGAGCATTACATGTGATAATTTTTTAAATAGAAAAATACCGAGCATCTTCGTCCTTGGGCGAAACCTTCGGCAAAAGGCTGTGTACCACGCGTAGCAAAGCCTTTTGGGGTTCAGTTCAAATCGTGATGGACAGTTTCATTCCGTTTTTTGCGGCCATGGCAGTGAGATTTCAACTGTAAGGTTGTTTAGCATGGGTCCTACAGTCCTACTCATGCCGTCCCAACGGTAAATCCGTGGGATCGGATTCTGGGCAAAGCGCATTTCACCTCACGCGGGATTTTTCTGTTCCACGACCACTACCTATCTATATTAACTAATTTTGCGGATGCCAAGGTGGTGCGGAACCCAACTCCATGCAACTATCAAACAGGGCTTTCTGTTGTATGTGTTTTGTGTTAGTCTCAGCATTTCCTTGCAGAGATGGCCACCTACTCACAACTTTCTCAGAGTAAGAGAGGGAGAGATGAATATTGGAATAGCGGATTGGCTTTGCCAGACACAAAGCGAACCATTAGCACAGCGTTGGCGTATGACAGTGATCTCATGAGCTTGCTCGACAATATCGATGATATGGATAACAATGACAATAACACAGAAGGGACTGATGCCATCAATGAGTTTGACGGCGAGATCGGATTCAACGCGGTTTCGAAGTCTATAATGGTGATGGCGGAAATTGGGTTGAAGGCGCGAACACATAATGGTGTTGAGTCTACTGACGAGAAGGGAAGTAATGATCAGATGGGTTCAATTAAAGAAAAGGAATTGACAGAACGGAATTCTGAAGCAAGGAGCTTAGTGTGCGATATAAAAGACTTCAAGGATCCTGACGATGTTGGCGCAGAACTTGGTTTCCTGGAAGACCATATCTGTCCTCACGAATTTGGAATCATCATCAACTACATGGAGGGAGATTCAATCGCCAATACTATGGACTATTCGGATGCTGGGTATGGATATGCTGAGACAACGGAGGATTTCTATGGATCTCTGTGGGAGGATGAAGCTTTTCCTGGTTATGTATGTAGAAAAGTAGAAAAATAATCTTTCTATATTGAATGAAACTTTTCCTGGTGCTCTCCGATATTATTTTATATGGGGAAAAGTATTGCAAAAAATATAAATATAAAAATGTTTTTTCGCTCCACACTCGACTCCCCACTGGTCAGATGAGTTCATCGTACTCGCGACATGTTGCTACTAACATTCGAACATCCATTGTACTGGACTTTTATTACGCCGTAGGCGTCCTTATTACTTAGGGTAGATGGAGCATCGTTGATTTTTAATTTTTCTGTAACATTTTACAAGAACAGTCTCGAATGGCCCATATTAATGAAAATTATGATTTCTGCATTGTTGCAGGAGATAAATTAGTACTCTGCTTAAATATACATGGTCGGTGTTAACGAAATCTGAAACTTCTTTTCACTGTAACCGGGGATACACTTGCATTCATATGTTAAATATGATTGGAAATTTATAAAACTGATTATGTGATTGTCATCGGAACAGTTTGGAGGATTTCGGTATTCATTCAGTAAGATTTTGAAATACTTTTAAAATGTATAATCAAAATAAATTCAATTTTTGAAACTCTTTTTCATGGTAACTGGGGATACACTAACATTCATATGTTAAATATGATTGGAAATATATAAAATTGATTATGCGATTGCTATGAAAGCAGTTTGGAGGATTTTGGTACTCATTCAGTAAGATTTTGAAATATTTTGAAAATGTATAATCAAAATAAGCTCAATTTCTGAAACTCTTTTTCACTGTAACCAGGGATACACTAGCTTTCATATATTAAAACTCTTTTTCACTGTAACCAGGGATACACAGGCTTTCATATATTAAATATGATTGGAAATATATAAAACTGATTATGTGATTGCCATGAAATCAGTTTGGAGGGTTTTGGTATTCATTCAGTATGATTTTGAAATATTTTGAAAATGTATAATCAAAATAAGTTTTCAACCGTAAAAACAATACATCATAATTTTATTTCATAAAGGTGAATTAAAAAAGAAAATATATTCAACATTTTTGAATTTAGATTTTAGAAGATAAATTAAATATTGAATATTTTTTTTTGGAAATAAATTGTAAATAGGTGGTCTTCCCATTTATTACAAAACCATATATAATTAAGCTTTCTCATTTACAACAAAATCATATATGATTAAGTTGTAAACGGTTCACAGTATTGGTCATATATGATTAAGTTGTAAACGGTTCACAGTATTGGGATGACCATAGTATTGTGCATATTATTGTAGTTAAATATAGTTGAAAGGGATTTTCACAAAATAAAAGAAAATGAAGAGGTTTTTTTGTACCCAGAGTAGGGATTGGTAAACTTTCGAAACGGGTAATTAGGTAACTAGCATTTCCAGGCTGTAAACTTTCTAAACCGGTAACTATTATCTCAAATTCACACTATTGGGATGATCATATTATTGTGCATATTATTGTAGCTAAACATAGTTGAAGAGATTTTCCTAAGATAAAAGAAAATGAAGAGGTTTTCTGCACCAAAACGAGCATGGGTTGGTAAACTTTCCAAACCGGTAATTAGGTGACTAGGATTTCAACGCTGTAAACTTTCTAAACTGGTAACTGGTATCTCTAAACTAGTAGGTGTTGGTAATTAGGTAACCAGGATTTCCACGCCGTAAACATTCTAAACTGGTAACTAGAATCCCCAAACCACTAGGTGTTGGTAATTAGGTAACTAGGATTTCCATGCTGTAAACTCTCTAAATATCCACAAACCAGTAGGTGTTGGTAAACTTTCCAAACCGGTAACTAGTATCCCCAAACCAGCAAGTGTTGGTAACCTTCTAGTATCCTAAAATCAACAAGTGTTGGTAACCTTTCCAAACTGTAACTAGGATCCCCAAACCAGCAGGTGTTGGCAATCTTTCTAAATTGGTAACTACCTAAACTTTCCAAACTGTAACTAGAACTTTCGAAACCTGTAACTAGGATCCCCACTAGGTAAACTTTGCAAACCGGTAACTAGGAACCCCACACTGTAAATTTTTCAAAGTGGCAACTCGGATCTCTATGGTGGAAATTTGGATTCCATAGAGGTGTGGTGATTCCTCCAACAACCCCCTCAAATGTAGCTTCTGGGAATTAAACCTAGATCCAGGCTCTCAAAAACTTTTCTTTATATATATATATATATATATATAATTTTATTGATTTTGAATGGGAAGAATTCTTTATTTTCTCTTATGTTTATATTTACTAATTGCTAAGTAACCGGATTCATTCTGGAGGGCCCACGAATATGAATCCATCGTATCAGACACGATTCACTGCAAAATCGTGTCCAAAATTTATGACACGTCGAATCTGAACTGGACATGTCAAATCCCTCTGCATGTCACGAAATTCAGAATCGTGCCCTGATTTTAGGCATCGTGTCCTATTTCCAAGACTCGTTTTGGTAGAAAAGTCACCTGCGCGGGTTACAAAAGCACACATTTGTTCATTATAGCCATAGTGTTTATCGTTTGGCAAGTGTTTTTGGAGCTGTTGGCAGGTGAAGAAGGGTTTCGAGCAAGGAGTTAAGGGAGTAGAGCGTTCGACAAGGAGATTCAAGCACCAGGTAAGTGCATTTCACCTCCATTTTTTTGCATTTCTTATTCTATTACAACAGTTTGTATATGATTTTTTGTTTACAAATTTGTGCATGTTTTGTTCATTTCTTTTACAGTATTCATGGCTCAATCAAAGGCAGCAGTTAGGGGGCAAAGGAAGGGCAAGAATGTCATGGGTGGAGATGCCCCTCCTCCCCCAATATCATCAGAATCTACTGCAAGTAATGTTGAGGGAAGAGGAGGACCTAAAGACTCTAAAGACAATGATAAATATCCATTGTGGAAATATGTCACAAGAGAGGATGGGCCAAACACCAAGGGAAACGGAGGAGGCAATGTGCAATGGAAATGCAACTTTTGACACATTTCTTTCAAAAGCACATATTACCGTGTGAAATCACATTTGTTGGCTTTATCGGGTTATGGGATTGGAGCTTGTCAAGTTGTTTCTTTACAAAAGAGAAAAGAATTGGAAAAGGAGTCCAATGTTGGTATGGAACATGTGGCTTCAAAATCATGAAAACCCAAGAATGAAGACCCTCTTCCATTTTTGAGGAAAGCCACCACCAAATTTCCATTTGAGAGTTCTACTTCTACTGGAGGACAAGCATAAAAAAAAGAGCACTTGGTCCAATGGACAAGATTTTCCAAAAAGAGAGACGAGAAGAGCCTGATCTCACCATTGCCTTCTTCGTCTATCAAAACTTCATATCATTTAATGTTGCACGGTCACCTCTATTTATTGAGATGTGCCGAGCTCTAACTCAAGGGGCTCCAGCAGGGTATGTGCCTCATGGGTCAGAGAAGCTGAGAACCACATTGTTGACGAAGGAAAAAAAAAGAGGCGCGAAAAATGCTTGAGCCTATTGTAGCATCATGGCCAACATCTGGGGTTAGCATTGTTTCTGATGGATGGACAGATCCAGCATGACACCCAGTCATAAACTTCATGGTGTCTTCCTTGAGTGGTCCAGTTTTCATGAAATCAATGGATACACTTGGCGAATACAAGGATTCACAATTTATTGGTGAGCTATTTATTAAAGTTATTGAAGATGTAGGTGTTGATTCTTGTGTGAAAATCATTACAGATAATGCACCTGTTTGCAAGGCTGCTGGCATGATTTTGGAAGCTAAATATCCACAAGTGTTTTGGACACCTTGCATTGTCAATTCATTGAACTTAGCACTGAAATCCATTTCTTCTGATGTGCTTTGGATTGGAAGCATTATTGGGGATGCAAGTCATATCCGTAACTTTGTACAAAATTATACAAATGCCCTCACTATCTACAAGGAGTACACCAATCTATCATTGTTGAGGATTGATGATACATGGTTTGCATCTTCATTCATGATGTTGAAGAGGTTGAGGGAGGTCAAGAATGCTCTTAGGTCCATGGTTATTTCTAAGTTTTGGTCTTTTTGGAGAAAGACAAATCAGGTAGCCTCTAAAAGAGTGAAGGACATAGTGCTATATGATGCTTGGTGGGAGAGGGTAGATCTAATTATTCAGATCAGGGACCCCATCATTTCTTTGCTTCGATTTGCAGATACAGACAAACCCATCCTAGGAGAGGTTTATGAGGGATGGGATTCCATGATTGAGTCTGTGAGGAGCATTATTCTATAGAGTGAGTGTCTCGAGTATGAGACATCACCAGAGGCCTTCTGTGATACCATACATGATATTCTTGTCAGCAGATGGGACAAGAATTGTACACCTTTACATTGTTTGGCTCACTCATTGAACCCCAAATACTACATCCATGAGTGGATGAACGGTGGACCTTCCCGCAGATTCCCTCCTCACATGGATGGTGAAATTTCACAGGGGAGGAAAGAGGCATTCAAGCGGATTTTTCAGGATAATGCATTGCTTGTTGAGGTGGAGGATGCCTTTGCAGAGTGTTCCTCTGGCAGTGGTTGATTTGGAGGTTATGATGTGATTAGAGACAGGGGGGGCTAAGAAGGCCTATTCTTGGTGGGAAAATCCTGGGAAAATAAGCCCTCCCCTTCAGCAGTTAGCCATGAGGCTCCTCTCTTAGGTGATCCTCTTGTTGCGAGACAATTTGGAGCACATATGGGAATTTGTATAGTGTGAAGAAGAGCAGGCTTGAGTAGTCCAGGGCAGAGACAATGGTGTATGTGCACACCAACCTTCATCTTATTTACAGGCAGAGGGAAGAGTGGTTAAGGGGAAAGACAAAGATGTGGGATGCCTTTCCTGATGATATGGGTCTGGACACCAGTGTTGAGTTGGCATTGGCCAACATGGATCTCAATGATCTAGTGCTAGAGCCTGTTAGATTTGATGACTTAGAGGGGTCAACCTCCACACCAGCAGATGCAAAGGCGATTATGGATACAGGGGAGGAGGAGGATGTAGAGGAGAGTAGTGGGGACCATGATGATGGGGACATTGATGTTGATTCTAATGATGATTGATGCCTTGAGGCTTGCATACCTATAGTTGTTTTATATTTTCTATTTCTATTTGCCATTGGCATTGCACCAGCACTACCTATGTAACACATTTTGATTTGATGACTTAATGAGAAAACTACAGTTGTCAGTGTGTTTATCTTACTATCATGTAGTTGTAAGTTGTCTTTTAGTTATGAATTATGAATCATGATTTAATAGATTTATGTGACTAGTACCGCTGACATGTATTTGAATTTTGTATGTACTATGCATGCTAATAATTATAGATGAAGATCTATGTTTGAAATCAATAAATTTGTATCATTAATTAAAATATGTGTAAGAAATATCTAATTTTTAATATATATATATATATATATATATAGTAATAAAATAATATATAACGAATCCTATGTGTCTTGTTCTGGGGGGTCAACGTGTCCAAATCCGACACCATGAATCTTGAATCCTACAAATCCCGAATCCCTATGTCAGGTGACTTAGACTCATTATGTTAGTTTTAACCATTTTTTTTAATTTAAAAAAAAATATTAATTTAAAAATGAATTAAACTTAACTGAATATAAAACACGAAAATAAAATTTATAGATTTGATTAAATAAAAAATCAAAGATAACGGAGAGAAAAAGAGCAATGATAAAATGGTCTAGCAAATGATTAAAAAAAAAAAACATATTCAATAATAAACTTTATTATGAAGAATAATTTATTTTGATATAAATATAATAATAAAGTTATTTATCTATATATATAAAGTTATTAACCTACTAATAATTATATATAATTCATTAATTTAAAAATTAATATTAAAATAAATAATAAATATTTTTTTATAATGATATTATTATATAAGAAGGTCATCAATCTCACCCTAGAAGATCAAAAGTATCTCTCCGTTTTAACTAGCTCAAAAAAGAAAATTAATATAGCAAAGATTAGAACGAATTCTCATGAGCTCCATAGTGAAACAGGTTGTTGGGCCGTTCCTAAAACGCCATGGATGGAAAGGATCTACCATTTATGTGAGAATAGGAACATCGAGGATGAAAACCACTTCCTCTTAGAGTGCCCTGCGTACAACCACATTAGATCTCAGTTTCACAATCTTTGTTACAACACTGACCTTCCTAGCCTTTTACAATGCCAAAATTATAGTGAGCTCGGGAGGCTTCTCTCCAAGCTTTTTGAGCATAGGAATAAAATCTTAAATCAAAATAAATAATTTGTTTCTTTAGGTCCGATAGACCAATGTTTGGTCTCAACGGACGTTAACCATCATCATCATCGTCATCATCATGAATAATTTAAAAAATGAATGTATTTCAATATTGTAAAAATATAGAATGTTAATTTTATTTATTTGAAATTTTACGCACTATTTTGTGAAGATAATCCAACCTAATTAGGATTTTATATTTTAATTTAAAATTTATTAAATAAATGTTTTATATATATATATATATATATATATATATATATATATATATATATATAATAATTAAGTAAATGTTAAATTTATTATATTAATTTAATAATTTTATTTAATTTTAATTTAATAATAATTAAATAAAATTTATATGGATATATTAGTATATTGATATTAATATTAAGTAAAACATTAATATATAATCTTTTGGGCTTGTAGTAATAATCTCTTAGGTTTTTATAATATTTTGCATTTTTAGTATTATTCTTTTAGGTTTATTATTTTCTTGGGTTTATAATATTAATTATGGTCAACTATGGTTAACCATGTTTTATAAAATAAATCATAGTTAATTATGGTTCAACGTCACATTGTGCAAAATATTGTCTCAATATTAAAATCATCCATGGTCAACCGAGGTCCAACATCACATTGTGGCAAAGATGTCCTGATATAAAAATTAATCTTTGTCAAGCATGGACAACCATGGTCCAATGTCACACTGTCACAAAGGTTGTCTCAATATGAAAAACAACCATGGTGAACCATGGTTAATCATGTTTATTTTAGGGTTTATAATATTTATTTTAGGGTTTATATACCTTGGATTTATAATATTAATTCATTAGTTTTAGTATTATTATGTTGGGTTGATAATATCAATCTCTTATGTTTATTAGTCAAAGGGTTCATATTCCTAGGGATTAATAATATTTCTTTGGGTTTATTATTCCCTTGGGTTTATAATATCAATCCCTTGGGTTTATTAATCTAAGGCTTCATATTCCCAAGGCTTAATATTATTCCCTCACGTTTACAATATCAATTCCTTGTGTTTATCAATCTAAGTGTTCATATTACTATGGTTTAATATTATTCCCTTGGGTTTATAATTCCTTGGGCTTTTAGTATTAATCCCTTGGGTTTATTATTTGCTTCAGTTTATAATATCAATCATGGTCAGCCATGGTCAAGTATTTTTATTTAAGGGTTTATAATATTTATATTAGGCTTTATATACCTTGGGTTTATAATCCCTTGGGTTTTTAACATTATTCCCTTCGGTTTATTATTCTGTATGGTTTAAAATATCAATCATGGTAAATCATGAGCAATCATTATCAACCATGGTCCAACATCGTATTATGACAAAGATTTTCTCCATATGAAAATCAACCATGGTCAACAGTGGTCCAACATCGCATTGTGAAAAAGATCATCTTGATATGAAAATGAATCATCGTCAAGCATTGACAACCATGATCGAATTTGGCATTCCAAAAAGGATTGTCTCAATATGAAAATTAATCATGGTCAACCATGTTTATTTTAGGGTTTATACAATTTATATTACAATTTACATAGCTTGGGTTTATAATATTAATCCCTTGATTATAATATTATTATCTTGGTTTATGTTGATAGTGCTAGACCCGCCAACATTCATAGGATCTCACCGATGTGAAGTCCTAATTAGACCTCACACCATTTGATGTAGGAGTCTTAGCAGTGGGTGTTAATGATATGGCTTGGCTGCGAATACGCATAAGGTGATGTATGGTAACTTTGGTGAGAGCAAGTGTGTGACCCTGCATAAAGTCAAGTGTGATGCATGGAGGTTCCAACACACAAAGGGAAAAGAGGTGAGCGCCTTAGAAGTATGTAATAGTACACATTTTGAAAGGAGCACACCAGCATAATGACATAATAAGATAGTATGTGAAATAGTTCACAAGTTAACCATGATGATTTAATACAACAACACACATTCAACAAGATTCATACCAATGAAAACGAAATAGTTCATAAGCATAAGCGTAAGTTAAATAACATACATTGAAAATATAACAAGAATAGTCCTACTATATTCAAAACATATGCATGAAAGCGTGATGGCTCTGAGATTTTATTAAAAGCGGAAGTTCTAGTCATACATACACCATTGACAAACCACTATCCCTAATAGTGGAACATGAAGTCAATAACACCTGCTCCTCCAGAGAAGTATACTCCCTCCGTGCTATGGAGAAGCCAAGGCTCTCACAAAACTCCCAAGCTCTTTCTAAACCTATGCCTAGCCAAAAGCTTGGCTCCCAAAAGCCTGTTACATGAGTTATGAGGTTCTAGCCAAAAGCCTGGCTCCTCAACTCCCCTTTGTGACTCTTAAACTTCTTTACAAAATAACTCATTACGTTACATCATGACTCTTCACATTCCAATATTGGCACTTGGAATTCCACTTACAAATTAATTACAAATAATATTAAAAATTACACTCATATCCATATAAAACAAAATAGTGTAGAAATGACTTGGCCACCTAATAAGACAAAACACTATTATGCTTGAGTTTGGGGACACTCTAGCTCAGTAACTTCCACTTGATGTTTGTGAGTCATGTAGTGTTGCCAATTTTGATACTATGTGATGACATCCCCAAACTGTGTGATAGTTTCAGGCTAGAAGCATACTCTAGCTTCGATCGTCTATGGGTACAATGACTTGGAACCAGTTTCAACTTCCTTCCTAAGCATGATCAACGTTGTTTGCACTTGGACAGGCCCGCTAATGTAGTTGTGCATGTTCTGTCTATTCACCTCCCACTCCTCCTTGGTGCCAATCTATCTCAGCTGCTCCAAGTATTTCTCTATCTCCTTTCTGACCTGGTTCTTGGGTTTGGCTTCACTGAGTGAGCCAATTGATGGGATCCTGTGGGTCTTCACTAAGAAATCTAGATTGTTGTATATCCGTTCATACGAGGCTTGAATGTTACCAATGAATGAGGTGAGTTGTTTTTTGTTATGGATCAACATATACACTCGTGATTTCTCCAGCTCTGCATGTCGCTTCATTTTCTTACCTAAGTCAAGTGGTGCCCTTTGTATCGCATTTTCCATTCATGCACAGAAGTGATTGCAGCTTGCACATTTCTAAGAGTTTTGACCAAGTCTTTACACTACTGCTACAAGCTATGCAAGCAGAAAACTCCCTTATGCATGGTAATAAGCTCATCATAGAGATTTTGGATGGTCTCTCCAAGTGTTGACACTTTATTAATTATCACTTCCTTCATTTCCTCAAGGTGTACCTGTGCATAAGCTGCTTTCTGAGCTACTGTGCAGAGTTGTTCAACCTCTTTCCTTCCATCCTCCAAGTACTTTGCTAATTTCTTATTCTCGGTCATCAGACACTAAGTGTTTGAATTTATTGCACCTACGAAGGTGAAGTTGGCTGAGTTAATGGCTTCAAGATCTCTCCTAGTGTTGTCCACAATTACCCCTTCTCGCATAAATGTAAGAGATGGAAACAATCCAAAAAATGATTGTTATGCACATGTACAACCTTCTTCTCAAGTTCATTGTATGACAGATTGTATGTATCCATAACAAGATCATAGTCAAGAGGGACAACTTCCCCTTCCTCTCCTAGAGCTGACTCTGCTACTAGAGGTGGTGGAGATTGAATAGTGACATGTTGTGTGCTAGGCATCTGGTCTACATCTTGATTTTCCAGCTCTAGTTCCACCTCCATGTCATCAATCTCTATCAATTGTTCAATCTACTAAGAAAGCTCCTGATCTTGCATCTATCCACGCTCCTCCTCTATTGGTGGTCAATTTTGTTCTTTCTCTTCAAATTTTTTTTGTGTTGTTTCTTCTACTATTGCGCATTGGCTTTCTTCTTCCTCCTGCTTTTGCTTATCTTCTTGTTCTTTTTTATGCTTCTTTTCCTCCAATATCCTCCGCTGCGCTCCTCTCTTCCGTCATTTTGTTCTTTGTATCCTCTGTTTCCTCTTTGTCTGTACTGCTAAATCGGCTTTCATAATAGTTTCATCTTACGGCTTCATTCTCCCATGGATTGTGATAAACATTTCTCTTTCCTTTATCCTGTGCAGGCTTACTACCTTTTACTAGCACTGCTTCCGGAGTTGTTTCCTTCTATGGAGTGACTTGTGAAGTTCCTCCAAAACTAACTAACTCAAAGGTCTTAGAGGCATTATAGCAATTCTTCCCTGGATCCTCCTCCTATCAATGAAATGTCCCTTGAGCCATTGAAGTGAATTCTCACATAGTGGTTCTTGCAAATACCACACATATAGTATGGATTAAAGTCTCGAGTACTGAATGCAAACTTCTCTATCACCTTTCCTTCGGTATCCACAACTTTCAGGTTCTTTATCTCGTACAATCTAACTTGCATCGGAAGATTTGGCCAAAGTGCTTCTTTCTTCTTGTGCAAAGTAGCTGATAACCATGTGGCAAGGTAACATTTCTTGGATGATGAGCTTGTCGGTGGAATACCTTGGTAAAACATGTGACAACTTAGCTCTATCGACACTCTAAGGAAGGTGCCATCTGGTGAGGCAAACCAATATGCGATCTCTAATATTTCCTCCATTTCTGTAAGTGACATGTAAGATGTTTCTTCCTAAAATATCATCTTGTATAACAAAATGATGAAGTCATCAATTAGCTTTTTCATAACCCCTCGATGGCTTCAATCCAATAGTAGCTTGTATCGTATGTGCACGGTAAGATCTCGAGGTGACCAAGCCCAGTTCATACTAGGGAATGCATTATGTTCACAAATTGCATCTAGTAAATATGTAGACATATAAAACCTCACTTTCATGCCCTCATTACCTACATGCATATTTAACTACTGAGCCAAAAAACTAGACCAGTTGAGCAGCTTCCCATTATTCACAACCTGGTTCAGAAATATTTCCCACCCTTCTAGAAAGGTCTCTATGCTCTGTTGACCATGGATTTTGCAAGCTAAGATAACTACTAGCTAATAAGTCCTCTTGAGAGACCTTGTCTTATATGTGTTGGTGGGTGTCTTTTAAACTTTGATAACTCCTTCACCCAACTCTTAACAACATATTTTGTGTCCAAATAGCTGTTGGTGGCACAGAAGAGTGAATCCATGAGTATTTTTGGATTTGGAAAGTAGTACATATGTTGGTAATCTACTGCCAGAAAAGTAGCAAGCCTCTATCTGCTGGCACTGCTCAATGTCATGGTCTTCACATCAATATGTGATACAATCTAACTCATGACATCTGCACATGGGAAGGTTGGATATATATATGCAAACTTTTGTAGCCCTGATCTTTTCATATTAATGCATACTTGACGATCCTCTAGATCTATTGCAAATTCCTTTGCTAAAAAAGCTTCATTTAATTTCTTCCATGTAAGATCTAAGTGCTTTTCTACATATAGTTGAGTGTATTAGTATAATGGCAAGTTTACTGACATTTGTTGAACTGCTTCCCCAATACTTCTCTCAGTGGTATCTTTTGAAGCAGTTCTCTTAGGTTCCATGGTAACAATGATTGTTGGAGAGAAGTTCTCAACAACCATGCTACCTGTGGGACAGAAAAGACGCTCATGGCAATAAACCATTAACTTTTGAAAATCCACATTCAAAGTGAGATCAAGCAGTAAAATGGTGCACTAGTGAGAAATATTGCACAAATTTTCCGAGGAAGTGAGGGAAACGCGTTGTGGGTACTGCACATTACCTAGTACCAACAATGTTGTGGGGAAAAATGCCTATGCAGGACGATCCTATCCACCTAAGGTGTGACAGTGCCTTAGCAACAAACAGAGACAGCTATTCTGGTTTCTTCCTTTATGAAATGTGAAAGAAGAGAGATCAATAGACTTACCGGTGTCTTCCGTTTGTCCCTCGATCCGGTCTCTCTTCTCTTTGGGAGTTCACAGCTACTTGCCTTCTCACTCGCCCAACTTCAATAGGTTCATGCAAGATCACAAGAGAACAACTACTTGCCTTCTTGCTTGTCCAGCTTCAACGGGTTCCTGTAAGATCACAAGAGAACATCTACTTGCAATAAGAGAAGAACACTACACAAAGACAGATATTCACATTCATAACTAGTTTAGGATTAGAAATAAACTAAACATACTAATGCATTCATACATCAAAAATACATCAGCATATAGGAGAAACCAAGATAGCTTTATTGATGAATAACAAGGTTCAGGAAGAGATACAACCCAGAGGGCTCCAATCCAGCATCTCCTTCCCAGCAAATGGAATTCCTATCTTCACCCCCTCCAAAGCATTAAGCACCCAATGATTCCAATCTCAAACCAACAGCAATTCTTTGCAATAACAAAATTCCAGCCTCTTAGATCTCATGGAGGAGAGATCCATATATAGATGTTTGGAGAGAGGATGAGTCAGCTTGAGATCTGACTAGTGTCCTCTCCCTCTGTCAGTTCTTGAGTCCACTTGGAGGTTCTTGCTTCCACTTGGAGATTTGGAACCTCTTACTCATCACCAGTCGAATTCCCTGAGGCAAGTGTCATTTTGGAAGCTTCCTAGGTTTTGACACCTTGAGAAATGAGCTTGCCACATGTCCACTCTCGTTCAGCGCAGGTAGCCAGTGTTTCATTTGACATTCAACGCAGGTAGCTAGTGTTGGCTTTGACATTCACCGCAAACAGCTAGTGTGGCCACTGAAATGATCCTGAATTGACTTGTTTTTGAGCAGTTTCTGGTGGAGAACTTCTGTGAATTGCTGTGGTTTGTTAGCCTTGTTCCTCTAGGGGTAGGAACAACATGTTTAGGGACTTTAGATCCCTTAGATTATGGACATTTCATGCTTAATGCTGTAAGGCACAAAACTGTCTATAACAGTTGCCCCCTAAAGTATGAGGCTGTTTATCGGGTGAAATGCTTTATCAGGGGGATCCGAAGTTCATCCAATGCTGAGAGGAGACCTGTAATAAGATACAATACAATACATTATTTTTCATACTGCTTTCATGATCTAGCTGAGGCAGGCATTCCCATGCTCAGCTTCATAAATTCATTTTTCTGTACATAGAACAGACAATCGTCTGATGGTAGACTGATAATTTTGATGAAATTATCATCCTTTGAGTAGGATGATTATCTGCTGCAATGACGTACATGTCAATGTCTTTATATTTCCTGAATATATATCGCAGCCCAGATGGATGAAACTAGATCCGGGGTCTTCAAACGCGTTTGATCTTCACTCTAAGTACAAGTCGATCCATGTGAGAAATGTTCTGAAGTCGAACATGGAAAGACATCGCTTGATTACCGGTCAATGATGTAAACCGTTAACAAGCGCGAGAGGAATCACCGATAATGATAATGACCCTCAAGGTACTGTATTACAATTCACGTGGTGTGAATAAAGGACTTGGCGTCGAACACCACGCAAAATCTTTCGGTCGAAGGTCATTGATGTATACCTGTCGCCGGAAGTGAGAAACTTGCCATTGAGGCATGCAAGCTTCAAAGTACTGAAGGGGTTGTTCCTAGATCAACTTCTTGGATAATGAGCTGATGTCGACAAGAAGCGATCCGTCAAAGGAGGGCCTTAATGAATCCCACATCAGTGACACGGAACGAAGCTAATGATTTTAATGGAGGTGAAAACGATCTATGACATATGATTCAGGGTGGCGGTCATGAAAGAATGAAGGATAATGTATGGCAGTGGATGGGACACGGTTGAATTTTCTGAACGACTTCTCTTGAACATATGGCGACACTGATGTGATGGATTGGTAGCATTACCCCAAATATGGATGGTATGGCGAGACCATGGATGCGACCGGTGAATGAAACAACCCAACCCGAATGTGGTACGGAGGAAAAGTGTCATGTTCAAGAGCGACTTGCTACCATCAAAGTTTTCTTTAGTTTCTCCCAATTTTTCCCCAGTCATTGCTGACCAGTACCTCTTTATTTTTTGTCAAGCTTGAGGAGGATAACATATGCTTGTTCTATAACCTGCCCTTTGGGCAAGCCCATCGCTATGTTTTAACGAGCCTAGCGATAGTGAAACTCGTTCTCGTCTAAAGACAAGTTTGTCGCTATTTAATGATTTTAACGAGTCTAACGACAAGGATAACTCGATCCTTTTCATTTTTAGAGAGTCTGAAAAGGTACATAAAGTTAACTCTAAAAGTCCTTTTTCGTCATCTAATCCCTTAAGTCCGAAAAAGTATAAAACAATACAGAAGGGATGAGTTTTCGATAGTTTTAACGAGCCGAATAAAACAAGCGCTCGATCTTTTTGTGCAATAATCCCTCAGGTCCAAAAAGATTAAAATCTAGAGGAGGGATAGCTCTTCTTGTCCCTTTAACGAGCTGGAAGGCCAAGGACTCGGCAATCTTTTCATATTTTACGAGTCAGATGAAAAGAGCTTAAAGAAGACTCGTCTTTTGAGGAACGAGTGATAAACAGGGTTAGCAGCTGATTCCAGGTACAGGTTGGAATTTTCCAATCACGGCAGTGTCACAAGGATGGCTAGGTGAAATCACTCTTCGTAGCTGTTCCTCAAAATGGGTAAACAAACATATGGAGGTGAACGATCGGCCAAATGAAAAGTGGAGGTGACGGTGCAAACACGACCAAGGCTTTAATGGCTGATGATATTACATTCATAGTAGTTATTTACCGGTATAGTTCATTTTTTAACGAGCTTAAACGTGGGTGGAAACATTTGCTCGATCTTATGTTTATTTTTTAACGAGCATGAACTATGTGCTAAAATTGCTCGGATCTTGCATTTATTTTTTAACGAGCATGAACTGTGTGCTAAAACTGCTCGATTACCCAGTCATATGATAAGAATGTCTCATCAAGATTCTATTTTTTATGGAGCTTCATCTCACTAAGCTTTTCTCCGCATCCTTTCTTTATGCAAGTTAGGAAACGGCTAACCCAAAAAACAGATAAATAACCGCTCTTTGCTTGCACTCCAAAAGGTTTGCATGCCCCAGGTATAAAGTATGATTTCAAGGTTACCTCTACTTCTTTTCCTTCAAAACAATTATTTTAAAGAGATAGGCTTACCTCTTTCAGGTTACCCAAAGATTGTCTCGTTAATCTTTCAAACAAAACACTTCCTCGGCAATGTCTACCGAAATAGACAAAGGTGAGTGACGATTCCCGCCAACTTACATAACTTTGACAAAAGAATCTTATTCTAGAATAGCCCTCTTCATTTACAGACAGGGTATAGACTAGTCATATTCTCCCGCGGAAACCTACTCTATACCCAAAGTTTCCCTGCCGAAGCAGACCAGGATGCATGCCCCCTGGGTTCCAGTCATATCCTCCCAGATTACTCGCGCTCATCAGGAGGACGGACCATGGATTGAGACACTTCTTGCGTGAATAGACCATTTAGGGATGGTATATGACTATTTGCGATGCGTGATCCGGGAAATGAAAGTTGGTCCAGGAGCTTGACCACTCTTCTGTCATGCGGAAAACACATTACTCTAAAGAGTGAGGAGACTATAGCTCCCATGCAATATATATAGTCTCGTCCAAGGAGTAGGTTATAATCCAAGGGTCCTTGAACGACCATCACGTTCATTTGAACGGTCTTCCCTTTCAATGTTATAGGCACATTGGGGAGGATCCCTAAAGGTTGACTGGTTCCTTTATCAAAGCCTGATAAATTTCTCATTTCAGGCAAAAGCGCTAGCGAACCAAGCGCTTTCCAAGCAATAGAGGAAAGGATACTCACAGATGCCCCCTCATCAATGATAGTGCCAGCCATTACCATTCTATATATTTGAACGATAATTCTGAATGGTATGCTTGCTGGCAACTGGGGTCTGCCTAGTTGGTTCCAGTCGAACGAGACAACTAGGTTGCTTGGTGGTGGGACCAAATAGACGGCCGGATATCGCTCTGACGAACTTCCTTCCTGCGATAAAGGAATGGGTGCATTGCCCCCGTGTTCGTCGGAGTCAGTGTTGATGAAGAGAATTTGGACGGTGTCGTCTTTATTCTCCTCTGTGATGGTATCATTCGAAGATAGAGCCTCTGAAGGAAAAACAGGGTCAACTTCCGCCTCAACCTTTTGACTTTCGTCAGGCATGGGTCCAGATGGTTCATCTTCAATGATAGATGCTTCAGCTGACCACCTGAGTGGGCCAGCCGGGTTCTCAACTAGTGAAGGACTTGGCAGGAGTTTTTGATATCCAGGAGGAAGTTGCACTGGTAAAACCGGGCGATCTTCCAAAACTCTTTTAGCCTCGTCTAAGAAGGGACAATGGTGGATGGCGTGGTCGCCTTCACACAGTTTGCAGGGAAATCTAGCTTTCCCTCTCTGTCCTGGGACTTCAGTTTCACTAGTTGACGGTGAGCAGTCAACATGGCTATCAGAGGTTGATGCTACCAAATTGTGAAAACGGGGAGACCAGTCCCTTAGTATCCGAGGGATGCAGGGACAATCTCTGTGGAAGTGGTCTCCCTTGCATATGACACATGGCGATTTAGGCCTGGTCAGTGCTGTGTGTGGATTTTTGTGAGACGACACTCGTTTGCCCCCAGTCGTTTTTGGCTCCTTCTTCTTTTTCTCTTTCTTCTTCTTTTCGTTCTTCTCCTTAGGAACTTGGTTTTTTATTTTACCAGTTCCGTCAAGCGAAGAGGAAGGAGGAGAGGAAGAGTTAGATGAGGTAGAAGGCTGGTTGGAAACTCTGGTCTGGTCTAACTGTTGACTCAACTGTTCAGGAATGGTGGTGTTCTGAACGACATTGGTTGAAAAGAACCAGACTGGCAGGCCAATTGTCAGTCCTGGAAGCGACAATGTGGCCATGTGGGGCGTACCAACATCTCCCCAAGAGGAGAAGGGACTAGGATTTCCACCAAGGGGAATTCCTTGGTTGGTGTGCTCCATTTTTTCAACGTAAAGATCAACGCAGGAATAGGGGTGATTGTTCCGTTTAAAATAAATTTTAACGACGCTTTAGACACAACTTGCTTTTTCAATTTTAAAGAGTCGAGAAAAAGCTAAAGATGACTCTAGTCTCCTTCGATGTTTTAACGAGTCCGAAGTGACAAATGCTCGAATGGACTTTTTTGTTATAGAGTCTGAAAAAGGCCAAAAGGAACTGCTCTGGAGTTCTAGGCAGAGGGTGTGCCAAACTTTTCGCAAAACTGCAGAATACTTTTTAGGGTACGGGCGGTCGATCTTCTTGAATGCTGTGTTCAGTGCATTGCGATCAGTAGGGCGGCTGACACAGCTTCCTAAGGATAAAGGTTTTATGCCTATAGGGGTCTCCCAATATATACGCGACGGTACGTGGGAGCACAATCCGTACTGGCGCTATCGTCCCTCAGGAGAAATCACCCACCATCCACGAGATCGACAGTCACCAGGCTTAATGACGCCGGAACACGTCTCTAGCCTAGACCTCTATGTTGTGCGTTATGTTGCAAAGCGTTGTTAAGTTCATTCAATTTATTTTAGGTTGATCTTTTTAGAAGTTTGCCTTTCAAGGTTCACCACGAGATGTATGTTACAATTCCTAAATGCAGTCTAAAGATGATAAGCAAGCTTTATATCTTTTCAACTTTGAAAATCTTAGCTACTAAGGGAAAAGAAAGACACCATCTTTTCTCAAAGAGCAATCAGCACACTCTAATGCACTTTTCCTAAATCCAACATGCAAACTATCAAGATGCAAATGCACAATGCAGGTGTTTGTTTTCCACTTTCTTAGTATTGATGTCTACAAAGAAATCTTTTTGTACAACTTTGAATTTGCTTTTAAATGACAAATACAAACAAGTTTACTTTTTCGAAATCAGAGAGGGTAGAAGAGATTACAACACTTAACGATTTTCGAAATGAATACTTGTTTTGACACTTAAAAGAGACAAATTCAAACCAAATGCAAAAGTGAATGTATAATCAATCTGTAAACAGCCAATGAACTCTCTTCTAACATCACAACTAATAGATCTGAATCAAGGGCTACAGGATGACTATTTCACTCATGCAAAGGAAAACTGTAAATGACGCCACAAACACATAAAAACACTCAAAGTCTTTTTGTACAAAAGGAGGCAGAATCTAAGCAGAGAAAAGGAGTTATCAGACTGGTACCTATGCTGGTTACAGGCTGCAAAAATCAGAGATCAAAACAAGGCAAAATAGACCAGAGAACCCCAGCTGCACAAGGGCAAACTGGTTCAGCGCAACCTCAACACAGGGGTTTTGACATTCAGCGCAGGTAGCCTTCTCGGGACCTGCGTTGAAATGCAGAATCCCTTCACTGGATCTGCGCTGAAGGAGAAACTCTCGTTTCCCATGGGTTCTGGGTCACAGATTGCTATTTAATCAACTGTTTCAGGCCAAATAAAAGCAACAAGCAAGGTGTAATCAAAGGGATGCTTTGAAGGGTAATAAGATTTATCACAAAGGATCATCAAATCATTTGTGAGTCAATTGTTCAGATCATAGACAAATCCAGTAATTGGATCAAAGCAGCAACTGTCTACTTTGCATCCGGGAAAAGCAGATGCAGTTCGATTGTTGCTGTCGAGTCTATGAAATAAACAATGATAGAAACACAAATAAAATGACTAAACAGATCTCCCCAGCGGAGTCGCCAATTTGTTGCGGGGAAAAATGCCTATGCAGGACGATCCTATCCACCTAAGGTGTGACAGTGCCTTAGCAACAAACAGAGACAGCTATTCTGGTTTCTTCCTTTATGAAATGTGAAAGAAGAGAGATCAATAGACTTACCAGTGTCTTCCGTTTGTCCCTCGATCTGGTCTCTCTTCTCTTTGGGAGTTCACAACTACTTGCCTTCTCACACGCCCAGCTTCAATAGGTTCATGCAAGATCACAAGAGAACAACTACTTGCCTTCTTGCTTTTCCAGCTTCAACGGGTTCCTGTAAGATCACAAGAGAACAGCTACTTGCGACAAGAGAAGAACACTACAAAAAGACAGATATTCACATTCATAACTAGTTTAGGATTAGAAATAAACTAAACATACTAATGCATTCATACATAAAAAATACATCAGCATATAGGAGAAACCAAGATAGCTTTATTGATGAATAACAAGGTTCAGGAAGAGATACAACCCAGAGGGCTCCAATCCAGCATCTCCTTCCCAGCAAATGGAATTCCTATCTTCACCCCCTTCAAAGCACTAAGCACCCAATGATTCCAATCTCAAACCAACAGCAATTCTTTGCAATAACAAAATTCCAGCCTCTTAGATCTCATGGAGGAGAGATCCATATATAGATGTTTGGAGAGAGGATGAGTCAGCTTGAGATCTGACTAGTGTCCTCTCCCTCTGTCAGTTTTTGAGTCCACTTGGAGGTTCTTGCTTCCACTTGGAGATTTGGAACCTCTTACTCATCACCAGTCGAATTCCCTGAGGCAAGTGTCATTTTGGAAGCTTCCTGGGTTTTGACACCTTGAGAAATGAGCCTGCCACATGTCCACTCTCGTTCAGCGCAGGTAGCCAGTGTTCCATTTGAGATTCAACGCAGGTAGCTAGTGTTGGCTTTGACATTCAGTGCAAACAGCTAGTGTAGCCACTGAAATGATCCTGAATTGACTTGTTTTTTAGCAGTTTCTGGTGGAGAACTTCTGTGAATTGCTGTGGTTTGTTAGCCTTGTTCCTCTAGGGGTAGGAACAACATGTTTAGGGACTTTGGATCCCTTAGATTATGGACATTTCATGCTCAATGCTGTAAGGCACAAAAATGTCTATAACAGTTGCCCCCTAAAGTATGAGGCTGTTTATCGGGTGAAATGCTTTATCAGGGGGATCCGAAGTTCATCCAATGTTGAGAGGAGACCTGTAATAAGATACAATACAATACATTATTTTTCATACTGCTTTCATGATCTAGCTGAGGCGGGCATTCAAAGAGTGGATTGCATAGTTTATGACCTTAGTGCTGGGATGCTATCCATGACTGCGCAGTTCTCAAGCTCAAGGTTGAGATTCCTATCAGGATTTCATAATTTCCATCGTCAAGGCTAGCTTGACCTCACAAATTATGCATTTTCTGGAGGCAAGCCCACAACTACTACAACATCAAGTGAGAAGGCTAGCTTGTGACTCAAAATATCAATTAAGTATGAAAACAACCAAAAAAAGTCTTAGAGAAAATAATAAGTCTTGATCAAATCATGAATATTTGACGAAAATCGAAGGTAAGTTCATGTCAACAAGAAGGAAGGCTTCAAAACCAAAGCATATGAAAAAGTTTGAAGGGTGTTTGTTGCTGCTACAACTCTTGGCGATACACTGGTAGAAATCCAACTCTCTGTATGGGTCCTGTCTCATGCAAAACAGGTCTAACTCTTTAGGAAGTATTGTTCAGTTCATCGATTACAATAGCTTTTTTACTTAGCTTGTGTTAACATTAGGGGAATTTTGAGGTTTAAAATGGGCCTCCTAAGGAAATTATAAAATAATAGTGGAAATAATAAAATAAGATTAGATTACATCATCAAATTTTAGAGCGAAAAAGGAAAAAACTATTTTTTCAACTCGTACTTTCAACTTATCTCCTTATGGTTTTACTCAAATTTTGAGCAGAAACACTTATTGGATGTATAATTTGGTTCCTCATCCAAGGAGTACCCATGTTGCATACTTTTGATGGACCTTTCAACATAAAAAATGATAAATACATGAAAAATGTGATTGTAATCACGTTTTTTCATGTATTTCTCATTGTTCGTGTAGTAGGGTCCATCAAAAGTTTGTAACATGGGTACTCCTTGGATGAGGAATTAATTTTTTCATCCAATGATTAATCCTCCTCGAAATTTGAGTAAAACCATAGGGATATAATTTTAAAATACGAGTTAAAATAGTAGTTTTATTATTTTTTAAATTTTATACTATTTTACTCCAAAAATGGTGTATCATCCCCTATGGTTGACATCTTCATATTGAACCCTATTGGTTGTTATAAAGTTTATTTTGGTTGTACATTTTTCTTAGGAGGCCCATTTTAGACCTCAAAAATCCCTTAATGAGATATATTCCCTACCATTCTCTTCATCGGTGACACATTTAATGATGCCAAGCCATACTAAGTTGGTTCGATTGGGGATAAGGAGTATATAGATGCACAAGTGAAAATAGATCTCAGAGTATTATTTTTCATCTCTACTATTGCTTTTCTACCAATGGGCCTGGACAGTACCTTGGTGGAGTCACTTTAGGAACACAAACTTTGCTCCACTACTAGCAAGCCTGGACAGTACCCCAATGGATTTTCTTGCTTCGCCTTCTATGCAAGAAGACTTTCTCTTATTTCACATTTATTTTAATTTTTTAATTCTTTTATTTTATTCATAAAACTGTGCATAGGAACTTATTTATTTAATGAGGCCGAAGAGGGATCCTGACTTATTGAGAGAAGAAGAGGTTGTCCATTCAGAGAAGGATATTTATATATACATCTAACACACTTGTTAAGGTTTTCCTCCCCTCCTTACTCTACTCGACTTAACTAACAATGATTAACCAAAAATAAAAGACCAATTAGATTAGATGGTACTAGTTATAACTTCAAGCATTGTGGTTCCACTATGGTTTTCTCTGAAAAGAACATATTTTCCATCAAAGCATTATCAACCGAAAGAATGCAAGACTCATGCAAAGAGAGGGAATAAACAGATAACCAAGTGTCGATAGTAGCACAACTTCCTCATGAAATTCACTATGTTGGCTTTGGAAAAAAAACATGATCTCATGTGGAAGTTATTCTACAAAAGAAAAGAAACAAAAAATGTAGAAAAAGGGGCAAGGATGAAATTAAACCAAAGCAAAACAATAAATGAAATAAACAAACTAATCTTGCAACTAAACTAATTGAGAATAGGCCATACCTATGTAAAATGATATCTACAATGTAGCCATTAGCACATCAGTTGGCCTATGTAAGCGATGGAATTCATATCAATAAAGATATTCACCATTAACAACAAACAAGAAAGATAAGATAATTGATACTGGGACGCTTGATGTTTGAAAAATAATGCATAGAAGTATGAAATAAGCACACATGATAGGCAGTCTACGGATGCATTACGATGTTTAGACATACTGCGACTTGAAGATATGAAACAAAAACTTTCGAACTTCGAGAGCAAGAGAACATAAAGCAAGAAGAAAACTTTCATTTTGCAACCATGATCACCAGGTATGACTCCTCCAATGGTAGAGCGATAGGATCATGCAATGGAGATGGAGGATGTGAAAATTGTGACAGAGATTGATTTTCAATTTATGCGGAAAAGTGATGAGGATCCTTGGAAGATACATCACTATTCTTATCGGAATCGGAACTAATCTCGAGACTATGAGAACCCGACATAACCATAACCTTGAGATGGAGTGCCTTGATAGCTTGTTTAAGTTCCAAATCATCAGAAGGTAGGTCATTGAAGACTGGTAGCTTAGAAAAATCAATAGTGGAAAAACCAGAATCGTGATAGGATGCATGAGTGAAATGGTCATGACAACCAAAATCATAAAATTCAATAATAAAAATAGAGGAATCTGCATGATCTGATGAATCATAAAGAGGGGATGATTGAAGACAAGAACATTTCACCCTCAAATTCTTCACAATGATGAGATGATAGATTGGGAAGATTTAAAAGAGAATATTTTTCCTCTCCACATTCATATGAAACGCTGACATTCCACAAGTTCTAAAAATGATTAGAAGTAAAAATATCATAAGAAACTAAATTATCGTAAGATTCAACAACAATAACATAATCACAGAAAATGTCAGGATAATGAGGGAGAGGTGCAGAAGGAGAAAAACTGACCTTCATCGTAGATTCTTGTTTAGATGTGGCCTCCCATATATAGTCATCATAGATGATATTGCATGTTTTCTGTGGAACACCAACTCCATCCATAACTTGATCCTCATGAACATCTAGAGAGACATTTGAAATAGGTGAAAACAACAACTCACAATCTGAAGGACCAAAGGAACAAGAGGATGGAGGATGGGGAGATAACACCTCACTGCAAACATCATATTCATAGTCCAAACTTGCACTGGGATTCTGAATATGTGGGGTGGGAGAAGATGGTGGTAAATCAATGGATGAATTCTCAAGTTCTCCCACCTAAACCTATGGAATTGGAGATATTTGATTAGAAGGAGATGAAGAATCACTTGGGATAGTAACCTCATTCGTCATAGATTTTGAATCTCTAATACCATAGTATGTTGGGATACTTTTGGAAGATTCATATTTGTGTAGATTCATCAAATTTTGAATAATACATTCGAGTTTCTCTTTCATTAAAGGCCAATCAACATCATATTTATAAAATTCACACCAAAAACGAATGAAATGACCATGAAAATCATTAAGAGATTCATTAAGCACTTTTCACAATTGCATAATTTTCTTGAACACATATTTGTAATGATACCTATCAAAGGTATGGTAACTTTCTGTGGAAATATGTTTCAAAAGAGTGTATGGAAGCGACAAGAAATGTGCAACACCATTCCCTTACGCACCCTTCAAATGTAAGGGTGAAAAACCTACAAGAAACATCCTTCCAATGAATATTGTGCTTCATGTAGAATTCAAGAAAATGAGCAGTGTGCTCAAAGAATTTTGTTTCACCTCCAACATTAAATTTAAGATTGTACAAGTCATTAATGATTTCCACTGTCACTTTTAATTTTGAAGTTTTAGAAAAACATGTCGGGGGTAATATGTGGGAGGGATCCATTAATTAGTGTGGAAAATTCAAATAGACTTCATGGGTGCAGCTTGTCATCTCACCCTCCTTCTCATACCAAAAATGTTGATGGTATTGGACCCGCTAACATTCAAGGGATCTCCCCGATGTGAAGTCCCAATTAGACCTCACACCGTTGATGTAGGAGTCCCAGTAGTGGGTGTTAATGATATTCTTTTGCTACAAATACACATAAAGTGATGTACGGTGAATTTGGTGAGAGAAAGTGTGTGACCCTTCGGAAAGTCAAGGGCGATGCATGGAGGTTCGAACACATGAAGGGAAAAGAGGTGAGCCCCTTAAAAGTCTATAATAGTACACAACTTGAGAGGAACACATGAGCATAATGACATCTTAAGATAATATGCGAAATAGTTCACAAGTTAACCTTTATGAATGAATAAAAAAACACACATTCAACAAGATTCGTACCAATGCAAATGAAATAGTTCATAAGTATCAGCATAAGTTAAATAAGATACGTTGCAAATACAATGGGAATATTCCTACAATATTTACAACATATGCATGAAAGTGTGTTGGCTCTGAGTTTTTATTCAAAGTGAAAGTTCCAATCATACATACACCATTGACAAACCACTAGCCCTAGTAGTGGAATGTGAAGTCAAGAAGACCTGCTCCTCCAAAGAAGTATGCTCCCTCTATGTTGTGGAGAAGCCAAGGCTCTCACAAAACTCCCAAGATTTTTCTAAACCTAAGCCTAGCAAAAATCTTGGCTCCCAAAATCATGTTGCATGAGTTATGAGGTTCTATTTATAACATGAGGGGGTGACTCTTCAACTGCCCTTTGTGACTTTTGGACTACCATCATGACTCTTCAAATTATTTACAAAATAACTCATTAGATTACATCATGAATCTTCACATTCCAATATTACACTTGGAATTCCACTTACAAATTAATTACAAATAATATTACAATTTACACCTGTACCCATATAAGAAAAAATAGCATAGAGACAACTTGACAGCCCAACAAGACAAAACACTATGATTCTTGAGTATGGGTGAACTCTAGCTCAACAACTTCCACTTGATGTTTTTCAGTCACGTAGTGGTGCCAAGCTTGATACTGTGCGATGACATCCCCAAACTATGTGATATTTTCTGGTTGGAAGAGGACTCTAGCCTCCATGGAATCTACTTACAATGACTTGGAACCAATTTCAACTTCCTTCTAAAGCATGATCAACATTTTCTGCACTTGGACATGGCCACCAATGTAGTTGTGCATGTTCTGTCTATTCACCTCCAACTCCTCCTCAGTGGAAATCTATCTCCACTG
The DNA here is from genome assembly GCA_031772625.1 of Pinus tabuliformis. Lineage (NCBI taxonomy): Eukaryota > Viridiplantae > Streptophyta > Pinopsida > Pinales > Pinaceae > Pinus > Pinus tabuliformis. The sequence continues at coordinate 737,465,699 of CM062813.1, forward strand.
CTCAAATTATTCCTCTATCTCCCTTTTGACCTCATTCATGGGTTTGGCTTTAGTGAGAGATCCAATTGATGGGATCCTATGGGTCTTAACCAAGAAATCCATATTGTTTTATGTCCATGGTACAAGGCCTGAATGTTACCAATGAATGAGGTGAGTTGTTTGCTGTTCTGGATCAACATCCACACTCTTTCTTTCTCAAGATCTTCCTGTGGGTTCATTTTCTTACCCAAGTAAAGCGGTGCCCCCTTGTACCGCATTGTCCACTCATGCATGATAGTGATTGTAGCTTGCATATTTTTGAGAGTTTTGAAAAAGTCTTTACACTACTACTACAATCTATGCATGCAAACAACTTCCTTATGCATGGTAACAACCTCCTAATAAATATTATTCATGGTCTCTCCAAGTGATGATAGTTCATTAAGTATCATTGCCTTCATTTCCTCCAGGTGGACCTGTGTAGAATATGCATTTTGAGCTACTATGCAGAGTTATTCAACCTATTTCCTGGTAGCTTGCAAGTTCTTTTCCAATTGCTTATTATTGGTCATCAGACACTGAGTGTTTGACTTTCCTGCACCTGTAAAGGTCAAGTTGGTTGACGCAATGGCTTTGTGATATCTCCTGGTGTCGACCATAATTACCCTTTCTCTTGTAAAAGCAGGAGATGTGAGATCATCCAATATATTCTTCTTATGTGCTTGTACAATCTTCTTATGTAGTTCATCGTACGATATATTTTACGTATCCATAATTAGATCATCATCAAGAGAAGCAACTTCCCTTTCCTTGGATGGATCTGACTCTACTGCTGGAGGTGGTGGAGACTGAATAGTGGCCTATTGCATGTTAGGCATCAGGTCGACATCTTGATTCTGCAGATCCAGTTCTGCCTCAATGTCATCAATATCTATCAATTGTTCAATCTGCTAGGAAAGCTTTTGATCCTGCATTTGTTCGCCCTCCTCCTCTGTTGGTTGCTTCTTTTGATCTTTCTCTTCAATTTGTTTCTACACGGTTTCTTATGCTATTGTACATTACCTTTCTTCTTCTTCATACTTTTGCTTCTCTTATTTTTCTTGCTTCTTCTTCTCTTCCTCCAATCTCCTTTCTTTCCCTTCTCTCTTCCCCCATTATATTCTCTACATCATATGTTTCCTCTTTTCCTCTACTTCTAAAGCCACTTTCCTAATAGCCAGATCCACTTTCATCTTGCAGCTTCGTTCTCCCCTTCGACTGTGAGCAACCTTTCTCTTTCTATTATCCAACACAGCATTTCTCCCTTCTTGGCAATGCTTATAGAGTTACTTCCTTCTATGGAGTGACCTATGAAGTTCTTGCAAAAATGACCTCCTCACGAGTCTTGGAGGAATTATAGAAATTCTTCCATGGATCCTCATCCTACCAATCAAATGTCCCGCTAACCACTAAAAGTGAATTCTCACACAGTGGTTATTTAAAATACCATGGGGATCATATGGATTAAAGTCTCGAGTATCAAATGAAAAATTTTCTATTTCCTTTCCTTCAGTATCCACGACTTTCGAGTTTTTTATCTTGTGCAATCCAGTTTTCATAAGAAGAGTTGGTGAAGGTGCTTTCTTCTTCCTGTGCAAAGAATTTGACAACCTTGTGGCAAGACAATATGATAGTTCTTACATGATGAGCTTTTCAATGGAATACCTTGGAAAAACATGCAATGAATTCTCTCTACTCAACACTCTAAGGAAGGTGCCATCTCGTGTGGAAAACCAATCTATGATCTCTAATATTGCCTGCATTTCCATAGGTGACATGTAAGGTGGTTCTTCCTTAAAGATCACCTTGTATAGCGGAATAAGGAAGCGATCAATTAGCTTCTCCATAAACCCTCGATGGGTGAAATCGAAGAGAAGCTTGCACTAGATGTGCATGGCAATGTCTCGAGGTGACCAGACCCAGTTCATACTAGGGAATATGTTATGTGTACAAATTTCATTTAGTAAATATGAAAACATATAGAATCTCGCTTGATCTTCCTTGGGAGGATTTATGGCATTACCTACATGTACATTTAATTATCAAGATAATAAATCTAACTAGTTCAGTGACTTCCCATTGTTCACAATCCCGTTAAAAAAGATTTCCCACCCTTTTGGAAATGTCTATGTTCTCTACTGATTGTGGATTCTACAAGCTAAGATAACCAACAACTGATAGGCCCTCTTGTGAGACCTTGTCTTATATGTGTTGGTGGGAGTTTGTCGAAACTTTTATCACTCCTTCACCCATCTCTTAACATCATATTTCATGCCCAAATAGTTGTTGGTGGCATAGAAGAGTGAATCCATGAGTGTTTCTAGCTCTAGTAAGTGGTACATACATTGGTAATCTACTGCTAGAAAAGTAGCAAGCCTTTGTCCACTAACATTGCTCAATGTCATGGTCTTCACATCAATATGTGAGAAAATCTGGTTGATGTCATTTGCAAATGGGAAATTGGATATCTGCATGCAACCGTGTGTAGCCTTGATCTCTGGACATTAATGTATCCCTATTGTTCCTGTAGATTTGCTGTGGAGTCCTTTGCTGAAAAAGCTTCATTTACTTTCTACCGTGTGAGATTTGAGTCCTTTTCTACATACAGTTGAGTGTCTGAGTCTACTGACAAGTTTATTGGTGTTTTCTCAGCTTCTTCCCCAATATTTCTTTTAGTGGTATCCTTTGAAGTAGTTCTCTTGGGTGCCATGGTAACAAAGACTATTGGAGAGAAGTGCTTAATAACTGTGATTCTTGTGGGATAGAAACGACACTCATGGAAATCAGACTTTAGCTTTTGCAAATCTACCTTGAAAGCAAGATAAAGTAGAAAGTCGGTGCACTAGTGGGAAATATTGCATAATTTTTTTGAGAAAGTGAGGTGGAATGGATGTGGGAACTACGCATTGCGTAGTCCCAGTGGTTGTTAAAAATTTTGATTGTTTAATGTTGTATCAGTTACTTTAGCCCAATTCATCATTTTCATTAACAATGCATCCAACTATTAGCAGTGTAATCAATCATAAACATAACTAAAGAATGAACAATATAACAGTGATATAGAAGACAACAACATACAACCATAAGAGACAGGAGATGGGTCCAAGACCAGGGAAAAACCCCACAAGGGGGAAACCCTTTCAAATATTATTCTTCTTTAGTAGATCTTCATAAAAATTTACACCGGTGAGTACAATGAGCCCAATACATATAATCAACAATAGGTAACAATAAACGAAATATATAGATTTGTATATTTGTTATAACAACAGAGATACTTAGATCTACCGATCTACAACAGAGAAACCTAGATCCACAGATCACTAATGCCGAGATGGTAGAACATCAGATATGAACTAGGTCGCTATCATCAACATTGTCTGTGTTCAACTAAAAACTTCAGGGTCACACTCGCGAAGAACGTATGTGGGTGACTGTAACAGAAACATTGCTCCCATGAGGTCTTTGTACCTTCAACTATGGATCTCAACATCAAATATCCAAATTCAATCCCTTTTTAGGTTGTCTGAGTGACCAATCAAGGAAAATTTGCACTCATGAAGTGATATCTGAGTGACCAACAAAGAAAAGTCGCTCCCTAGGCTACCTGAAGCCAACAACCAGAGACTAGAATGTTCTTAAGGAAAAGTCACTCCCTCTGAACTACCTCCCAACAACCAGAGAGCCAAAGTCTCTTTCTCACTCAGTTTTTGCCAGCGATTATGGATGAAAATGTTCATATTTATTCCAATGACTGAGATCTAAATTACCCTAACTCAGAGCGAACCTTTTGCCTATGATATCGGACCCAATAAGGACTTCCGCCAATGAACTTGTTCGATCCAAGACAAAGTAGAAGAAAAAAAAATATAACTTGAGTGTGTGTCAAATGAGCTTTAGGTCACTTCCTTTTATAGGTTCTCTTGAGGGTTTACTTGGGGTTAAGAATAACCCAAGCAATTACCCAAGTGGTTAGGGTCGACCCATTCCATAATGAATGAATTAATAAAATAATTTAAAACTTAACTTCGTCTTGACCAAATCAAGTGATATTTAGGTCCATTATGATCCTCTCGAAAAGAGGAATTTAATAAAAGCATCATCTTGGTTATTTGAGGTATCCAATGTGGAATTTTACCGTAGTTGCAAAAATTAACACTCCCTCTCAACTAGGGAGAATTCTACTTGTCCTTAACTGTATAATATCTTGTCAAGTTGTCACCATGCTTCAATATGTCTTCTCAACTCTAACTGTTGAAACTTTCTCTGATCTACAAGAAGAGGAATTTGTTACATGGCGGATCTTAATCTACCACCATCTATCCCCTAGGCTGCTGTTCGGGATCTCTACTATCGGGCTGCTACTGGGAGTATCATCATCAATTTTCATCAAAGAGTATATCATCAGGGAGAACATATCAACCTAGAACCATGTTGGGGAGCAATAGATTCCACCCATACCGAGCAATAGGATAACTCTCCTCACAGGGGAGTGCACCCTCAACCCTAAAATCACATCGGGGACTTTACTCTCAACCCAGAATCATATCGAGTTATTTCAACCCATCATATTTCCTACTGATCTTCCCATCAATGGCAGAACACCTACATCATAACAAAATTTGGTTGTACACCCCAAGTACACTCTCAACTCGTTAGGTAAAATGAGGAGAGGTATTCCCATCAAGCTAGCCTGCTTGAGGGTATTATGCCAACTGGGATATGCTATGCAAGGAACAAGAGGGGAGAAACATTCTTCGACACTATAAAGATAGGGGAGAAGCATTCTTCAACCCTGGGTAACATATAGGGTACCACCCTATTGTCCTAAGATCCCTCAACCCAAGGATCCTTGTATCACAATTCCTCACCCTGGGAGCTCAAGCAGGGTGGGAAGCGCATGCTCAATATTAGCGTTGCCCCTTATCTAGAGGGGCTACATCCATCAATCCAAGTTGTTCTCTGAATAACGAGAGCTTTCTCTTCGATAATGCCTTGGTGAGAATATCTGCAATCTGATCATCTGTTGATATGTGTTGGAGCTTGACGACTCCTATTTGCACCATATCTCGAATGAAGTGAGATCGAATTTCAATATGCTTGGACTTGTCATGGAACACAAGGTTTTATGCCAAATGGGTCCCACTCTTATCGTCATAGTATATTACTGTGGTGTCTAGGAGATGCTCAAATATCTCTCCAAAGATATGTCTTAACCATACTTCCTCACAACTATACATGCTAGTGGCAATATATTCTTCTTCAGTTGAGCTCAATGCTACATACTTTTGTTTCCTATTCATCAAGGATATCATGGCAGATCCAAGGTTAAAACAACATCAAGCTGTACTTTTCCTATTGAAAGTATTTCCATCCCAATCAACATCAATATATCCATGAAGCTGAACATTTCCTGCATAATATCTTAGTCCAAGTGTAATTGACCCATGCAAGTATCTAAATATGTGTCTAGCAATTATCCAATGTGAGTGGTGGGGCTCGGTTATAAAATGACTCAGAGTATTAACTGCATAGCATATATCTGGGTGAGTGTTCACAAGGAACATTAGAGCCCCATTTAGTTTTCTATACTGAGATGGATTTTCTAAGTCTGGTCCTACACCATCTCCACATAATTTCTTGAAAATTATTTCCATAGGAGTGACCATGGATTTACATTCAGTTATTCTAAATCTTTGAGTAACTTTACCATGTATTTCCCTTGCGAGAGAAAAATTTCTCCAGATTTTTTCGACAATTCAAGGCCCAAAAAGTAGTGCATAAGACCAAGGTCTTTCATTTCAAACTTAGAGGCTAGATTCCTCTTACATTTGATCATCAGAGGCTCACTACTATCAAAAATAGATCATCAACATCCAAAACGAGAATCAATGGCATATCTTGGATTATCTTGAAGTGAAGGTTTGGATCGACACTCCTTCTTGTGAATCCCAACTTTATTAAGTAGTTTTCAGTACGCACATACCAAGCTTGAGGAGGTTCCTTTAAACCATACAATTCCTTCTTCAACCTCCACACATGTGTTTTCTGGTCTTCCACTTCAAATATATGTGGTTTTTCAACATATACCTCTTCCTGTAACATGCCATGGAGGAAGATGATCATTACATCCATCTGGTGAAGAGTCCATCCCTAACTTACAACAAGGGAAACCATAGAGAAGATGGTTGTATATTGAGCTAATGGAGCAAATATGTCATCATAATATTCTCCCTCTTTCTGAGAGAAGCCATGAGCCACAAACCTTGCTTTATATTTCTCGATGCTGCCATCACTTCCATGCTTGATTTTAAACAACCATTTTGAAGTCACAACAGACTTCACTTTTGGTCTAGGTATAATATCCCATACATCATTTTTCAGAAGATTCATATTCGTCAGCCATAACATCCTTCCAAAATTGTTATTTTATTGCTTCTTCGAATGAGGACAGTTCAACATGAATCATAGTACTCATTGAAGCAACATATCCCTGATACCTACAAGGTTGTTTCCTTTCTTTGAATTATATGTGGATGAGGACATTCCTTTCAATATCCTATAGAGTTTCATGGAGCCACAGTGATATCTTCTTATAGGGAGGATCACTTGAAGGAGAACCTAATGGATCTATAGGCTCTATGGGATCATCAACCATATCAGGTTCAGGTGCAGTCAGACCATCTAGAATATTCCAGTCATCATTCTCTTCCTTGGGAAGAGGAAGTGTAGGAAGATATATTACTTTTCCAAAAGCTGCATCTTCATCAAATGTTACATCCCTACTAATTTTGACTTTTCTCTGACTTGGAATATAAATTATATAAGCTTTATAATTATCACAACACCCCAAAAATGTACCTTTTATGCCAGTAGCCTCCAGTATGTTTCTTTTGTCTTTCGGCACTTGAAAATATATTGGGCATCCAAATATGCTTTCATGCGGAAAGAGTCGTTAGTGCAGACACAACCGACCTCCCTAGAAGCCTAAGACTTTCTAGTGACAAACAACACAAATAAGAGCAATCCTTCACTAAATATGCCTTTACAATATGAGAAATCAAGTGTTTAGATCCTACCTGTAACCCAACGCTGTTGTAGTAGTTCAGCTTCGTAGATCCAGATGAGCTCCTCCTTCCCTTCGAAACCTGCATTCACTAACATTCAAACGATTAAATAGCACCTGAATATCACATAAAATAAAACATGTTTAACATATAGACCAAGGAGTATATGAAACAACTCATAAATAACAAATTGTTGAGAAGAATGGACTAATTTGTATTAAAAGGTAACAAAAGGAACCATTACAACCTGAGCCTTAGTGTTGTGCAAGTCCTTCCCAGGGTCCACAAGAGTTCTCCTTTACTCTGATCAGCTCACCCACTTCCAAATGAAACAAGCAAAGATGGTAATCTCTCCTCACAAGCTTCTACAAGGAAGTCCTAATTCCAGCAGCATCTACCCTTAGGAATGTTCAGCTTTCAACCTCCCCTCCCTTTGGCCCAATGCCTGTATTTATAGTGCTCTAGAGGAAGTTATTCAGGTCCATCATCAATGGGATAAGCCCCTCTTTGGATGGGATAGCTCCCCTCTTGATGGGATAAGTTCCTCTTTGGTAGGGATACATGAACAATCTGGAGGCGCTTCATACACGTCAAACAAGCTTCTAGAAGACTCTAGAAATGACCACAAGTAACTTTTTTAAGATGAAACTCGCGCCTTTTGACCTTTACAGGGGTACACACCCACCCCTTTACATACAGAGCGTACAAGTACGCAGGTATTGTGAACTTGGGTTGCGTACACGCAGGTAAGGCTAAGAGAAACTGCGTACCAGAGATAATTGACTTTAAATGACTTTTCTCTCTTTCTTGAAGTTTGACATGAAGAGCAGAGGCATGAGACTTGCCAAGGAGGATAGTATGACAGTGGATGGAGCCATACTAACTGCAAATAGTCATGGTGACATTTTTTAGTGTAACAGATTGCCCCCTAAAGTGCGAAGCCTGTAGTAGATTAGGGTTTTTATATGATCTAGGAAGGGTGAAGTACTTTATCATTTCAAGGAGTATCTTGCGGAGGGCCCGGTCAGAACCTGCAAATATTCAACACAAAATACATATATAAGATGATATCATCACTGAGGTAGGCATTCCTATACTCAGATTGAAAACTTTAACTAACAATCTAACTACTGCTCTGATACAAGAATGATTTTGCAGTACATCACAATCGTAGACTTTTGTAGACACAGTATGGACGCAGCCATCTGTTTATGGTTAGTCTACTATATAATGAATACAAAACTCCTCGCAGCCTGGATGGTGGAAACTAGATCCAGGGTCTTCATCTCTACTTCCTGAATTGGTACGATTCTATCCATGCGAATAAATGAGTTGATGTCGAACATGGTAGAAACCACTTGATTACCAGTCGATGATGTAAACTGTTAACAAGTGTGAGAGAGACCACTAGTGATGTCAATGGTTCTCAAAGTACCCAGTACAATCCATGAAATGTGAATGAATGGGTTGATGTCAAACACGTCACAGAATCCTTTGATCGAAAGTCAATGATGTAAACTGTCGTCAAAGGCGAGAAACCTGCCATTGATGCATGCAGACTTCAAGGTACTGACGATTTCTAAGTCATCTTTCTAGATAATGTGCTGATGTCGATAGAAAGCAACCCGTTGCAGGCAAGCTCACAACACAAAATCATTGTTCAAGTTGAAGAACTGTTGCTGTAAGGACTGACTCAGGGATGGTCAAATGGATGACAAGTATTTTGCATATGAATGGTTTATTTGCAGAGACCTCTTGAACACATAACGACACGACAGATGGCTTGGTGACGATTGACCCAAAGTTAATACCCAGAAAGGGTGGAAGACTTTCAAAGTGGTTTTATCAGCTTTAGGGCAAAGGATTTCCCAACCCAGGTGAATGAAACGTGTCGTGTTCAAGAGCGGTGATAAGGTTCTTCTGTAACAAAGGATAAAAAATAGGTTCATTCTTCTCTATTTTCCCCCACCATTTCTGGCAAGTACCTCTTTATTTTTTACAAGCATGAGGAGGATAACATATGCTTGATTATAAGCTCATCCTTCGGATGAGTCCAACTTAGTTTAGATTCGGACCCTAAGAAGGAGTGGTCCGTTCCTGTTTGTAATCGAACGGGTCCTTTACTGTGAAATTTTAACGAGTCCAGTATAGGAGAAACTCGGCATTTTTCAATTTTAGAGAGTCTGAAAAAACTAAAGAAGACTCCAAGGTGAACTTTTTCATAAATTTGTGTCTCCCAAGCCCAAAAAAGTATAAAATAATACCTGAGAGAACCGCTTGATCTTGCGACCAAGGAGTACTTTCATGATTAATTCCTTTGACCTGAAAAGTAAAAAGCGATCAAAGGCATGTCGTTTTATTTCCAGTATCGAATTTGAAACGACAAAAATCCGGCAATCTTTTCTTGTTTTTACGGTCAGAAAAGGGCTATAAGAGGACCGTCTTTTAATTCCATTTTAACGAGTGTAAAATAAACGCTCGGCAATCTTTTCATGTTTTAGGAGTCAGAAAAGGGCTTAAAAGATGACTCTGATGTCTTGGTTCGTGAAAAATGATGATTTTTCCCTAAAGTCCTTTTGTCCTGCACAAAAACAACACATTACTCATACCTATTTAAGATGGGCAAAAAATACATTGAAAAATATCTTTTCATGGTGAAAAATAAACAAACTTAGCATTCATTTATCCAAAAAACCTATAAAAAGACTTTTTACCATGTCATTTTTACCATTTTACTGTTGAGGGTGAGAAAAGGGATTTTGACAAGAAACTTCCTGTGGACTTCGCGGAGAATCCGACCGTCGGAATCGAGCGCCGTCTCTTTCAGGTATTTCACAACATCCTCCTCTTCAATTTCATCCATTTAGAATTCCATTTTAAGTTTTAGTTTGATTTTTTGGAGGGTTTGGGGTTTTAGAGTCCGCTTTTCGGGGGACGCAGGTGCCCCATGGGTGACCTGCGTACCCCGACATTTTCGTATATGGGAAAATGGTCGGAGTATGCAGCCCACCTTCAGAACAGCTGTGTACCCACGCTCTGTTTTCTGAACGCAGGGTGCGTACTCCGCGTAAAGCAGATTTTCAAAACCCAAACTCAAAACCTAACCATCAAAATTTGATTTAATGAATTCTAATCAATGTTTTTTGGCGTGTAGATTGCCCACCATGCTAGATTGGCGTGAAAGAGAACACGAAGATGTCAATTTGGCCGCAATAGGTCATCAACCTTCCATTGATGCTTTAAAGGCATGCGGTCTCTACAAGTACTGGGCCATACCTGGCATGAGGGCCCAGGTGCCATTCTTAGAGTGGCTGGTTGAAAGGTGGAATATTCAGGATCAATGTTTTTACATCGGAGAACACCAGTTCGAGATAGAGTCCTCCGACATATATTTTCTCACTGGCTTGCCTAACAGGGGCGAGCAACTGTCTCTATTCGGGACTAGGCCGGGTGGCCAATCCCTTGCTAGTCTCCGGCTAGAGTGGTGCAACAATCAAAACCAGGAGAAGGGGATAGAAATCAAATACATATCCCGACCTAAACTTATGGTAATTGCCTTTACAGTTACCAGACTTTGCGGTGTTGCCGCTTTGCACATAGCCACTGGTTCCCAAATGCGGATGGCTATAGATTGCTTCCGAGGCACCATTTTCAACTGGTGCGATGATGTGTTGGCCAATATGAAGGGCCAACTGACTAGGAAAAAGAACGGACAATTGAAGACCTTTGGATATGGGCCTTTAGTCGTGAGCTTTGCCCTAGAGAGAGTTCCAATGCTGATCCCCCAGCATCTTACTGTTCCAGTTGGGCCTCCTCGGGAGCCTAAGTTGACGCGGTGGGTTTCGGTAATGGCCCGACATCCTGATGAGGGAGTGGGAGTTGTCCGATTTCCTGCGGGTTACTTTCATTGGTTGGAGGACGAGGTCTTTGCGATTCAGGATTTTCCTTATGCCGGAGTAGATTTTCGCAATGATCCGGACATGGTTCTTCCACAGGGAGAACAATGGGACGACAGAGGTACTTCATTTTTCACAAGTTTTTAAATTATCTATTTTTTTTTTTTATATATCGTCTCAAAACTGACAGCAAAAATTTTTCAAGATGCAGATGTAGGCCCACGGCGTCCGGCCAATCTCCGGGCTTTTGAGAGAAGAGTACCAGTTGCACCAGCACCAGCCCCATAGGATGCGGTCGCAGAGACCTTAGCCGAGCTGGAACAGGACCTAGAGCGTCTCACAGCGGACATACCAGAGACGACTATAGACGATATTCCTATCCGACTTCAACGCTATGTGGTCGCAGTCCCAGGACCTTTCAGGAGGTTCCCATGTAGGGTAGCGCGGGTAGTGGTCTCATATAGAGAGCACCACCAGTGATTGGCTAGTCACTTTTTGCAGACACATGTGACATTTTTGGTTTTTTGTACTTATCATTTTTGTCGATCATAAGGTGTTTTTCAACCTATGATCGAAGACGATGTATATTTTTTGACACACTCCTATCTATATATATCATTATTACCAGCTTATTTTGTTAAACATGTGTGATGAAATGTTTATAAATTTACATTTATGATTGTTACAAATGTCTATTTAACATTCGAGACGTCATTGCATCTGCTAATGTATTTAAAGACCTTGGAATATGCTGATATTCAATGTAATCAAATTCACGTTCCAAGAGACGCACCCTCAAAAACAATCTTAATAACACTGGATTTCTAATGGCATAGACTCTATTAAGCTGTAGTACAACGAGTTTAGAATCTAACCTCACTATCAAACTCCGAATCCCAAATGAAATAGATTCAGATAATAATTCAATCACTGCACTGTATTCTGCAATGTTGTTTGTTGTTTGACCGAGGCTCACCCCATGCATAGAAACTAACTCGTCAGAGGGTGAATAGATAACCCAAGCTGCGGAAGAGATATTCCGTGTACTACGACAAGCACCATCAGCAAATCCAATGTACGTTTGGAGAGGCGTCGACATCTGCAATATCAAGAGTAAAACCAAGATAAGCCAGAATAACGACGAAAAACACACTCTCTAAGCTAAGCACACTGTCTAAACTAAGTACACTGTCTAAACTAAGCAAACATACCAGCTAGAAAGAAAAATTATCCTAACTAACCTAACTGAATCTCCATACCCACCATTTAAGCATAATACCTCTTTAGGTAAAGTCCATTTCTGGGCTTACCCAAAGAGTCCCCATCAAAATCTACCAGCTCATAGGCCCCTTTTGCTAGCTTTCGCTTGACAATGTAGGGCCCATGCCACATGGGAACGAATTTTCCAGCACCTAATTTATCGTTAGCTTGATCATATAATAGTGCTAGGTCTCCTTCCGAAAAATTACGAGGGGTCACGTTACGATCATACTGAGCTTTCATCCTTTTTGCGTGAGTCTCGATTGCCAAAGCAGCATCACGTCGAGTCTCATCTAATTTAGCTAAGTATAACAGACGCTTCTCCTCTTCGGAAGTAGCTGGGAGTAATTCGATAGCCATTTGAAGTGATGGGATTTCGCATTCAATGGGCAACACTGCTTCCAAACCATAAACTAGTTGGAAAGGAGTGAACCCTGTTGATGTTTTCACTGAGGTTCGGTATGCCCAAAGCGCTGAAAATAACATGTTGTTCCAATTCGACCGATGAATGCCAATGATTCGTCAGATCATGATAACTAGAACTTTGTTGATGGACTCAACCAAACCGTTTGCTTGCGGATAATAAGGAGTAGAACTATCATGACGCAAACCAAGCTGGCTAGTAAGTTCTGTCATCATAATGTTTCGAAAATGGCGCCCATGGTCAGTGATTATCGCTTGTGGGACACCAAACCTAGCAATAATATGATTGAATACGAAAATCGCAACTGTCTTGCCATCTGCCTCGAATGTAGGCATCGCCTTGGCCCACTTAGTAAAATAATCAACCTCAAGGATGATATACGCATGCCCCTCGGCCGAGTGAGGGTTACATGTAATAAAATCGATACCCCATTTAGCAAAAGGACCAACGACAATTATAGGGTGGAGAGGAGCAGGTGGTGCGCGCATCTTGCGATCAAACACTTGACAGTTGTGGCATTTCCGGACCGCAATGATACAATCTTTAAACATGGACGGCCAGAAATAGCCAGCACACAACACCTTCTGAGCTGTGGCATACCCAGACATATGACCACCACATGCTCCAGAATGACAGTCATTCAGAACCCTTTCTGCCTCTTCATGAGTTAAGCAACGGCGAAAAACCAAGTCCGCCCCACGACGATAGAGAGTATCTCCAATAATTTTGTGCTGTTGGGACTGGAATCGAATTTTCCGACGTTCCAACTTTGAAGCTTCGGGCCGAAAGGATTGGGTTTGGAGATAGACAATTATATCCCCATACCACGGATCTAAAGTGCTGATAAGAAACAAAGATTCGTCCGCAATGGGCTCTTCTGCCACTGTTTCTATGTCAGCACGCGGGAAATCACACATTAACTCGGCAAAAACTAAGGATTTCTTAGACTTGGACTTCTCGAACTCCAAATCGAACTCCTGCAGGATAACAATCCATTTGGAGTACTTGCCCCCTAGCAATTGTTTAGTCAAAATATAAATCATAGGGTTGCAATCCGAAATGACTATAGTTTTACGAAGAAGAATGTAATGACAAAAACGTTGGACAACCTGAACAGCTTCCAGGGCCAATTTCTCCACATGCGAATATTTTAGCTCTGTGGGATTTAACGTCCTACTAAGATAATATATCACATGTTCCGTTCCGAATTCATCTTCCTGAACTAAGACCATTCCAATGGTGGAGTGGGAGGTGGCGAGATACAAAAAGTAGTCCTAGTTGTAGTTGGGAGGATGCAGCAACGGTGCATGGGTCAACGCGTGCTTAAGTGCATCAAAATATTTCTGAGCTATCTCATCCCAAGAGAATTGAGCGTTTTGTTTCAACAACCGGGTGAAACCCTTTGTAACCTTGGCGTAGTTAGGAATGAATGGACGTAAAACGTTTGCTTTCCCCTGCAAACTTTGGAGTTGGCGCAAACTCGAAGGAGGAGGCAATTTGATGATAGCAGCTTCGACCTTCGAGGGATCGACGCGGATGCCGGCTTTTGAAACGACAAATCCTAGCAATCATCCCACTTCGATGCAGAAGACACATTTGTGTGGGTTCAACCGAATTCGATAATGCTGACACCTCATAAAAATAGCGCGTAAGTGAACAAGGTGATCAGCTCGATGTAAAGAATGAGCAGGCAAATCATCGAGATACGGTTGCACAATGTGCTTGATGTCGTGAAACGCGTAAGACATTGCCCGTTGGAAAGGAGCCCTGGCGTTCTTAAGTCCAAAAGGTAATTTGCAGTAAGCAAATTTCCCCCAGGGACAAATGAAAGCCGTTTTTGGTTGGTCGGTAGGTAGAATATTGATTTGGTTGTAACCGGAAAAACTGTCCATAAAGGAAAATATTTCACTGTCGGCACAATCATCAATTATTTGATCGATATAGGGCGTAGGATAGTTGTCTTTTGGACAAGCACGATTTATATCCCTATAGTCGATGCATATTCTTATTTTTCCTTGTTTCTTGTTAACCAGAACAATATTCGATACCCAATCCGTTAACGGGATCGGATAAATGAAACCTGCTTTCAACAGCTTCTCGACTTCTGCTTTAATCGCAGCCGCTTTCCTAGGGTGTATTTGACGCAGACGTTGCCGAACGGGTTTAGTGTCCGGGTAGGTCTTGATTTCATGAACAACAATGGAGGGATCAATTCCTGGCATTTCCTCATAGGACCAGGAAAACACGTTGCGGAATTCTTGAAATAGGACCTTGTATGTTTGAATTTCGTCATCTCTACACGAGGCACCTATATGAATGTTCTCAATAATTCCGGTTTTGACTGAAATGTCAATGGCAATAGTTTGGGAAATGTTTCCCAAATTCAACTCTGAATTAGGATGTTTCATAGGATTCTGAGCGTCCTTGACATATTCAGCTGTAAAAATTGATGAAAAATCATTTTCAAAGTCATCACCCTCAGGTAAAAACGAAGATCTATGATGAAGATCTTCCCATGGTAGATCGTCTACACTTAGGATTTCGCGAAGTTGTTCGTCAGATGACACAACTTCAGGAAACGTTATCCGTTCTAAGGTTGATGTGAAAAGTGATTCCTCACGGACCACATTCATTTGGTCTATTTGGGTTGAAATTGAGTCGGAAAAAGACTGCACGGCCTCATAAGCAATTTCATATGGACTCAAAGGCATTGCATTACCGAATGAGTCTATCTCAGATTCAGATGGGACAATCCAAGGATCATCATAGATAATAGTGTCTGAAGTAATCATATGAATGGTTGTGAATGAAGGGTCTGTGTTGATTGGAGGGAAAGGAAAAGTTCCCAGTAAACCGGAATCTTTAACTAATCCTACACCAACATCCTTGTACGGGATAGTCGTTTTACCGACATGCTGGATACTTTCTGAAGAGGCTGGGTTGGATGAAAAGTAAGCCAGCTGGTCTATCGTCACGATCTTACCATTGTGTGGAAACTTTATGACTCTGAAAACCATGAAATGACCGCTGTCATAGCATAAGACCAACTTCGACCCAAAAGAAGGTTGTAGTCCAGAGGGGCATCAACCACCTCCACATCTAGACTAACGGTTTTTCCTTCAACCCCTATAGGAAAATCCTGTAGAATGCCAAACGGATGGAACCCATGGCCATCAAAGGCCTTAAGAATTGTCGGGGATTGGTTCAGTGAAGGAGAACCAAGCGATCTCCAACACTGAATCGACATAATACTTGTGGAAGCTCCCTCATCAATTACAGTGCGATGAATAGGCCTGTTTTTTACTATCACTGGAATCTGGAAAGCCATCTGATGAGGGAGACGCGGTGTACTATTTTATAGATCAAAGATTATCAGGTTCGGGTCCTGAACATCAACAGCTCCTATAGCCGACAAAAGTAATTTTCTCTGTGTTGGGCATGATTCCAGCACTTCTAAAGCCGACATTGCTGAGGGTGAAACAGCTAAATCCTCAACAATGTTGTAATTCTGGGCCGCTCTCGCATGTGGATTGAAAGCAGACCTTCGAAGTATACCCTTGGCGGGCGGTTTGCTTACCAAGTCCGAGTTAGGTTTCTCGATCTGTAGTGGATCGGAACCGGGAGCTGAGGTTGATGGATTAGAATGAGAAGATTCTACTTCTTTGCCATCAACAGGACTCTTACTACCATAATCTTGCGATCGAGTCACAATCCGTACATGAGACATCATCAATATGGGTTCTTCATTAGCACTCGAGGAAGAACCTATCATTTTACTCTCCTGCTTTGGATATGGATCTTTCAAAACAGAAGGAGTTGGGGAACCTTTAACAATTTTCACAACCTCTGCCCGATGAGAGCAATCTCTTGTGAAATGATCTTCTTCACAAATTAAACAAGGATAGCGAGGTTTGCGATTTTCGTCGTTAGATTCCGACTTCTCTTTTTTCTCCTTTGGAGCCTTGTCTGCTTTATCCTTCTTCTTGCCTTTTTTCTTACCACCGTTTTTTGATTTAGCCGTAGATGACTCTACAGCGTGAATGTCGGTGGTAATTTCAGGAGAAGACTCTCCTGTCGGGGAGTCTGGTAAGGTTATTATTGGAGAAGAATTCTTTGAGGATTTCTTCTTACTTTTAGTATTCACCGTACCAATCATGCCATCAGCAACATGAGACCCCGAAGGAGCAGCAGCGATTTGATTCAACTTAGGAAGATCTGGGATCTTCTCGTGAAACGTACCCGACTGAGTGTAAACTAAGTCAAGGTACTGGGCTTGAGCAATGACTTGCTCCTCAGTAACTACTCCGGCCTTAGCTACGTCTTCAGTAATCTTCGGTAATAATGATTTTACAAACCATTCAGCTAAGATTTGGTCTGGGATAAAAACTTTCACTAAATGTCTTCGACGTCTCCATTCATGGATATGATCAGAAATATAAGTGGACGTCGATTGTTTTAATGAAGTTAATAACTCAGTACCATTATCGTATCTGACCGGCAACTGAAAATGAGTTAGGAACGAGGTAGCTAACTGACTAAAATTGTAAAAAGAGGCCCGTGGTAACTCAATGTACCACTTGGCCGCGAGACCAATGAGCGTACGCTGGAAAAGACGTAAGCGGATCGAATCATCCGAGATGGAATTTGAGGCACACCAGAGGTGGTAAGTCATCACGTGATTGGACAGATCCTCTCCAGACTTACCTTCGAACTTGGGTATATCACTGGGCAACTTATTTGGCATTGGCGGCCAGAACGGAAGATATTGTATTGGATCGTTCGTTAGACGCGTCAAGTCTGGTAAATCCAAAGTTGCGATAAACGGTAATTGCCGATTAGGATCCCTAAAACTTTGAGTCACAAGACCAGTCCCGGGAGGAGGATATCCAGGATAACTTGGAACAGGAATCGCATTCGGGATATTATATCCTCCTGGAAAACCAGGATTAACTGGACCGTACTGGGGTTGTTGAGGTTGCTGATAAGTGTACCCAGGATACGGTTGATACTGGTAAACTGGTTGTTGGACAGCAGGACCGAATTGGTACTGTCCCTGGTACTGTTGATAGGTAAATTGAGGTTGACTTGTTACAATAGTACTTAAACCAGACTGCCCTACAGGCATCTGGACCGTGGTTTGAATCGTAGATCCGGACAACGGTAAAGATGTCTGAGGAGTGGTTGCAGAGACAGTAGAAACCGGAGCTGTCCATACTCCAGAAGTAAGTGCGGTAGATGTTGCGGTAGTTGCAGCAGTCGTTTGAGATGGAGTACTAGGTGCAATTGGCGGCTGAGTAACTACCGAAGTTACAGAAGTTTGAATATTTGACTGGACAGGTTGCGGTTGCTGGGGTGAACCAGAAACTATGGGTTGTCCAGTTTGAGGTAACAACTGTATACTTGGCTGCAACACCTGTTGACCTTGTGATGGATCCCACACTATCATTCCAGGGTATTGACCCGTAACAGGTTGAGGATACTGAGATCCATAACCGGATTGAGGATAGGTTTGATAACTGAAAGGCACAGTTCCCATACCTTGAACATATGACTGATCTTGAGGTGGTTGATAACCTTGACTTGAGTATTGACCTTGAGGTTGATAACCTTGGGGTAAATACTGATACTGGGGTTGACCTTGACCTTGAGGTTGATACCCTTGAGGTAAATATTGATACTGAGGTTGACCCTGGGGTACATATTGAGGCTGGGGTTGACCTTGAGGCATGTATTGTACTATGGGTACATATTGTCCTTGAGGTTGCCCCCCAGACGCAATTTGTGTACCTTGAGGTTGTCCCCCAAGCGTTAATTGAGGCTGCCCCCTAGGCGGTAATTGGCCACCTTGAGGTGGAGAATCGGGAACTGAACCTGACATCATGTAAATGTCCCCTACGCCCAACAGTTTATTACCATTGTTTCCAGCTAATAACCCATGTTCAATGGGTTGAGGAGATGCTCCCGCAAAAGTACCAGAAAGTGACTGATACCCGGAAGGAACAGAAGGACCGCCGTACAAGAAAGATTCAGGAGATTGAGTGAACACGGACGACTGACCAGACATATTTACAGGAGTATAAATACCTCCAGGTGGAAAAGGAGTTCGAGGTGGAGAAAAACTTATCCCTGAGTTGTCTAAATAATTGGTTAACGAAAGGTACCAAGTAGTACTTCTAGGAGGACTGTAAAAGATAGATTCACGCTCTCTTAGATCAATAGTAGGTTGATCTTCAAGGATAGATACGCCTAATTCTTCCTCTGGAGCAAGTTCTTCAATAGCTATCAAACCAGCAGGAAGATTTTCGGTGATGACTCTTTCTACCCTAGGTGAATCAGGTGCACTAGAAGTTGGAGTAACAGGTTCAAAGACTTCAGGTTCTTCGCCTATATCACTAGTAGATGAAAAACTACCAGCAAGCTCAGAAACTGCAACAGCTTCAGGATTATAACCTGTTTCTAGACCTTGGTAATCTGGATGGACTACCAACGACGATTCTCCTTCTTCAGGTGAACCTACTTTACTGCCACTGGGAGTAACAAGGACCTTTAAACCTTCGTAATGACTCGAGACATCTTGAGGAGGCTCACCCCGAAGTCTACGGGATTTCCTCAACAATTCGGCCACGGAAACAACCTCAAGAGACTTGCCCCGAAGTCGACGGGACTGTCTCGATAATTCCGCCACAGTTAAAAACTTTTAACTACTGCACACGCAAACAAAGTAAAATCTCAAAGCAAACCACCTAAAGTCTCTAAAGAACCAAAAAAATTTGAATCACACGCCTAAAGAATCTAGGGCATCAAACCAAGCACAAATAGTAGCCTTCCGGACCAAAAACGCTAGTTGGAGATGAAACCCAACATCGCCGGATTCAGTATAGAAGTGGCGGGTGGAACAGTTACCCCGGCAACCTACTTAATGAATAGACCGGCACAAGTTCCTCCACTTTAACCGTCTCGAGTCAAGTGAACCCCCCGGAAAATCCAAGTGAGTCTAGCCAACGTCTGCTCTAGGTACAGTGGGATCTTCCCTCCACCGTCACCTCGGTAGAATCCTAAAGATAATGGTCACTAAGGTTACCAACAACAACAAATGCACCTGGGGGAACAGTCTACACTCCGACAGCATGCAAGGGCAGAGTATCAAGCTCAATCCCCTTGCCGGCTCCTTGACAATAATCCAAGGTTTACCGACAAGTGACCCCTGGCTCCTCGACAATGGTTAATCTGAGGTTTACCGTTTGTAATACGTGCGTGTCTGGGGTCGTTCCCAACGAGGGAGGATTGATCCCCTCACTGGTTCGGACACGAGCTCGTGCTTCTCCTTTAAGAGGATCTTTCCCAGAGTACAAATGAAACAATTGGATTTATTCTATCACAAGATAAGCTACTTGTTTGGTTTTGTTGTCTTGGAGAGTTAATTACTCTCCTACTCCAAGACACTAGCATGATCTATATTGGTGTTTCAGAGCCCTAGTTTATAAAAGTTACTAAGTTGATTTTACTTTAAGCGTTAATTTTATGGTTTTTCTTAAAGACAAAAAGGTAGTGGAGATGAAACTGGTGGTGTGTAGACTCGACTCGCAACCACTACAAAGATGCACCTAAGATGATTTACACTACTTTTCTTTTTGAATGAATCTCCTAGCTAAGAGAGTTGGAAAATGCAAATTTTATAGAAAACAACTTTCTTGGCAAAGACAATCAAAGAAACAATTTCTTTATCTTTTCAAAACATATAACTCATGACCACTAATTACTTCACAAAATTTTCTTTTCTCTCCCAAAAGACTACAAATGCTACCAAAGCAAACTTTTTCCAAAAGAATTTTTGTGTTTTTTCTATATCAATAAAGCATGTCAAACTATTTATCAAATCAAATTTAACAAATCTAAGACAATCAAATCAAATTCACTCAAAAGGAAATTTACCTAAAAGCAAAAAATAATGAGGACAAAAGCCTACAAGGATAATTCCCGAATGTTTTACTCAGTCAAAATGCAACTAAGGATCAGTTCATGCAGAATCATAAACTAATCAAAAAACAAAATCGAAATCTTTTTGTTCTTTTTTCTCAAGAGTGAAATTCAAGGCTTTAACAAACAAACTTTTCGAGATTCGCAAAGAGAAGACACAAAGGTAGGTCTCTCACAAGGGTGACTTCTATGACAGGTCCGACTCCTAAGAGGACTGATCAAAACCAAGGAGATCCAAAGTTTGACAACCTCTAACGCCAAAGTCACTGCAGGACCAGTTAAAAATCAAACCCTAAGGCAAAATCCCTATGAATTCCACCAAAACCCTCGACACTAACGGAACAAGTTCAGGTGAAGATCTCTGACAGTAAACCAATGGATCTGGGTAGTAAAAACAAATTAAAAACAAAATCTAAAGATTAGAAAGAGGAAAAATGAAATTTTCTCAAATTTGACAGGGGTACGCAGGTGATCTGTTGACACAGGCGCGGGTACGCCCTGTGCACAAAGACGCAGTGCGTACAAGTACGCACTGTGCCTAACTCAGAGGCTGCGTACTGCTGGCAAAGCTAAGAAAAATAAAAATCTAAATTGACTCTAAGCTAACCCACCCAAATACACAGTTAGACAGCCAAAAATCAGAAAACAAGCGAGTGTTCTCAGACCAAAATATCAAATCAAAAAGAACTCAAACACATTCATGGATTCCCCAGTATGGTCACCATTTTGTCATGCAGAAAGAGTCGTTAGTGCAGACACAACCGACCTCCCTAGAAGCCTAAGACTTTCTAGTGACAAACAAGACAAATAAGAGCAATCCTTCACTAAATATGCCTTTACAATATGAGAAATCAAGTGTTTAGATCCTACCTGTAACCCAACGCTGTTGTAGTAGTCCAGCTTCGTTGATCCAGATGAGCTCCTCCTTCCCTTCGAAACCTGCATTCACTAACAATCAAACAATTAAATAGCACCTGAATATCACATAAAATAAAACATATTTAACATATAGACCAAGGAGTATATGAAACAACTCATAAATAACAAATTGTTGAGAAGAATGGACTAATTTGTGTTAAAAGGTAACAAAAGGAACCATTACAACCTGAGCCTTGGTGTTGTGCAAGTCCTTCCCAGGGTCCACAAGAGTTCTCCTTTACTCTGATCAGCTCACCCACTTCCAAATGAAACAAGCAAAGATGGTAATCTCTCCTCACAAGCTTCTACAAGGAAGTCCTAATTCCAGCAGCATCTACCCTTAGGAATGTTCAGCTTTCAACCTCCCCTCCCTTTGCCCCAATGCCTGTATTTATAGTGCTCTAGAGGAAGTTATTCAGGTCCACCATCAATGGGATAAGCCCCTCTTTGGATGGGATAGCTCCCCTCTTGATGGGATAAGTTCCTCTTTGGTAGGGATACATGAACAATCTGGAGGCGCTTCATACACGTCAAACAAGCTTCTAGAAGACTCTAGAAATGACCACAAGTAACTTTTTTAAGATGAAACTCGCGCCTTTTGACCTTTACAGGGGTACGCACCCACCCCTTTACATACAGAGCGTACAAGTACGCAAGTATTGTGAACTTGGGTTGCGTACACGCAGGTAAGGCTAAGAGAAACTGCGTACCAGAGATAATTGACTTTAAATGACTTTTCTCTCTTTCTTGAAGTTTGACATGAAGAGCAGAGGCATGAGACTTGCCAAGGAGGATAGTATGACAGTGGATGGAGCCATACTAACTGCAAATAGTCATGGTGACATTTTTTAGTGTAACATATGCAAAAATGGATGATATAAGCTTTGATCCCTATGAATATTTCCTTAGGAGTCTTGTTTTCCAATGCTCGTTGAGGCATCCTATTTTGAACATATACCGCAGTAGATGTAGCTTCATCCCAAAGGAATTTTTGCATCTTTTGATCATGGAGCATAGCATGGGTAGCTTATATTATAGATGTGTTCTTTCTTTTAGTGAGATTGTTCTATTAAGGAGTATATTGCACAATCATTTCCTTTTTTATTTCATCTTTCTTGCAGAATTCTATCAATTGTTTTGACATGTATTCTCCTCCATTGTCAGACCTGAAGACTTTGATTCTCCTACTTGATTTATTTTTGATCAATTCTTTGAATTCCTTGAAAGTTTCAAAGGCTTCATCCTTGTGCTTCAAATAATATATCCATGTCTTTCTCGAGAAGTCGTCAATGAAGGGAATGTAGTAGAGATGACCACCAACAGAATGCACAGGCATCAAATCACATATATCAGAATGAATGAGATGAAGAATGTCATAAGTTTTGTTCTCACTAGAGGGAAATGGTCCTTTATTTTTCTTTCCACTTGCATAACCTAGGAAGACTCCATTATGTTAAGCCTGAACATCAGGAATACTAGAAACCAATTTCTTCAATTTTGGAAGTGCACCATAGCGAAGATGAGCCAGTCTACAGTGCCATACTTCGCTCAAGTAATTTGTATTATGAGCCAATGCAAGGAGAGGTCTTCCTATGACCCTCTAGAGTCCTTCATTAGGGTATATTTGAGGTTTAAAATGGTCCTCCTAAGGAAATTATAAAATAATAGTGGAAATAATAGAATAATATTAGCTTACATCATCAAATTTTAGAGGGAAAAAAAATACTATTTTTCAACTCGTATTTTCAACTTATCTCCCTATGGATTTACTCAAATTTTGAGCGGAAACACTCGTTGTTTGAATAATTTGATTCCTCATCCAAAGGGTAGCCATGTTTCATACTTCTGATGGACCTTGCTACATGAAAAATGAGAAATACATGAAAAGCATGATTCCAATCATGTTTTTTCATGAATTTCTCATTTTTTGTGTATCAGGTCCATTGCAAGTATGCAATATGGGTACTCTTTGGATGAGGAATTAAATTTTGCATCCAATAAGTACTTCTACTCCAAATTTGAGTAAAAACGTAGGGAGATAAGCTGAAAATATGAGTTCAAAAAGTAGTTATATTATTTTATTATTTTTAAATATTTTTACTTTTTCACTCCAAAAATGGTGAATCGTCCCCCATGGTTGGCATCATCACCTTGAGTCCTATTGGTTCTTATAAATTTTATTTTGGTTGTACATTTTTCTTACGAGGCCCATTTTAGACCTCAAAATTCGCCTAATGCAAATCTCGATCCTAATGTAAGGACATCTTGCATAGATGAATCGGTAGGCCAAGATAGAACTTCACCTTTGATGAAGGAAAACGTCATTCCTTTGTTTTCAAATGCAGATACAGATACCAAATTCTTCATTAATCCTGGTACATACATGACATCATGCAATAGAATAGATTCCCCAAAATTTAGCTGAAACTTAACGAACCCAAAACCTTTCATGGGATGAGTAGAATTTCCTCCAAGAATTATCCTTAACTTAGTCTCCCTCTCTACTAGATCAAAGAGGACTTCTTTATAACCAAAGAAATGATGAGTGGCCCCATTATCAACTAGCCACCTATCCCACGAATCTGGTGGAGAAGAACTAGTAAGAGCAGAAAAGAGAATGTATTCAAATTTATTTGCAGTGTTACTTTCATACATGGGTGCCCTTTATTTCTTTTGAGGAGGATAATGTTCTTCACGGTCACTTGAGGAGTCTCCTCTTATTCTCTCAACTCTTTTTTCACGGTTCTTTCTTTGATACTCTTTTCTTCCTTTGTTATTATAGTTTTAGCGTGATCTCTTTCCTTTCTTAGGATAGTCTCGTGCATAATTGCCTTTCTTGTGACAATTGAAGCATTCAGTATGAGATGTCGATATGTCATTCTTCTGTTTTGAGTTTTCTTCCACTTTTATTCTTCCTTTTTCCATCAGTGATGTATGGTGTGGGTTCTCCTTCTTCATGCTGTTGAATTCTTCCTCTTGCTATCAATATAGATTCTTCTTGAGTAAGTTTTCCCACGATCTCATCATATGTCAGAAGAACATTATTGTTGCTGATGGTAGTAATGAAGGTTTCCCAAATAGAGGGGAGACCTCTAAGAGTCACTATTACCAGTTCCCTATCAGGTATATTTTCTCCAACTCTCTGTAATTGATCTCTAAGACGACAAATCATCATAATGTAAGATTGAACAATTCCCCCTTTGTTCATCTTGACTTCCTTGAGTTGATATTACAAGATAATGATCTCATTTAGGTTATTGACTTCATACATGTTGGTTATCTTGTCATACATATCTTTGGATTTTCTTAAATTCCCAATATAAGCAAGTAAATTATCGTGTAAACCATCAGCTATAATTTTCTTTACTTTAGACTCACCTTTCTTGTACCTATTCTTGAGTGTAGTGGAAGCATCTTCTATATCCTTGGGTATCTCTCCTCGAATGTATTCCAGCACATCATGATTGTCAGCTATGATCTCCAATCTTAACTTCTATGCAACAAAGTTTGATGCATCGCCTATCTTTTCATGCTTCTTGAAGGTAGAGGATAACATCTTGACTTTGAATCAGGCAATATTATTTCTAAAGAAGAGGGCTTCAAAAATTGCCTTCTCTTGGGCTTCACTTTCACCGTACCTCTGACTCCATGTTAAATTTTTTTATTGTTCAATGTTGTATTACATACTTTATCCCAAATTATCCTTTTCATTAACAATACATCCAACTATTAGCAATATAATTAATCATAAATGTAACTCAAGAATGAACAATATAAGAAGTGATAGAGAAGACAATGTTAGGACTCAAAAATGTCATTTTTTCATCCACCTTTCCCTTCACTATTCCTTACATTCCATTGTCCTATTAAACCCTTCATCATATCATTTTCATAAATTCATTTGGGTTTCATATTATTATTTTCCAATTTATTCATTTTAGTATTAAGAGTGAATTTATGATTAATATTAGAAAATATACATGTTTTCATATATATCTCAAATATGGGTGAGCTTTGTAATGTGTAGGAATATGAGAATGATTAATTCAAAGAGACTTCTCGAATATCTCCTTCACCATTTCAAGGAGATAGTTATTCAAGCCTATTCTTAAGGAGAAGAACATGGAATATTTGGTTGGCATATCTTATTTAAGATATGTGAAAGATGTGTGGACGATTTGAAGGAACTATATTTTGTAATAATGGGAAAGTGGTTAAGAGTAGTTGAGAGAATAGTAGGTATGTAATTAATTCATTCTTATCCTATAGTCCTACCAACTCTTTTATAAAAGCTTGCTTTGACTGATGTGGGATTCCTTAAGGCCCACCTTTCAACCATTCTTGCCCCATTGACCTCAGCACCTTATCTAGGGTATAGACTAGAGTCCATTTTGAGTACCTAGAGGCTTACATGCCTTCATGGCAAGTTCTCTTGCTAACGATCATGGGAATACATCAATGTCCCTTGATCCTCATATCTTGCAAGTGGCTCAACCTCAGCACATCCATTCGCACATCACAAGATGTACTCAGGTACCTTGGCACTCATTGACATCAATGGTGAGTTGCCTCACATTGGTTAATGACATCCATCAATGGTTGGTAATCTAATGATTTCTATTCATGCTCGACATCGACACATTCATTCGCATGATTATAATTGTATCATCGGGTTTGTAGCGGGTGAAGAGTATACACTTTTTCCTGACTCCCTTAGCAGTTGCAGTTACAATAGTATGACTTTATATATGAGAGTACTCCTGTCCACTTTCATACTCCCTCTTTTCCATGATTCATTAGTAGCAGTTCAGATCCCTCCACTTCACATACTTAGATACAACAGTTCCAGCATTTGCAGTTATAGCAGTTACAGTAGTTCTAGCAGTTGCAGTTATAGAAGTGTAGTTGTAGCTCCCACATGAGTCATGTTTTCTTGATCCAACAATTGCAACAACTCCATTCCTATTGCATAGTTCATCTACTTTTTGGGTGAGTGGAGGTATGTTATTTTCTAAGCTTTAATCACGCAATTCCTTATATGCTGACTTCAATATTTTGGAAATTTTCCTCACCATACTCCATTTCCTTTTCCCATCCATGACCTACACTATGTTGCATGAGGACATGCAACAACTTCAGTTGGGGGGGGAGGGGGAACTATATTCATAGTCACCACATATTTACTACCATCATTCCATTTTTCCACTATCATCATTCCATTTTCATCCCATTTACCATTCACCAAAATTTCTTTTCCAATGATCCCCTGTTGCACTTTGCTTCATATGCATTGATATACATATTCGCATGATTCATAAAAGACAGAGAAACAAATTTCTTACACTCAGTGATTTTTTCTCATACACATTAATAGCTTATGATTTCCAATGAAGTTTGTGGTTACATTATTATTCTAGCAAGAAAAATAACGAAATGAATGTTGTTAACACAAGAACCAACATTCTTATATTCATGATTGTTACACAAGAACCAACCATAGGAAAGTGTCAGCTGTTACTCACATCTTTCACATATCCTAGAAACATTCATTATTAAAAAGACATCATTAATCAAAGCCAAAGTTCAGATGCCAAAATTCCTTATACGATCCATGCATGGTTGCATGAGGACATGCAAAAAATTCAGTTGGGGGGGATGTTAGGACTCAGAAATGTCACTTTTTCATCCACCTTTCCCTTTGCTATTCCTTATATTCCATTGTCCTATTAAACCCTTCATCATATCATTTTCATAAATTCATTTGGGTTTCATATTATTATTTTCCGATTTATTCATTTTAGTATTAAGAGTGAATTTATGATTAATATTAGAAAATATACATGTTTTCATATATATCTCAAATATGGGTGAGATTTGTACTGTGTAGGAATATGAGAATGATTAATTCAAAGAGACTTCTTGAATATCTCCTTCACCATTTCAAGGAGATAGTTATTGAAGCCTATTATTAAGGAGAAGACCATGGAATATTTGGTTGGCATATCTTATTTAAGATATGTGAAAGATGTGTAGAGGATTTCAAGGAACCATATTTTGTAATAATGGGAAAGTGGTTAAGAGTAGTTGAGAGAATAGTGAGTATGTAATTAATGCATTCTTATCTTATCTTCAAATACTCTCATGTATAAAGGAGAGTGCTCCCTCTCCATAGGGGCGAGGAGGAAAGTTGGAAATTGTAAGAAGATTGATTAGTCTTAGATTCTTTCATTGTTATGCTTTCATGTTTGTCATTTGATTATTGTAATATTGATTTATGGATGTGAGTTCACATATGTCATTTGTTGTTAACTCTTCACATGTTGTGATGCTTTTCCTTCATGCAAATCTCCATTCATATATTAAGTTGATTTCAGCAATGTAGATTAGACTAGATTAGTACTACTTCAGTCCTACATATATCATGCACGTGTTTCGTTAGCTTACCTACCCCGAACTGACAAGTAAATAGTTGGGCAACTATAATAAAATGCTATTATTACGACATACCTTTTGCCTAACAAAAAACAACATACAACCACAAGTGACAGTAGATTAGTCTAGGACCAGGAAAAAAACCCACAAGGGGGAAACCCTTTCAAATCTTCTTCTTCTTCAGTGGATCATCATAAAAATTTACAACAGTGAGTACAATGAGCCCAATACATATAATCGACAATATGTAACAATAAACCAAATCTATAGATCTACAGATTTGTTATAATAGCATAGATTCCCATATCTACTGATCTACAACAGAGAAACCCAGATCCATAGATCACTGATGTCGAGATGCCAAAACCCCATATTTGAACTTGGTCACTATCTCCAACACTGTCTGTGTTCAACCAAAAAACTTCAGGGTCGCACTCACGAAGACAGTATGTGGGTGACTGTAACAGCAAAGTCACTCCCAAGAGGTATCTATACCCGCAATTATGGATATGAACAAAAAATATCAAAAGTCACTCCCTTGTCGAGTTGTATGAGCGACCAATCAAGGAAAAGTTTCACTCATACAGTGCTATCCGAGTGACCGAAGAAGAAAATTCGGTCCCTAGGCTATTTGAAGCCAGCGACCAGAGACTAGAACCTTCTAAAGGAAAATTCACTCTCTTTGAACTGCCTCCCAGTGACTAGAGAACCAAAGTTGCTTCCGTACCCACTTTTTGCTAGTGACTATGGAAGAAAAATTTTAGATTTGTGCCAGCGACTGTGATCCAGAATACCCTAACTCAGAGCGAACCTTTTTCTTTTGATCTTGGACCCAATGACGACTTCTATCAATGAACCTATACGAGCCAAGACAAAGAATAAGAAATAAAAACATAACTTATGTGTGTGTCCAAATTAGCTTGAGGTCGATTCCTTTTTCAGGTTGTCTTGAGGGTTTACTTGGGGTTAAGAATGACCCAAGTAGTTACCCAAGTGGTTTGGGTCTAGCCAGTCCATAATGAATGACTTAATAAAATAATTTAAAACTTAACTTCCACTTGACCAAATCAAGTGATCTTTAGGTCCATTTTGATCCTCTCGAAAAGAGGAATTTAATGCAAGCATCATCTTGGTCATTTGAGCTGTCCAATGTGGAATTTTACTATAGTTGCGAAAACTAAGAGTAGCCAAGGTACAGCCTGAGGCTTGAGACTGCCCAATGCGTAGTCCAGCCTGGGCAGTGACTGGGAAAGATTGTGCATTACGCAATCTTAGTGGCCAAGAGGCAGATTAAGACCTAGAACTGTGCAATGCACATTTGGTCTAATTTGTACTATGCATTGTGGAATATCACAAGATAAATCTCAACTTGAGCTTTTGGACTCCACAATGCCTAGTTGGGAAATTTGAAAATTGGCTAAGGGACAGTGCAAAACTACCTGGTGGAAGTGTGCAAAACAGGATGATTTGAAAGATAATGAAATTAAAAAAATAGGTTTGACTAAGTGTGGATGGATAAAGATGAATCAAGTGCAGAAGCTTAATAAAGGGAAGGAAAAACAAATGTGTGAAGCAAGTTGAGAAAATGACGATCGTTGGTGTGCAAAAACAAGAAAATCAATGCGACACTTATGAAAGTCAAATGAAAAATTGAGATAAAACTTCTACAAGCTAATACGATTTAAAACACTTGCAACCACAAAGAGAAACAAGAAAAACAATAGTCATAGAAATGAAACGACAAAAAGCAATAGAAA
Source organism: Pinus tabuliformis (assembly GCA_031772625.1). Classification (NCBI taxonomy): domain Eukaryota; kingdom Viridiplantae; phylum Streptophyta; class Pinopsida; order Pinales; family Pinaceae; genus Pinus; species Pinus tabuliformis. Next base: position 737,495,448 of record CM062813.1, read on the forward strand.
AAGTGACAAAATATGACAATAGCAAAACTTGCCTGGAAAAGTGACAACTCCACTGAAGGTTCCTTGATCTCCTCAGGAATGACAGAGCTCCAATATAGAATGTACAAATGAGCTACAAAGGCATATGTTAAATAGATTTGGGTGGGTCACAGTTTATGACGAGCATGCCTAATATTAAGGAAAAAATGACACTTGGTAGAAATTTCTAAAAATATGGTTTGTGACACCTTCAAGAAACTAAAAATGAATCCCTACTTTCTAGGGATTTCCTTTTTTCTTTTTTCTTTTCTACTTTTTTCTTTTTCTGAAAAGATGCCATCCACACTGCTAGGAAATATTATGCAATTCTGGGGAATTGGGCAACTTTCCAGCTGAGTGCATTGCGTAGTTTATGAGCTCAAGGATTGATTGCATAGTTTTTTACCTTAGTGTTGGGCTGGCTTCTGTGACTATATAGTTCTCAATCTCAAGGCTGAGCTACTTGTCACGATTGTGCAATTTCCATCATCAAGTCTAGCTTGCCCTCATGAATTGCGTAGCTTCTAGAGGCAAGCAGAGAAGTGTTGCAAGATCAAGTGAGAAGGCTATCCTATGACTCAAAAGATTAGTTAAGTATGAAAATAAACAAAAAAAAGCATATATAAAAGAATGAGTCTTGATCAGATCATGATTACTTGACGAAAGTCAAAGGTAAGCTCATGTCAACAAAAGTGAAGGCTTAAAAATCAAAGCATAGGCAAAATTTTGGAGGATGGTTATAGTTTCTACAATAGGTTAATAATCACTTGGGGTTCTAGTATTAGTCCCTTGTGTTTATAATATCAATCCCTTGGGTTTATTGATCAAAGGGTTCATATTCCTAGGGTTTAATATTGTTCCCTTGGGTTTAATATTATTCCCTTCGGTTTATAATATCAATCATGAATAACGATGGACAACAATGGTCAATCATTTTAAAGCATGGTCAACCATGCTTTATAAAATCAATCATGGTTAATCATGGTCAATCATGGTACAACTTCACATTGTGACAAAGATTGTACCTTTAGGAAAATCAAGCATAGTCAACCATGGTTGACCATTTTTATTTAAGGGTTTATAAAATTTATCTTAGGGTTTATATACCTCGGGGTTATATTATTCCATTAAGTTTATATTCCCTTTAGTTTTTAGTATTAATCACTTGGTTTTGTTATTCCCCTGGGTTTATAATATGAATCATGGTCAACCATGATCAATAATGGTCAACTTCGGTAAACCATGGTCAACCACGGTCCAATGTCACATTGTGAGAAATATTGTGTCAACATTGAAATCAACCATGGTCTACCATGTTCCAATGTCGAATTGTGACAAAGATGATTTAGATATGAAAATGTTTCATTATCAAGCATGGACAACCATGGTCCAATGTCACATTGTGACAAGGATTGTCTCAATATTAAAATCAACCATGGTGAACCATGTCCAACCATGTTTATTTTAAGGTTTATCATATTTATCTTAGGATTTATATACCTTGTGTTTAATATTATCATTGGGTTCATAATCCCTTGGGTTTAATATCATTCCATTAGGTTCATAATCCCTTTAGGGTTTTAGTATTAATTCCTTGGGTTTATAATATCAATTCCTTGGGTTTATTAATCTAAAGGTTGTACCATGGTCGAACATGGTCCAACATCACATTACGACAAGGATTGTCTCATTATGAAAAACAACCATGGTTAACCATGTTTATTTAAGGGTTTATAATATTTATCTTAGGGTTTATATACCTTGTGTTTATATTATTCCCTTGGGTTTATAATATTTTTTGATTTTAGTATTAATCCCTCAGGTTTATAATATCAACCATGATCATTCATGGTCAACCATGGCCAACCATGATCAACCATGGTTAGCCATGTTTTATAAAATTAACCATGTTCAAGCATGGTCCAACATCGCATTGTGAGAAATATGGTCTCAATATGAAAATCAACCATGGTCAATCATGGTCCAATGTCACATGGTGACAAATATTGTCTCAATATGAAAATAAATCATTGTCAAGCATGGAAAAACATGGTCCAGCATCACATTGTGACGAGGATTGTCTTAATATGAAAATCAACCATGGTCAACTATGTTTATTTTAATGTTTATAATATTTTTCTTAGGGTTTATATATATTGAGTTTATAATATTAATCCCTTGGGTATAATATTAGGGTTTATAATCCTAAGTTTTACAATATTAAATTTAGGTTTGATATATTAATATTAAGGTTTATAATATTAATTCTATGATTTAATATTAATCCTAAGGTTTAATAATAAAAAATTGTAATCTTGGTACTTCCTTTTTCATTAATATATAAAAAGAAAGTTACATCCACATATAGGTCGTTAGGTGGCCTCAACTTTCCTAGAGGGAAACCAAGTATGTCAGCCACCTAACAATGTATTATGCCATCTAGTAACAAAAAGTAACATGTCTTTTTAACCAAACTAAATAAGTTTGATTGTCTTTGCATTACCTGAATTCTATTTATATAAAAGCATAACTATCAACATACTAAAAACTAAATGCTTCCCACATATAGAAAATAAAAGAAAACTGAGAGACCAACTATCAAACTACTATCCACCATCAATTGACATAGACTCCACCAAAGTCAGGTCCTTAGCATTGAATCTTGGGAGCTCTGTTTGTGGGAGAATACAAGGAAGATGTTCTTCAGTACACCGAAGTTGGCCATATTTCTTTTACATATGAGACTAGAGCTTCTAAAATTCATATTCGTAGTTAGGAAAATCTTGTACTGTTGCTTCAATAACCAAAAATATGTTCCAATTTTTTTCCCAAGATACTCTTCATAGACCAATACAAGAACCTAGTTTGTTTAAATAGAGTGACGTGACTTCGGGTATGCCCTGGGTCTGGCACCATAACTCACCTGTATTTCGCGTCAATTTCCATTGTGTCATCCTACCTACTCAGATATGCTTCCCATTCTTCCATTAACCTCCAAATTTCTTCCGACGTGCCTGCATGATAGGCTATAGCTACATCATTTATGATGCTGGAGACTAGATTTCATCCCTACATTCTTCCCCCAGAGGAGTTGGGATGCCTTGCCGCTGAGGCCCCCCTGGATCTTCTACCATGGCCTTTCGAGGGTGGGCTTCTTTCCTTTGTTGTCGCCCCGCAAACCATTGACTTATGCCTAAACTTTGCAATGGAGGCTGTGACTAATCTAGTTACCTACATAGATGGTAGCCCGAGCCCAAAAATATCCCAGCTTCGAGGAGATACTACTACCCCACACACCTACCACATAAGAATCATGAACCAATAATTTCTATTATATAACATGAGGGATCCCCCCTCCTCTTCCAATGCAAACATCCCTTACTAACTGACTTGAATAGAGATCTGACCCCCATTTCCATGATCTAGCTAACATAATAATCGATAATTGGTATGGAGAAAACACAAAATCTTAATCCACAGAAACAAACCCTATTCCCAAACCAAAGGTGGGGAAAAAGTATATGCTGGAGACAGTGCCCATAAGGGTAGAGACCATATTTCCCACAGATACGGAACCCATAAACATTAACTCTACTCTAATACATCTAGAGGAAAAAAATTGACCTTCGCCAAGGAAATTCAAAAAGACATAATACAGAAATGAAGCTGAGACCTACTATTCCCAAAGCCCTTTTGATGTTAGGTCATGATAGGAGGTAATCAAAGAGATGGACCCTAGAGACAAGTTCCCAATATAATCCCATCTTGGATAGAAAAATCCCAAAAAAAACAGACACCAAAAATAATACTATGGAGCCCCTCTTCCTTTTAAACCAAGTGGTTCAAAACCATACAATCCCAATTCCATCAAACAGTTCAATCAATGCATGGAGGAGAGAAAAATATGGCAGACTACATACCCAGTAACCACTGTGGTGAGAAGGCAACAATGCCACCTCCCCTGCTCCTGCGTTGATTCATAGAGCCCAACACCACCACTCTTCAAGAATCCTTCACCATACACTACACGATTACCTACTTCTGTCGCAGAGTAACTTACCAATTTCCAAAACACAATGGAATTGTCACCTTCAACGGGAACCTTAATACCTCCCATGCATGTAGAAACCACACAAAATTCCTCGAGCATGTGGAGGGTGGTGGATTTGTACCTTAAGGAGACCCCCATTAATTCACCATAATGAAATTTCCCTCTAGCTCACACCCCAATTGGGGGATCAATTTAGAGGCTTGGAAGCTCTGAAAATTGTGTCTCCTGTCTTGCTCCATGATCTCCTTCAGGGGATTTAAGTTACCTTCTGGGATTGAGTAGGCCAAGCCAACTCTAATGGCTTGTTTCAATGGAAAAAATCCCAATTAGCTAAGAATTATACTGTTATGTTTCCTTCTCTTCTGACATGGGTTGTGATGACATAGTCAAAATTTTGGAGAAGCTCACCTACGTCATGCACCAGTCTGGAAATTCTCCAACTGTGGCTGAGCTTGTTCCAATTAGCCCCATGACTTTTGGAGTCTCCTTCCACCACCAGCTTCTTATAATCTAACTTAGTAGTCGTCAGAAGACCTTGTTTAACTGCTTCAAATTCTGCTTCATTATTACTTACATAACCATAGTGGTCAGCATATATTAGGAGTTTTTTCACCCTAGAGTCTCTAAAGATCCCTGATGAGCCCCAATCTTTGGTAACAATTTGGGCTCATTTGGCCTACTTACCTTGCTCAACCCTTCATCTTTTATCACTTATGCACCATTTCTTAGTATATTCGTGTTATTTGTAGGAAGAAGGGCAGGCGTTATTCCTATGTGACTAATACATGATGATTTCAGGTTTTTTGACATTAAATGGGGCAAAGACCACGCAAATGGAGACAAGGAAACATCAAACGTGGCATTGCAGGTTTATAGGGAGGTTGTCCACAGTCTTGAATGACCTCCCTCGTGATCTCCACCCCAACTCCGAGCTCCAACAGCTATCGCCACCGAGCTAAAAGGCAGCCAACGTATTCTACAGGAACAGAAGTTTACTTGTAGTTGGATAGCCGAGCTCCACTAATTGAGGAAGCCAGCTTGATCCTCATCATGTATAAATATTGAGGTCGTAGCCTTTGATAGGAGCTTTTTGAACTTTTGAACTACTGTTGCAATTTCTAAGCACGAGCTACAGCTCGGTTCTTGCTTTTTGTAAGCCAGTTTTGGCATGTTGTTAGACTCATGATTATTTAATAAAGGCAGGCAGCTTTGGATTCAATTCTGAGTTCTTAAGGGAGCTATAGCTCTTAGGTTAGGGCCCAACCTGAGAGCAATAGACCTCCTTTTCCTTGTATCGTTACTTGTCTTTCCTTTCAGCACTTCATTTCTTTGCTTCGACATGCATTTGAAAAACACAGTCTGTTGATTTAATTTTTTTAATGTGATTGAGTAGGATTAGTTTATGGTTAAAGTGATTTCAGTAGTTTAGATTAGAATAGGAGGATTAGCATTCATTAGAGCTCCAAGAAAAGGTTGACAGTGCACTCACTGCCATCTCTGTTTAGAGATTGGGGGTGTAGACCGTACCAACCACCAAAAAAACGCAGTCTTATACGTTCATGCAAGCTGCAACACAATCATTTCAGTCATAGAACCATCCATGCATTCTGATCTTGAGCAATACTTCTTCGTTCCAACACCATGCACAATTTCTCTCCAAAGTTTACATTGCTGTTCGTTGGTTTAATAACACAGTTAGAATAGGTGGATGAATTCTCGGTTTTATGCAAGACATAGAGGATTTGTTTTATTTAAACTGCGCATCATTGTTCTATTATCTTCTTCTTCTTCTCAACCGTGCCTAAAGTCGCCTACTCATCCTCTGTTCAGCTTGTTTGCCTTCCAACCCTTCTACTGTTCACGTAGCTCCATCTTTTTGACTTTTCATTGCTTCCACCCTTCTATCCACCAACCAACTGCATGCACTCTCTCTCCATCCCATCTCTCTGTCCCTGAGCCATCACAAGCTCCCTTTTCATCCTACCTATTCACCCATACAGCCCCTCGACTCCTCCATGTTGTGGGGAAAAGTATCCGACTCGGAATGACCCTATCCCTACTCTAAGGGTGATAGTTCCTTAGCAACAACTGAAAGTAAAGCTTTGATATTTTTCGTTTATGAAAGTACAGAGAAGGAAGAAAAGATTGACCAACCGATGTCTTTCGCTTTTGTCGATCCTGTCTTCTCTCTTTGCCTCTTGTTCCCAGCTCCTTGTTCCCTTGCCGGCCCAGCTACACAAAGATCCTGCACAAACAAGAGAGGGAAACTACAAGAAACATGTACTCATAACTGATGCATGGATTAGAGTGAATCAGATATACAAGTAAATACAATACATCAATGCAATACAAGTATATAGGAGAACATTCAAAGCTTTATTGATAGAAGTAAAAGGTTCTGAGAAGGTTACAACCATCAATGGCTCCAATCCAGCAGCACCTCCCCAGCAGCAAGAAATCTCCTCTTCACCTCTATAAAAGCAATCACCCAATAGCTCTAACTGTAAACCAACAGCACTTCCTTGCTTTGCACAAAATTCCAGCCTCCCTAGACCTCATAGAAGAGCTCTATATATAGGGTAGAAGAAGAGAGGATGAGTCAGCTTGAGACTGACATAAAGCTGCCTTGTGTCCTCTCCTTCTTCAGTTAAACATCAGTTCTTGAGTCCACTTGGAGATCCTTGCTTACACATGGAGATCAAGTACCTCTTACTCATCACAGGGCGAATCCCTTGAACCAAGTGTCAGTTTGGAAGCTTCCTGGGCAGTTGACACCTTGCAGAATGACTGTGCCACTTGGCCAATCTCGCCCAGCGCAGGTAGCCTTCATTGGATTTGACTTTCAGCGCAGGTACAAGGAGGAGCAGTTGACATTCAGCGCAGATGCTCAGTGGAGCAGCTGACATGATCCAAAAATAGCCTGTTTTTGAGTGTTTTCAGGTGGAGAACTGATAGGAAGTGCTGTGGTTTGCTGACCTTGTTCCTCTAGGGGTAAGAACAACATGTTTAGGGACTTTGGATCCCTGTAATTATCGACATTTCATGATCCATGCTGCGAGGCACAAAAATGTCTATAACAGTTGCCCCCTAAAGTATGAGGCCGTTTATCGGGTGAAATGCTTTATCCAGAGGGTCCGAAGTTCATTCAAGTGCTGAGAGGTGCCCTGTAATACAATACAATACAATACATTATTTTTCATTCTGTTTTCATGATCTAGCTGAGGCGGGCATTCCCATGCTCAGCTTTATAAATACATTTTGGTACATAGAACAGACGATCGTCTGATGGTAGACTGATAATTTTCTGCTGAAATTATCATCCTTTGAGTAGGATGATCATCTGCTGCAATGATGTACATGACAAATGCTTTTATATTTCCTGAATATGTATCGCAGCCCGGATGGATGAAACTAGATCCGGGGTCTTCAAACTCGTTCGATCTTCACTCTAAGTACAAGTCGATCCATGTGAGAATTTCGCTGAAGTCGAACATGGAAAGACATCGCTTGATTACCGGTCAATGATGAAAACCGTTAACAAGCGCGAGAGGAATCACCGATAATGATAATGACCCTCAAGGTACTGCAGTACAATTCACGTGGCGTGAATAAAGGACTTGGCGTCGAACGCCACGCAAAATCTTCTGGTCGAAGGTCATTGATGTATACCTGTCGCCGGAAGTGAGAAACTTGCCATTGAGGCATGCAAGCTTCAAAGTACTGATGGGGTTGTTCCTAGATCAACTTCTTGGATAATGAGCTGAAGTCGACAAGAAGCGATCCGTCAAAGGAGGGCCTTAATGAATCCCACATCAATGACACGGAACGGAGCTGATGATTTTAGTGGAGGTGAAAACAAACTGTGATATATGATTCAGGGTGGCGATCATGAATGGATGAAGGATAATGTATGGCAGTGGATGGGACACGGTTGACACTTTCAGAATGACCTCTCTTGAACATATAACGACACTGATGCGATGGATCGGTAGCATTACCCCAAAATTTGGATGGTTTGGCGAAGACCATGGTGATGAGACCGGTGAATGAAACAACCCAACCCGATGTGGTACGGAAGAAAAGTGTCATGTTCAAGAGCGACTCGCTACCATTAAGCTTCGATGTTCTCCCAATTTTTCCCCAGTCATTTCTGACCAGTACCTCTTTATTTTTGTCAAGCTTGAGGAGGATAACATATGCTTGTTCTATAACTTGCCCTTCGGGCAAGCCCATCGCTATGATTTAACGAGCTTAGCGATAGGGAAACTCGTTCTCGTCTAAAGACAAGTTTGTCGCTATTTAATCATTTTAACGAGTCTAACGACAAGGAAAACTCGGTCCTTTTCATTTTTAGAGAGTCTGAAAAGGTACAGAAAGTTAACTCCATAATTCCTTTTTCGTCATCTAATCCCTTAAGTCCGAAAAAGTATAAAACAATACAGAAGGGATGGGTGTTCGGTACTTTTAACGAGCCGAACAAGACAAGCGCTCGATCTTTTTGTGTAATAATCCCTTAGATCCAAAAAGATTAAAGTCTAAAAGAGGGATAGCTCTTCCGGTCCCTTTAACGAGCTGGAAGGCTAGAACTCGGCAAACTTTTCATATTTTACGAGTCAGAAAAGAGCTCAAAGATGACTCGTCTTTTGAGGAACGAGTGATAAACAGGGATAGCAACTGATTCCAGGTACAAATTGGAATTTTCCAATCACGGCAGTGTCACAAGGATGGTTAGGTGAAATCACTCTTCGCAGATGTTCCTCAAAATGGGTAAACACACAAATGGAAGTGAATGATCGGCCAAATGACGGTGGAGGTGACGGTGCACAAACACGACCAAGGCTTTTATGGCTGATGAATTTACGATCTCAAAAGGGTATTTACCGGTTCATTTTTTCTGAATGAGCTTGAACTCTAAAGGAAAGCCTACTCATAAACTTATGTTTATTTTTTAACGAGCATGAACTATGCGCTGAAACTGCTCGGATCTTGCGTTTATTTTTTAACGAGCATGAACTATGTGCTAAAACTGCTCGATATACCAGTCATAAGATAAGAATGCCTCCTCTAAGGATCCATTTTTTATAGAGCTTGCGCCTTACCACAGCTATGCTCCAACTCATCCTTCCTTTATGTAAGTTCGGAAAACGGTTAATCTTAAAACCAGATAAATAACTGCCCCTAGCTTGCACTCCAGAAGGTTTGCATGCCCCCAGGTATAGGATAGAATTTCGAGGCCGCCCCTCCTCTCCCCTACCTCTGCTTTTCTTTGGGTGTTCACAACTACTTGTCATCTTGCTAATCTAATGTTAACGATACTAGTCTTCTCGTTATTCTAAGGGGTCTTACGCGGTACTCAGTCTTCCCGTCGGCCCACCTTTTAATGAACAGCTATTTGTGACAAGAGAAGAACACTACTCAAAGACAAAACATTGGTATTATTGAGGGAGGCTTGCCTCTTTCTTATTATCCGAAGAGGGTTCTATTTGCTGCCGCAAATCAATCTCTTTCTTCGGCGATGTCTATCATTGGGTTACTCAAAGATGGTTACCCTTTGTCACAACAATAGAATCTCTTTCTTTGGAGGCTGCCCCTACTTATCCTTCAAAACATTTGTTTTAATGGGTGAGGCTTGCTTTTCCCCAAAGATGGTTACTGCTTGTCGCAATAAGGGAATTCCTACTTGGGCAGTGCCCACCTCTTTAGACAAAGGTGAATGACTCTTTTGCCAAACACATAACTTTAACAAAAGAATACTATTCCAGAACAACCCCTCTTCCATCCACGGACGGGGTACGGACTAGTCATATTCTTCTGCGGAAATTCTACCTTATACCCAGGGTTTCTTCTGCCCGAAGCAGACCAGGGTGCATGCCCCCTGGGTTCCAGTCTTTCTTTCCGAATCACTCGCACTCATCGGGAAGGAGGACTGGGGGCGGAGGCGAATCTTGAGTGAACAGACCATTTAGGAATGGTATTTGACTATTTGCGATGCGAGATCCCGGAAACGAAAGTTGGTCTACGAGCTTGACCACCCTTCCTTCGTGTGGAAAACACATTACTCTAAAGAGTGAGGAGACTATCGCTCCCATGCAATAAATATAGTCGCGTCCAAGGAGTAGGTTATAATCCAAGGGTCCTTGGACGACCAACACGTTCATATTGACGGTCTTCCCTTTCAATGTAATAGGCACATTGGGGAGGATTCCTAATGGTCGACTGGTTCCTTTATCAAAACCTGAGAGATTTCTTAACTCAGGTAAAAGCGCCGGGGAACCCAGTGCTTTCCAAGCAACAGAGGAAAGGATACTCACAGACGCCCCTTCATCAATGATAGTACCAGCCATAATCATTCTATAGATCTGGACAATGATTCTGAATGGTATACTGGCTGGTAACCGGGGTCTGCCTAGTTGATTCCAATCAAAGGATACAACCAGGTTGCTTGGTGGTGGGACCGAATATACGGCCGGGTATGACCCTGATGATGTTCCTTCTTGCGATAAAGGAATGGGCGCATTGCCCTGACGCTCATCAGAGTCGGTGCTAATGAAAAGAACCTGGATGGTGTCATCCTTATTCTCTTCAGTGAGGGTGTCGCATGAAGATGACTCTTCGGCGACGGTGTCATTTGAAGATGGGTCTTCAATGACAGAGTCATTGGACGATGAAACCTCTGAAGGAAGAACCGGGTCAACTGCCGTATCAACCTTTAGACTTTCGTTTGGTCTGGATTCAGTAGGTTCATTCTCAATGACCGACACTTCAGCTGACCACTTGGGCGGGTCAGCTGGATTTTCAACTATCAAGGGATTAGGCGCGAGTTTTTGGTATCCAGGAGGAAGTCGTAACGGTGAAACCGGACGATCTTCCAAAACTCTCTTTGCCTCATCTAAGAATGGACATTTGTGGATGGCATGCTTGCCTTCACACAATACACAGGGTGATCTTGGTCTCCCTCTTCGTCCTTCACTCTCACTAGTTGACGGACTGCAATCAACATGACTATCAGAGGTTGATGCTACCGGATTGTGCAACCTTGGGGACCAGTCCCTTAGTATCCGGGGAATACAAGGACAATCACGATGGAAGTGGGTCCCTTTGCAACTGACACATCGCGATTTAGGCCCAGTCGGTGCAGTGTGTGGGTTTTTGTCAGCTGTCTTCTGTTTGCCCCCAGTCGCCTTCGCCATAGGCTCCTTCTGCTTCTTTTCTTTCTTCTTCTTTTCCTTCTTCTCCTTGGGAGGTTGACTTTTGCCAGCTCTACCTTGCGAAGATGAAGGATCAGAGGAAGTATTGTAAGAAGTGGAAGGCTGGTGGGTAGTTCTAGACTGTTCTGACTGTTGATTCGACTGCTCAGGATTAGTGGCGATCTGGACTACATTAGTTGAAAAGAGCCATACAGGTAGGCCAATTGTCAATCCTGGACGTGACAATGTCGCCATATGAGGCGCACCAACATCTCCCCAAGAGGAGAAGGGATTTGGACTTCCGCCAAGGTTGCCTCCTTGGTTGGTGGGCTCCATACTTTTCAACTGAAAGATCAACGTGGGAATAACAGGTGATTTTGTTCCGCTTAAAATAAATTTTATTAACGACGCTTTTAGACACAAACTTGCTTTTTCATGTTTTAAGAGTCGAGAAAAAGCTAAAGATGACTCTAGTCGCCTTCGATGTTTTAACGAGCCCGAAGTGACAAATGCTCGGTTGGACTTTTTCAGTTATAGAGTTTGAAAAAGGCCAAAAGAAACTGCTCTGGAGTTCTAGGCAGAGGGTGTGCCAAACTTTTCGCGAAACCACAGAATACGTTTTACGGTACGGGTGGTCGATCTTCGTGAATGCTGTGTTCATTGCATCGCGATCAGTAGGGCGGTCGACACGGCTTCCTATGGATAAAGGATGATTGCCTATAGGGGTCTCCCAATATATACTCGACGGTACGTGGGAGCACAAGTCCGTATTAGTGCCACCGACTCTCAGGAGGAATCACCCACCTTCGTAGAGATCGACAGTCACTATGTTTAACGACGCCGGAACACGTCTCTACCTAGACCTCTAGATGTTTGCGTTATGTTACAAAGCGTTGTTATGTAAATTGGATTTGTTTTAATGTTGATCTTGCTTAGCAGTTTGCCTTTAAGGATCACCACGAGATGTATATATACAACTTCCTAAATGCAATCTAAGATGAGAAGCAAAAATTTTCAATCTTTCAACTTTGAAAACCTTAATCTACTGAAGGAAAAGAAAGAGATCAACTTTTCTCACAGATCATAGAACACACACTAAATGCACTTTTTTCCTAAATCAACAAACTGTCAATAATGCACATGCACAATGCAGATATTTCTTTTCTTTATCCTTAATGTTGATGTAAGACAAAAAGGAAACTGTTGTATAACTTTGAATCTAATTTTAAGCGAAAATAAACAAGCTTGTCCAAAATCAAAAGACACCTTAAGATCGACTTGTTTAGACACTGGAAATGTATAGATTCAAACCATAAAATGAAAAACAAACAAACTCAAACAGCCATGAACAATAATAAAACTAGCTCTCAAGATCACAAAGACACTTTTACAGTTCAGGATCTAAGAGGCCACAGCTATACTGGTTTGCTTTTCACAATGGGAAACTGTAACTGAAGCAAGAAATACTGAAAGAACAATCACAGTTTCATCACACAACTGAGGCAGAATAATGTCAAGGAAAGTTGGTTTACAGCAAGTACAATGACAAGCAATCAGCAGCAAAATAACAGTGAAAAAAAAAGGGCTAAGACACAGTGGGAAACCTCAGGAAGACATAGCCTAACTGGATCAGCGCAGGCTCTGGTCTGTCAAATTGACCCTCAGCGCAGTTCCCGAAGGGAGTACCTGCGCTGAAATGCAGACTGCCTGTGGACAACCTGCACTGAGACACGAGAGTTGCGTTTACAAGGATTTCCGGGTCATAAAAAGCTCAAAAATTCACTGTTTTTGCTGAAATAAAAAGCTATAGGTCAAGTACAAGCTAAGGGATGATCAAGAGGATGAAAAGCTATCACAAAGAGCACAAGAGTCTTTTGTAGATCAGCTCTTCAAATCATGAATCTGCTCAGAAAATGAGCAAGAGTAGCAGCCCCTCTACTTCGCTTTTGATATGGTCAAAAGCTTTTCGATTTGGTACTCTTTTCTTCAGGAAATGAATAGCAAAGATACTACAAATACAATCAAATGGATACGATCCCCAGCGGAGTCGCCAATTTGTTGTGGGGAAAAGTATCCGACTCGGAATAACCCTATCCCTACTCTAAGGGTGATAGTTCCTTAGCAACAACTGAAAGTAAAGCTTTGATATTTTTCGTTTATGAAAGTACAGAGAAGGAAGAAAAGATTGACCAACCGATGTCTTTCGCTTTTGTCGATCCTGTCTTCTCTCTTTGCCTCTTGTTCCCAGCTCCTTGTTCCCTTGCCGGCCCAGCTACACAAAGATCCTGCACAAACAAGAGAGGGAAACTACAAGAAACATGTACTCATAACTGATGCATGGATTAGAGTGAATCAGATATACAAGTAAATACAATACATCAATGCAATACAAGTATATAGGAGAACATTCAAAGCTTTATTGATAGAAGTAAAAGGTTCTGAGAAGGTTACAACCATCAATGGCTCCAATCCAGCAGCACCTCCCCAGCAGCAAGAAATCTCCTCTTCACCTCTATAAAAGCAATCACCCAATAGCTCTAACTGTAAACCAACAGCACTTCCTTGCTTTGCACAAAATTCCAGCCTCCCTAGACCTCATAGAAGAGCTCTATATATAGGGTAGAAGAAGAGAGGATGAGTCAGCTTGAGACTGACATAAAGCTGCCTTGTGTCCTCTCCTTCTTCAGTTAAACTTCAGTTCTTGAGTCCACTTGGAGATCCTTGCTTACACATGGAGATCAAGTACCTCTTACTCATCACAGGGTGAATCCCTTGAACCAAGTGTCAGTTTGGAAGCTTCCTGGGCAGTTGACACCTTGCAGAATGACTGTGCCACTTGGCCAATCTCGCCCAGCGCAGGTAGCCTTCATTGGATTTGACTTTCAGCGCAGGTACAAGGAGGAGCAGTTGACATTCAGCGCAGATGCTCAGTGGAGCAGCTGACATGATCCAAAAATAGCCTGTTTTTGAGTGTTTTCAGGTGGAGAACTGATAGGAAGTGCTGTGGTTTGCTGACCTTGTTCCTCTAGGGGTAAGAACAACATGTTTAGGGACTTTGGATCCCTGTAATTATCGACATTTCATGCTCCATGCTGCGAGGCACAAAAATGTCTATAACACTCCATCACCCAAAACTCCAACTGTAGCACATCCTGTAGAAGTTAGCAGACTTCCTGTAGAAATCCCGAGCTTCCTGTAGGATCCCCTGCAGACATCCTGTAGAAGCCTGCAAACTCGGTTGCCAAGCACTTGAACGTTGTGGACTTCTGTGGAATGATGTTAGGGATCCCCTGGAACCTCTCCTAGCCTTCATGACCTTTTTCCAGCCTTCCTTCCCTCCGAACAACCCCTGCACAGTCAAACCCTAATAAGAAACCAAGTCATAATAACTCCAACCACTTAAACAAAAATATAAAAATATTGTTCTTTTCAATGGAAGTAGTTTAAATTCATGCATCTCATATCACTAGAAGTAATGGCATCATTTTTAGGAGTTACATTCCCATCGTTGCATTGTAAGGATTAAGCTAGTCAGATTAGGGTTTACTAGGGTTTCCATGTTTGGTTGGCTTTCGGTTCATTCTTGCAAAGTAGGTTAATTTCCTTTGAGATAGTCTTCGTTCATCATTTAGAAAGCTTCTTCTGAGAACATATAGAAGTTGGCTTGAGCCCTAGCGGACTTGTGCCAGCTGACCAAGTGACAGCTGCGACAAGAGCTAGTACTTGTGCATACAACACCGTCGCTTCCAAGTTTGTTACGAACTACCGGGTTGATAAAATTAGAGATAGGAAGCTCCAGGAGTTGTAGCATTATTGCTACAATACTGGAGCCCACCATCTTTTTGGTGCCTTTGCCGAGGAAGTGTCAGAGTATTAGTAATTGTTGCTTTTCTTCTATTTTCTTACTCTTGCCTTCTACCAAGTACTTTACTTCATTTCCATTCTGCAAAAGTAGCATAGACATTTCCTGCTTTCATAGATTAGCATTTCTCGCTTTCATAGATTAGCATTTCAATTCTGCAATTTCATTTCTGCAAGCGTAGATTAGCCTTTCATTTCTGCAAGCGTAGATTAGCCTTTCAATTCTGCAAGCGTAGACTAGCATTTCCATTCCTGCAATTTCATTTGAGCAAAGTAGATTAGTTCTTTCCTGCTTTCAATTTAATTCTGCATCTTTATTTCAGTAAGATAGTTAGTTGTAGATCAATCTGTTTCAGTTTTGCAGGTACCAAAGAAAAACAAAAGCAATCAAAAAAAAAAAAAAAGTCTTTCCATTTCATGCCTCGTAGGAACCGAGATAAAACAGGCAAATTCCTACCCAACACCCCCACCACATCACTGAGTCACCCTTCTCTCTTCTTAGGTGACAATGATCCAGAAGAACCTATAGGTGAACCTCCTGAGATATACGAAGATCATATAGCAGAAGAAGAATTAGAGACCATCCCATCTGAAGCTATGGCTGACAATAGAAGAGAAGATGAGAGAATAGAAGGTGCCTTTCCCATCCGAGAGACCAATGGAGAAATGAAAATGAAAAACATTAGCCCCTCCGCTTTGCCTCACTTCCATGGACTGACTACTGAAGATCCTGATACTTTCCTGTTTGAGTTTGTTGTCCTTTGTAGAACCTATGACTATACTGAAGATGAGCAGAAGCTGAAACTCTTCCCTTCCACTCTTAAGGATGCAGCATTACGCTGGTTCATGGTCTTACCTGGGAATAGTATCACTACTTGGGCTCAGATGCAGCAAGCTTTCAATACCAAGTACCGCGACTACTGTAGGTCCAAGGAAACCAAGGGAGAAATCTTTCGGATGACCATGGGAAATGATGAGTCCTTAGAGGATTACGAGGAGAGGTTCCAACTTAGCTATAAGCGGGCCAGGTGCACACTTGACCCTGAATCCCTCAAGTTGGTCCTGCTCCGAGGAGTCCCTGAAGACCTCTTAGATACCCTTCACATGTTAGCTGGGGGAGATATTTACCAGCTGCCTTATGAGGACATCAAGACTGTGTTCAGAAACCACTCTAGGGCAGCCCGGAAACGAGGTAGAGGAAACCCTCTCTTAGCTAGTATTCCTTTCTCCAAGCATGAGTTTGCAAATCCATTAGAAGATCTTAAGAGTGAGGTGAGACAGACCATTGCCATGCAACTGGACACATTCAGGATCCAGCAGAAGAAGGAAGAAGCTGAGAGGGCCTTGGCTATCTTCTGCCCTAGATGTACAAGGAGACACCCTAAGAATGAATGCCCATTGCATTTGATTGAAGTGTGCTTCGTTTGTGAGGAGGACCATCCCACAAATCAATGTCCAACCTTACCTGGGTTTAAAGCTATGTACCAAGGGACAGAAGCTCCCACTGAACTTCTCTATTACCTCAACCAAAGGAGGCCACAAGGACCTAGACCTTACCAGTAGGGGATGCAAGGGGCACCTCAAGCTTATTACAACCCCAACCAATCGACTCCTATGCCTTCTTGGGGTCCCCCTTCTCATCCTTCTTGGTCTATGCCTCCTCCATGGTCTTACCCACCTCAGTACCCTACTCAACCCACTACTCATACCATTCACATGCCCAGCCACAGCCTTAGTGGAATGCACCTCAGTCGGGGTGGAGGCCCCAGTACAACACTCCTCCCGCCATTTTGCCTCCACCACCAGTTCAACCTCAGCCATTACCTCCTGCTCCTCCAAGGCAACCTCAAATACCTGCTCAACCGAACCCGAACCCCAACAATAGACAGGCCCAGCAGGTATACACTGGGGAAACATCATGCCCTACTTATGCTGTGGAGATCCAGGAGATCAATCTTCGATCTGGAAAGACTCTTCCGGATCGCCAACCTCCTCCCCCAGAGGATGAGGAAGATAAACAGGAAAGTGAACCAAAAGCTATTCCACCCTTTCCTGAGAGACTAACAGCCACCACACAACCCAACCCAGAGGAGGATGAGCTTTTGGGTGATCTCAAGCAGTTGTGTGTGAAAATACCACTTCTCCAAGCCATCAAGGATGTGCCTATATAGAACAAACTGGTTAAGGAAAAGTGTTTCAAACACCTAGGCAGGCGAAAGAGAGATGCTTCAACCATCAATGTCTTAGGACAACTGTCTGACCTTATGTTAGGACAAGTCATCTGCCCAAAGTATCTAGATCCTGGGAGTCCTGTAGTAGATGTCCACATCAATGGCACCATCATACCTCACACCTTGATTGATTTTGGGGCTACCATTAATGTGATTACCAAGGATACCATGTTCAAACTCAATCTTCAGGGTTCCTTGAGGAAGACCTCGACAGTACTGCAACTAGCAGATCGCTCCACGGTGACTCCTGAAGGGATTGTGGAGGATGTCTTGGTCTCTGTCGACTCTTGGGAATACCCTATAGATTTCTTGGTTCTGCAACCCAAGGCAAAGCTTACTGGATATCCTCTTATTTTGGGAAGGCCTTGGTTAGCCACTGCAGATGCTTACATAAGTTGTCGTGCAGGAAATATGACCATCAAAAATGGTCCTATGTCCAAGCAGCTAGTCCTATACCCTCCTGCCCAACCTTCCTTAGAGCATGACTTACCACTTTGGTTGGAGGAAGGAGAAGAGGATGAAGTGTACTCAGCACCTTTGTGCACCCTAGATACCACTAGAAGAGACCCCCCAACCGAGGATGACTTGATCGATACCTTGATCCAGAATCCACCTTCCAGTGCACTATCCTTAGAGAAATTGGTGGAGGATGCCCAAGCCAGCACCTTAGTGGATCTTTGTACCACCAACCCTGTTACTCCCAGAGTCAAGAATGTGGAGTTCGGCCCTAAGAGATCGTTAAAGATCAGCTCCTCCCTATCTCCTTCCTAGGAAAAGGAGCTGTGTAGCCTGTTGGCCAGTCATCTAGATGCTTTTGCTTGGAGCTATAAGGAGATGAAAGGAGTCCATCCCTCGGTCTGTACCCATCACATATACATCAAGGAGGATTGTAAACCGGTTAGGCAACCTCAAAGGAGAATTAACCCAGCCCTTAAGGACATTGTCAAGGAAGAATTGCCAAAACTGCTGGATGCCAGATTCATTTACCCCATCTCAGATAGTGAATGGGTGTCCCCTCTGGTGTTGGTTCCCAAGAAAAATGGGAAGTGGAGAATCTGTGTGGACTATCGAGAACTGAACAAAGCTACCAAGAAAGACCATT